>CM029662.1:17853619-18413575 GCA_017311315.1 Dendrocalamus latiflorus
CTCCACTAAACCATTTTCACCGATATCATTTGAGAACATGTTAATGCTATTTTGCATAAGTTTGGCAGCAAGACTACTTTGCAGTTTGCAGTAGAATGCATCTGTTAATCACTTAATCTCAATTTCATTGGTTTTATATTAATATATTATACATATATAAATCCATTGTTAAAATAGAAAAATCGGTCAAAGGCCGATTACCATATAATCACTACAAGGTGAGGTGACTGAGCGAGTACCGATTACTAAGTTTTAGAACCTTGAGTTGTATAGAGCAATATGTGCTCCCAAGATGGTAACACCATTCTGATATGATCAACAAACATCTCTCACCTTCAAAAAAAAACCCCTAAAGATCTCTCTTTTCCCGTAAAAAAACGTCCTCAGACAGGTCTAACTTTGAGAGAGCAGTTACATGTTTGCCAATTGGCATGAGAACTAACCTGAAGAGAGTGAATAGTATCCTACTTGAGCGGTAGTGGATCAGGGGTGCTCCATTGCGCTTAAAGCTTTTTTGACGTTTCAAGCTTATTTTGATACTGTAACTGCTGTAAACGACGTAATTAAAATTAAAAAATTAAAAAAGAAAAAACATTACATCATTACGAATAATACAAAGAAATAAAAAAAAGAAAAGACAAAAAACCAAAAAATAAATCAAAAGGATAGAAAAAAGACGAAACTAAGAAGCTATAAGTCTAAACCCAATGGAGCAGATATTACATAGAGTAAAGTCCATTACCGGTCCTTAAACTTTTTATGATGTGTCATCCCGGTCTATAGACTTTCAAAGTGTGTCATCCCGGTGCCTAAACACTCTTTGGGTCTCAAAATTAGCCCGTTACGGGTCTTGGCTGTGTCATCCTGGTCCTTAAACTTTTTATGCTGTGTCATCCCGGTCCATAGTTGTTACCACAGTAATTGCACACTTTGAAAGTCTATGGACCAGGATGACACACTTTGAAAGTCTATGGACCAGGATGACACAGTATAAAAAGTTTAAGGACCGATAATGGACTTTACTCTATTACATATATACATCATCAGCATTTTAGATAAGTTTCTACTATATAATCACATTTTAATTTATTTTTTAAATTAATCTTATTAAATTAGAGTGGCTGTCGGAGGTTATGCAACATTCATGGAGATAACGTTGAATCTTTAAGGGCTATGATTTTGACTAAAAAAATCAATAAGAACAGGGTAATGGTCTCATGGATAATCTGTCGAGTTTCACTTGCTTTGCTGCATTCATGTATCAATTATTAACATTATTTGAAGGGTTCCAGATTAAATAGATCACACAGCACATCCTGCATAAGTGGCCACATGAAGTTACTTACCGTCAAGGGTAAATGTGATGTGGCCTACGGATAGCCTAATTTATCAATACACTATCACTGTTACCCTCATGACCTTGCTTGTCTGATTGATCAACCGCATTAATTTATGAGAGTCAGCAAGATAACATTGAGAATTCCTGATTGTACACGTGCATTAATGGCACTCATCTTTCTGTTGATGTATTCATAGACTATTGGGGGTGAACAAGGGAATTAAGTCTAGAAACTTGGCAAGCAAGAGTTGCTAAGTTGGACTTCTAGAACTGCCACGCAAACTCACAAAGTACTCAGAAAAAGGCTGGAATCAGAGCGTATCCCAGTTTCTTTTGGTGAATTTTTTTATAAATAATTCATATTTTATTCGAAACAATAGAAATATACTTATGAGAAAATTTTTTATAGAAATAGGCTCTAGTCGCTGAGCCGTCGGGTGACTGGAGCCTATTGCCCAACAGCAGCACGACACACAAACAATCCGCTAGCTGTTGAGCGAAATAATTGCAGTTGCCGAACCGCCGGGCGACTGCTTCCAGTAGCCCATCGGTTAGGCGACTGCAACTCCAGTCACCAAAGGGTTAGACGATTAGAAGCGCATATAAAAGGACCGCACAGCGGAGCGAGCCCACTTGGGCGTGCGGTGAACAGAGGCGAAAGAAAGAAGACAAACGGAGAGGAGAGGAAAGAAAGGAGAGGAGAGGAGAGAAAATGAGAGGGAGGAGGAGAGGAGAGGGAGAGGAAGAAAAAGAGGTTTCACGACTTTTATGAGGTAAATATTTTTGTATGTTGTAATTCAAATTTTGTATATGAAGTAGATTGTTTATTTGGTGTTAGTATCCATAGAAAATTATAGATATAGAAAAGAATAGTACAACTTTGGTATAGAAAATTTTGTCAATGTACTTATACAAAATTAGCAGCTGTAGTAACCTGTAGTTGTAGAAAATTTAGTGAACATAGTTGTAGAAAATTAGCATCTTTAGCAAATTAGCATGAGTACAAAATTGTAGTTGTAGAAAATTTAGTCATGTTATGTACAAATTAAACCTCCGTAGAAATTTGTAGTTATTCAAAATTCAGTTAATATTTTTGAAAGAATTTAATAATTTGATTTGTAGAAAATAATAATATGTAACATTTATGATTAATTACAAATGAATATAATGTCGTTAGTACATTGAAAAATCACGTGTACCGTTATAACTGGTATATTGGCATTTAAATCAATATGTCATGTAAATTGTCGAAACCCATTATGATTTATTTACAGTAGGAGAGAGCTCGAGCAGTGAGACAAGAGCGGCTTCGGTGCGCAGTCTGCCGATAGAAAGTTAATGCTAGAGGGTAGTGTAGTTGGTTATGATAGGCGAACGGTCATTGAAATGTAAATTACAGTACATCAGTACTTCCGTAATGTGCGATGCGATTTGACTAGTTGCAAAATTGAAAATATATGCAGTCAGACATCAGTAATGTCGATACCCACTACATTTAAAGTGCATTACGGTGTTACCACCGTTCGCGAAGGTCCAAACGGTGTCAACTTGAGCGGCTTTGCGCAAGCCACTCTGGTACACTTAGACGCGAGAATGCTTGAATTTCAGATGTGATGCACTGGCTCACCCGCAGTTTTTTCTTGAACCCTAAGGTATGCAGTGTCGTCATGCAAGGGCTTTGGAGCTGGTCTCCCACGGACATTAGATGGGAGTTAAGAGCATTGATGTGCACTGTTGCATGGAAGGGGTTTGTACAAGGGTACCGACGTCGTGCATACGAGTGTATGATGCTTGTGCAACCATGCTCAATAGAAGTTGTGCAAGGTCGTGCGGACGGCCATCATCTGGTAGGTGCGAGTAGGTCAGGCGCCCCGCATATTGGTGAAGAGAAGGAAGTTGCTTGTGATAAGGCTGATGCGGTACATGGAGGAGAGGAAGAACAGTCACGGCATGGTGAGGCTACAGGACAAGCTGATGAAAGGGAGCATATGAAGTATATAGTGCATCAAATGAAGAGCAATGACCGGATGGCTTGAGCTGAAAAGAAAGTTGTACAAGAGGACAACGAGGACAGTTCGGATGAAGACGAAGCTCCCATCCCGCAGGAATGGAACCGGTTTGATGTTGAGGGTGTTGCCACACATGACGAGCACAAATCACCGTGGGAGTATCATGGCACACAGGTTCAATTGCATTCAATGTTTGCTGACAAGGCATCATTGCAGGATTTCATCAACATGTGGGCCTTGTCCATGCAACGGACTTTTCGGGTCGTGAAATCTAACCAGGAGTAGTACACCGTGAAATGCGAGCAGGCCAGTTGTCCTTAAAGGGTGCACGCACATAGACCGAAGTATGAGACTCACTGGATTGTGTCGAAGGTGGAATCGTACTCCTGCATTCTTAGTAACGTTTTGTCGAGTCATCATAACCTAACGTCCGCCTTTATAGCCAATCTGATGTATAGAGAGATAGTAAAGAAAAAGGACATGGAGGCCACACACATCATGGTGGCTATTAAGAAGAAATTCAAGTACAAGATTAGCTACGCGAAGGTGTGGTGTGCGAAGTAGAAGGCGTTGGAAAAACAGTTCAGGTCTTTTGAGGAGGCGTACAACAACCTTCCTCGTATACTTCAAGTATTGCAAGACAGGAACCCGGTCACGTATATTGCTGTAAAGGACAAGCTATCTACAAAGCCGCCAGGTGCGGTGTTGCAAAGGGCCTTCTTAGCTTTCGGTGCATGCATCGAGGCATTCAGGCATATGCTTCCCATGATCTCAATTAATGGGACATTTTTAATCAGCAAATACAAGGGCCAGATTCTTACGGCCATTGCCATTGATGGCAACAATCAAATTATGCCCCTGCCCATCGTATTCGTGGAAAGTGAGAATTACGACAGCTGGTTGTGGTTCCTTAAACATGTGAGGGTTGGAGTTATTTGCGCTTGACTTGGTGTGTGCATAATCCATGATCACCACGCCGTGATAGTGAAGGCCATAAAAAACTTCAGGAAGACTCCGAGGAGCCCTTCCTTTAGCTGGATATGAGGAACACATGGTGCATTGGTCACCTAGGGGCGAACTTCTTCAAGTAGTTCCCGAAGCAACCATTGATGAAGCTGTTCAAGAGGCTGGCTATGTAGAACTAGCAGAAAAAATTTGACGCTTTGTGGGTGTTGTTGGACGAGCACAGCAGGAAGCACATCGACGAGAGGAAAAAGGGGCCGACCATGCCTGGGGCAGCACAACCCAAATGCCTCACAGCACTGGATGAGCCTAACATAGCTGGTCAGAGGAGGAGCTCATGGAACATCAAGTGTTTCTCGTAGTGGACCGCTTCCCATTCGGCCGCTCCCTGCTGACAGCTTTGGTGGACCGCTGGCGGCCAGAGATGTACACTTTCTACTTCCCATTTGGGGAGATGGCTCCTACTCTACAGGATAACTCCCTGATGCTCGGTCTTCCTATCGCAGAAGCTGCTGCCTTCCTACCAGAGGCCCCGACCAGCTGGCACACGGACCTGCTGGACAGGTTCCAGGGAGTCCTTCCTCATAGCGCCGCGGAGGAGTACTACGTCTTCCCACCGAGTCAAACACACGGGCCATCATTGAGGTGGCTCTCACAATTTCAGGTACGTGCCTGATGCCCTTTCTGTTCGATCCTTTGTGCTCTCATTTTCGCTGTACTGTACTAATAACTTTTTGGTTATATTCAGGAGGAGCGAATGGACCCAGTCATCGACGAGCAGCAGGTCTGCGGCACTTGGAGGCGTACTTGCCATGGCTATTGGTTGGGTGCTCTTCATCACCAGCCATGGCAACACCGTCGACGTGTGCCTCATCACTCACGTTATGGCCATCGCCGAGGGGAGGCTCCCTAGATCAGCTGGGGTTTGGTTGTACTTGCTGTGACCTATCGCGGCTTGTGTAACGCGTGCGGTAGGACCAAGGCAAACTCGGTCCTCGTAGGGTGTCTGCTGCTATTGCAGCTGTGGTCATTTGAGTGCTTCAGGCTCTGACGGCCCATGCTCGAGGACATGACTCCGTACGGGGCGACATGGACCAGCCTATGATGGGTTCTCTCTGGTGTCATAGACAGGTAAGTAGTCTGACTTGCAATTAATTCCTTCGCATTAACGATGATCATATGTAACAACTATTGTTCATTGTAGGTACAGTTCGTGCACGTCCAGTTGGACCGCCTCATGGCTGATGACATGCGCTGGGAGCCGTACTCACCTGTGACACTACAGATCCGCACTCCTGACGGGCTCTCCTCGCTGTGCTGGCACAACCAGGCTTTCTGGCTGATGCGACGGAAGCTCGCGCATGACGTCTTCATCGAGGACTCGTGGCATATCATGTGATACACCAGTTCGGCCTACGTCAGGTCGTTCTAGTACCAATCGGACAACCGGTGCCACAGAATGTCCACGTGTGAGTGACCACATCATAGGACTTTCCTTTTACTGATAATCCATTTGACGACTTGTAACGAAATGCTACCTCCTACAGGTACTCTAGGAAGGGAGTCAAACGTGGCACATACTAGATGAAGATGGAGAGGTGGACAACCCAGTGGGAGGGCGCACTGTAGGACTGTGTGGAGAAGACCACCCCCTACGACAGCAGCGCGTACGACGAGTACATGTGCTAGTATCAGCCTTGGACACATATCAAGCTAGTACATGTCGTCGACCTACCCCCAGCACACGTTGCAGCACCGACAGACACATACCCCGCACACTCGCGTGGGACGCTCACGTCACGGTATGTTATATAAAATTTATAAATGTTTGCTTCTGGCAATGCCACTAATAGGATTTACCTTTTCCTTGCAGGTTGACATTGGTGCTGCGATTTGAAGGGAGTCTCACACCATGGTGGATAGGATTGCTAGTGGTACGGAGGTCACACAGGAGAAGGTGGTGCAGGCTTTCCATCGTGTGCAGGCCTTGGGTGCACGCGTCGTCTCCTAGTTGTCGTGCAGGAGACTACCGGGGGTCCGCACGACTGTGCCCGGTGCACACACGGTGCGTCCATCGAGGCCACCCCGTCCAGCATGACACCGCGTAGGGGGTTCTGCATGACCATGTCCTACACCACCTTAGCTTGATGAGGCCAGGAGATCAGCTTGGGCACGGCCCCCTACACTGCCAGCACCGCAGTTTGGACGTCCTCTGTACTTCTTTGGCTTCCCCACGCAGGGTGCGTACGCTGTGCCGTACGTCCCTCTAGATGGCTTCGACCACGCCATGGCGCTAGCCGAGGGTACACTTTGCCTCTTTTTGGTTTTCTCCTATACCTTTATCTGACGAACTAATGATATTTGCACTGCGGGTCTTATACCCATGGACGAGGGATGTGGGGTCTCCCTGGGCCAGGATGACATGGACTAGTACTTTTCGAACTGGGCCGACTAGGCAACGGGCTCCACACCTCAGGCCACACTCCAAGAGGTTCTATCTGGAAGTGTTCTCACCGGTGCACCGGTGGCCACATAGGTGGCACTGCAGTCCACTCCTTTAGCTTTGGGATATGTACGATGGTCTCTTGACCGTCTTACCTTGTCGGGGTGTCGACATCCAGCACTAAGGAGGACGCGGACGCGGAAATGGAGGGGGGACAGGGTGGCGATAGATGGGGGGCTGGGGGTGCTGTTTGATGTTTGCAATACTGTTGCGATCTTAGTTGTACTTCTATTTACGATGTTTATTCATTTGATCCGTGTCGACGCTCGTACCACTCAATTAATGGCAATTGTATCGACACCCGCACCACTCGAACAGTGCACTAAATTAATGGCAACCGCACCAACATGCAAACCACTCGATTACATGCTTTACGACATTGAAAAGTACCGCGAATAATAGGGGAGAGTACTATGGCACAACCTTATATATCAGTGCCTATAGGTGGAATGAGTCTCGTGCTACCCACATGGAGTGTTGTAGAGGGGGCCTCCTCGGATGTGGCTGGCTGTCATTGTAGTGGCAAGTACATATGCAACTAGGATTTGCACAGCAACATGTTGGATCGTACGAACTTCTTATGTTGATGACCTTCTCGTTGCCCCTTTCGTGCTATATTTGCTGATGGAGGTCATCGTTGTGCTCTTCGAGACTTTCAATCCATGCCTCCAACTCAAGGATTTGTTCCCACAACGTATCCACGTACCTCGCAATGTACCATTCATGGGGAGGATCAATCCATCGCACGAAGTCGCATTTAGCCATCTGCTAGAAAGGAAGGAAGGTTAACATCAAACTCTATTAGCAGCACTATAAAACAGATGATTGCCTAATTGTACCCTAGAGTGTGGGCATTAGAAGAAACATCGCCCGCCATCCAAATGGCCTTCCACCACCTGCACGACAATGTCCTCCATGTGTTTGGATTTCGGCTATACTGGCTGAACACACCTGTTTGGCAACAAGTAGTGGTTAATGCTGAAGTTCTCCCTCCTTTCGAGCGGAAGGTCCCCCTCGGTGACCCATGTTCGAATGGCCCCTCAGTGTCTGTCATTGTATCTTACTCTAGGACGAAGAAGATAGCTGTTCCTACTATCAATGGCTTAGGCATGCATTTTATAGCCCGTTGGGTATCGCGGCGTGCTTTATGACAAACTGCATTGTGTGCAACCTTCATGCAGGGACTACACCAGACAGGGTAGCTTTGTGAAAGTGACAAGACCACACAACGGCAGCTTTGTGTAGCGATATGACCACACGGGACAGCTTTGCGCAGCGATAAGACCATAGGGGTCAGCTTTGCACAGCGAAAAGATCAGACGGTCCAGATTTGCGCAGCGACTACACCAAATAAGATAGTTTTACGTAGCGACAAGACCATATGGACCAGCTTTGCGTAGCATCATGGCCACATGGGGCAGCTTTGCATCGCGACAAGACCACACGGGCTAGCTTTGCGCAGTGAGAAGATCAGACGGTCCAGCTTTACATAGTGACTACACCAGACGAGACAATTTTGCGTAGCAACAAGACCACGCGGGCCAGCTTTACGTAGTGACATGACAACACAGGGCAGCTTTACACCGCGACACACAGGCAACTTTGCGCAGTGAGAAGACCAGACGGTCTAGCTTTGCATAGCGACTACACCAGAGGGACAGCTTTGCACAGTGATAAGACCACAAGGGCCAGTTTTGCACAGCGATAAGACCAAAGGGTGCAGCTTTACGCAGTGCGAAGACCTGACAAGACCACACTGGGTAGTTTTGCGCAGTGATAAGACCACATGGACCAGCTTTGTGTAGTGACTACACCAAGCAAGGCAGCTTTATGCATCGAGAAGACCACACGGGGGTAGCTTCATGTAGCGTGAAGGCCACACGGGGTCCAATAAAAGGTGGAAGAGATTTTGGATAGAACGCTACACAAGCAAATCCAACACTACACCGGAATTTGCTTCACCACACCGGGATGGACAAGAGGCAGAAGAAGTAATGGGACAAGATGATAAAGCAATGAGAGGAGACCCGTGACCTAGCAAGGTCTGCTGCCGTCCGTGACAAAAAGCAAAGGTCTGTTACGACCCAGGCCGAACAAGCGGAGCGTGCTACGAGATCAGCTCCTTGCAATGACATCACCCGTAGCAACAACCCTATCCCGAATGTTTCTACCAAGCGTTCGCCGCAACACCCGCCCGAGGGGGAGACGCTGCCCCTATGTTGGTGCCGAGACCCGTGCAAGTTCTTCAAGTACACCGCCTTAGCCTGGGTATGTGTTACTGGGGTTGCGCAAACTACTCCAGTGACTATCTCGACCGCCGTCGGGACACCACCAGCTATCAACAGCCAGTAAAGACCAGTTACACTGTGTTCCCCCTACTTTTTCTCCTTTAAAGTATGCACTAACAACATCTCCCGTGTACCCACAGTCCCTGGAACTCCTATGCGGCTACTGTAAATCGATCAATCTTGAGATCCACTCAAAGAACAGTGGGTTCTTGACTTCGAGGAGTGGAATGTCAAAAGGTCCTACGAGATCTGGGAGGAGGAGCGCCATAAGGACGAGCAAACTTAGTGTATACATCAGGAGATGAAAACTCATCTCAAGGAGTGCACACATAGGGAGCGCAAGGCTCGTGAGAGGGAGCGTGAGAAAAAAGGAAATGGTGGCCAAAGTAAAAGAGGCCGCCGAGGAGTTCAACGTTGAGCTCGCAAGAAAAGGAAAAATAGCCCCAGTCCACACAATAGGTTGGACTGTCCCGCACTAACTACTTCCCAGAAGGTCGAATTTAGTTCCATTTCAAAAAGGCGTATATTTATCGTAGGAGCAGTTCGGTTTATTACACTGTACATGATGCTCTTTGTTATGCATGTAATCAAACCCTACATGCTGTGTTACTCCCAACTGTACTAAGAAGTCCATTTTAATTTGGATAAGCATATTTTCTTATCTTTTCGCATTCAATTATTCCCGTAGCAAGTCATCCAACAACATTAACAAACCAGTTCTCTTTCGTGTATGAATTCCCGGTTACATCACAATATCACTTACCTTCCTATTTACCGATCGTTGTTATTACAATCATTCTTAAAAAAATTTCACAAAATTTCTTGCACTACAATAACATACAACAATCGCAAATTCTTCTTGCGAATCCAACAGATTATCTACCATTCACGATCTACGAAAATCACTAATAGATTAACCCACACTGCCTCTAGGAATGGCTTGTTTGCAGTTGTTGCACAGCCGAGCGACTGTAATTGTAATCGCCCAGCCACTGGGTGACAGGCTGCAGTCGCAGAACCGTTGAGCAATTAGAACCTGTCGCCCAACGGTCCACGGACAGCTTATGTGTCGTGCGGCCGTTGGGCGATAGGTTCGAGTCGCCCAACGGTTCGGCGACTGGAATCTATTTCTGTAAAAAATGTTCACGCAGGTATATTTCTGTTAAAAAATTCTTTTTTTGGTAGCCTAAGTTGATGTTTCACTTTCTTTGTACTGTTAGTATTTGTTGCTGTCACTATCCTATGGTATATAACAGTTAGATAAATCTTTCAGAAATAGGAGATGCGGTTGAGTGTTTGACTCATAAAAGATCAATCAAGCATACATGGTTAATTAGAAGTCTGTCAACCTCATAGTGGAGCATACATGGTTAATTTGAAGTCTGTCAACATCATAGTGTGAGCAAGAATTAACAAACCATTGACCATGAAACAAGCGAGGCCTAGATGATATACTTTTTTTTGAGAGAGAGAGAGAGAGAGTGGCACGGTTTTTCTCGAGAGGTGTAATTGGTTGTGGCAATCATCCTCCAATAGTGACTTATAAGGGTATGTCCAATGGTGATTTATAAGTTAGCTCTAAACATATTATTTCATATTTTAATAGAAGAGAGAGAAAAGCTAGCTCTTGATCAAGAGCTAGGGTGTGTTTGGTTGCCAGTCACAGTTTACCACGCCTAAGGTTAGGCAAGTTTGACCAACTTTGGAAGCTGTTTGGTTGAAGCCACAGTTGTGGCAAGATTCCCTTAGGTCCCACGCGTCAATGACTCAAAAAAGTGTGGCAAGATTCCCTTAGGCTTGCTAAGGTGTGGCAAAGAATTTGAGCACCTCAACTTAGGCAAGTGTGGCAATTTTTGTTGGCAAAGTGTGGCTAGCAACCAAACAGCCCCCTAGTCTCATACACACATTCCAAGATTATATGAGGATGTCATGTGGGACTATTCATGTTATGAGCTATGTGCTAAAAGTTAATATCATTGGAGAAGTTATCTTAGAGCTAGTAACTAGCTCATACCATTGTACATGCCCTAAGCTAGCTCTAAACATATTATTTTATATTTTAATAGAAGAGAGAGAAAAGCTATCTCTTGATCAAGAGCTAGTCTCATACACATATTTCAAGATTATATGAGAGTGTCATATGAGGCTATTTATGTTATGAGTTATGTGCTAAAAGTTAGTACTATTGAAGAAGTTATCTTAGAGCTAATAACTAGCTCATACTGTTGAAGATGAGCAAATACCAAAAAATCACAAATAAACCCACCAAGCATGTAGTTAGTGGGACTCAAAACTGTGGCCGTTAGCCACAAAACATGGGTGCCACATGCGGCGGTCGGTGACAGAGTGTATATATCCATTTCTCTTTTACACAAAATCTCCTTTTACTAATTCCCTCATTAATTAATTAATGATCCTTTGTTAGCTTGACCGGAGAGCCCTCATAGAAATTCAGGGACTGTTTGGCGCGGCTGCGGCTTATGATTTTTGGTTGAAATTTTTAAATTTTAGCTGTTTGCGATAGAGATTATAGAGAGATACTCACTTGCGATTTTGATTGATACAGATGTTGGACTTTTAACATGTACTACAATTAATTTGTAGATTCTATTTTGAGAAAATACCCTATTTAATAGTTAGATATTGTAGTAAAAGTTAAAAAATGCTAGTTTCGGCCGAAAAGAAGAGGGCCTCAAAGAGCCAAACGTTTGCAATGACGTCCAATGGAGCCATCTGTCGTGTTGGAAATTGTTGCTTCAGATCAACACTTTCAAGAGTTCTTAGAGAATTGCTACCTACTATAGCTAACCAATTATTTAGCCTGCCATACTGCGCTCACTGATTTGCAGGTAGAATCGGTGGTGATCATTTGGGTTTTTTTTTTGTGGTTTATGGCTGAAAAGCACTGTAATTGACTGAAAAAACACTATAGCTGACAGAAACTTATTTAGCATAATTAAATTTAAAAAATATAAAAAATATGTTAGCTCATTACATATAATAAAAACACATACGGGAAAAAAGAATCGGCAAAAAAGCTCAACAAAAAGCCAAAAATTCAGAAAAACACGAAATTTATGAATAGTGAATAATAAGCCGGAAACCAGAAACTGAAGCCCAAATGATCACAGCCAGTCAACTGGATCACCAACTTTTACTCATGTAGTCAAGTCTTGCAAGTTACCCAAAAAGCGACTTTGCGAAGATACTTTATGCAGAATTACATCTTTAATTATTTATGTAGACAAAGTTTATTATATATATAAAGACTATGAATAGTTCCATACTTTATTATTCATTAATCTTAAACCAGGCATAATATGCAAGTTTTCCTTTTACTAGTGTCTTAGACATAATAAAAGGATCACTTAATTATCTTTGTCATGGTACCTTTTCCTGACCAAACAATTGTGAAGCAATTATGCCATTGGGTACAGATCATTTGTTTTTAATGAGCATCCCATTAGTTTTTGGGGGAAACATGAACACCATTACTTGCCAGTCATTCCCTGTTTAATTAGTTGAATAATCATGTACTACCATTTGGAGGGATCAAATAACAAATACCGGAGCTTTGTTGTCAATTGTAAGGATGTCCTGAAACTCAGACATGGGCTACGTAAAGAATTGTAGTCGTGATGTGATCATGCGTGCGTGCGTGAGAGCTTGATTTGTTGCCAAATGCAAGGACTTCAACTATTATGTTTGACAAGTGTTGAATTCAAGCCCAGCACACACCAACACAAACAGACAGAAAAGTCCGTGTTTGGCCTTTTCGTGTCAATTATTTGCATGGATTCTACTGACTGAACTGATGTCTCAATTGAGCATGAGTAGAAGAATTGACGAAGCAAACAGACTGAAATGCCAAATAAATGAAGTGATGTAGCCAGTAGGTTACAAACTAGAACCCGCTGCTGTTCTCGTTCATCATGAACACTCAATCCGTACCACAAAAAACTAATTAACTACTCAAACGCACTAGGCTTTGCCCTCCCAAGCACATTAGAAAAGTGGTGCTCTGCTCTATTATTATTGTATATGAAACTTAAGTCTGGAGTTCGAAAGCGCCATCTGAATAAAATAGTTGAATGCATCTATCTGAATCTAAAACGAAGATGGACCTCTACTCTAATTAAATATGTACTGGTGGATATATTCACGTGTACATGAGTAAAGAGCCTGCGTATGTGAGCCTACAAGAAAATTTGGGGTACTAGTTTAACGATGGCTTATGACTTTTTTACTATAGCTAACTTAATTTTAACTGACGGTGATTTATTTAACGTAATTAAATTTAAAAATAGAAAAAATATGTTAGTCATCACAGATAACACGAAGGAATACGAAAAAAAGAAAAGACAAAAAATCTAAAAAAACACAAACTAAAAAAACGAAATTAAGAAATAGTGAATTAAAAGTAAAAAGTGAGAAGTTGAAGTTGAATTAGCGGATTATTATGTAACGGTCGTAGGAATCGCGATTTATGTCAGTAACCAACGAGAAGACAGCAAAGTTTTTTGGGAGTTCCACGCATTGTTTTCTTTGCTACAATGCTCTACAATGTATGTTACAGTATTTTACAGTATTTGCTACAGCGATCACGTGTCAGATGACACATACCAAGCCCTTGCAAAATTTCTCGTGAGCCCGCCTAGGCCGGAGCGGAGCAGCTGTCCTGTCGCAGGAGTGGAGGCTTATCCATCCGGGTCCGGCTCACCTACGAGGCACACAGCACATAGCAGCGTACAGGAAAAAAAATAAAATGACAACACATGTCCTCTCTCGGCACCCATAGCCCTATACAAATAGAGGGAGTTAACACAAATGGCTAATAAAAAAAATAGTAGTTGTCGGTAGGTTTTAGAAAAATATAGAAATTGGTACCGATGGCATTCGAAATTTTCGTATCATATATGATATTATGAATTTTAAATTTAATTTCAGTAAAAGAATGTAACATGATGAAATTTCACATTGGCAAGTAGTTTTAAATATCAAATACTAAATTTATAATGTATTTAGTATGCCTACTCGAGTAGACATTTAGTTTCAAATCTGAAATTTATAAGTCGAGATATACGATAAAATGATAAATTTTTACTGAAATTAAATTTAAAATTCATAATATCATATATGATACGAAAATTTCGAATGTCATCGGTACCATTTTTTTATATTTTTCTTAAACCTACCGACAACTACTATGTTTTTAATTGGCCATTTGTGTTAACTCCCTCTATTTGTGTAGGGCTATGGGTGCCGAGAGAGGACATGTGTTATCTTTTTATTTGGTCTGTGTTAAACACAGTTACAGAAACTGCCCAATGTATAGATGTCTTTTGATAAAGACACATTTTCTCCCACCCTCCACCATCTATAAAGCACTGTAAAGATTCAGAATAAAGTAACTTTTGCTTCCCAAACATTTGTCTCAATCTATTCTAACACGTTATCAGCACGCTCTGCCATTTACAAAGACAACAGAGACAAGGAACAAGAAGATTGTACGGGAGTCGCTCTGATGGATGAGGAAATGTGCCTAGTGGATAGCGGTACCACTAACTCTATACTCAGGGAGATAAAATATTTCCAAACTCTCACAAAGAACAAAGGAAATGTTTTAACAATCGCTGGACGCGATGCTGTAATAGTTGGCACCAGTCAGGCCACAATTACGCTTCCTATGGGTACATCAATAAAAATTGAGGATGCACTCTTGTATCCCGATTCAACTCGTACCCTATTGAGTTATAGAGATATCCGTAAGAATGGGTTTCATGTTGAAACTCATGAGGACAACAATGAGGAGTTTCTTCTCATAACAAAAGATCACGGATATGGCAAAGAGACACTAGAAAAGTTTCCCTCACTCTCGTCTGGATTGTACTACACATACATCAAACCCGTACCACATGTTGCTTACAAAGTAATTTTCCAGAATGTTAACGCATTCCAAACTTGGCATGATCGTCTTGACCATCCTGGAATAGGGATGATGAGGAAAATTATAAGCAATTCTGTTGGTCACACTTTAAGTGATGCAAAATTTCCCCAATCCTCAGATTTTATGTGCACCGCATGTGCCACTGGGAAATTAATTTTGAGGCCCTCTTACCTCAAAATTCATGCCGAACCTCTAAAGTTCATTGAACGCATTCAAGGTGACATATGTGGTCTCATTCAACCATTGTCTGGGCCGTTCAGGTATTTCATGGTTCTAATAGACGCATCTACAAGATGGTCGCATGTGTGTCTACTTTCCACACGGAACCATGCATTTGCTAAAATTGTTGCACAAGTTATCAAACTTAAAGCACAATATCCTGAACATCAAATCCGATCAATCCGAATGGATAATGCTGCTGAATTTTCCTCACGTGCCTTCAATGATTATTGCATGGCTTTAGGAATTCAAGTTCAGCACTCGGTCCCATATGTTCATACTCAAAATGGGTTGGCCGGATCTCTCATTAAGAGAGTGAAACTTATTGCAAGACCTTTACTACAGAATTGCAATCTACCAACATCATGTTGGGGTCACGCAGTCTTACACGCTGCTGACTTGATTCAATTGCGTCCAACTGCATACCATGCAACCTCCCCGTTGCAACTAGTACGTGGAAATACACCAAATATTTCCCATCTGCGGAAGTTCGGTTGCGCTACATACGTACCGATCTCCCCACCGCAGCGTACATCTATGGGCCCACACAGGAAATTGGGGATCTATGTGGGATATCAATCTCTGTCGATCATTAAATACTTGGAACCCCTTACAGGGGGTCTATTCACTGCCTGGTACGCTGATTGTATCTTCAATGAAGATCATTTCCCGGCATTAGGGGGAGGAATTGAAAACCACAACAAATGCCAGGAAATCAATTGGGATGCCATAGACATCTCCAACTCTGATCCACGTACTTCTGAAACTGAACTTCAAGTTCAGAAGATCATTAATTTGCAACACATCGCAAATAACATGCCAGATGCATTTACTGATTATAAGGGTGTTACAAAATCCTATAATCCTGCGAGAAATGTGCCGGAAAGAGTAGAGGTACCAAATAAAACTACTCAACTCCCAAGTAAGAAGGGGAGAAGTACGGCTATTTCCACAGATGCAGCTTCTAGCAAGCAAAGGAAAGGGAAGAACAAATCTTCTAACCCAGTAAATGTAACTCAACCTCACGTTGAGAAACACCCTGTGGAGGTTCAACCTTCACATCCCACATCAACAGTGCACTCAATTACTAATGTTGGGACATCGGAACGCCCTGATGAAATCATTTTGGGAAATAATGATACATCACAAGGGGTGCTTGAAACTTCCATCAATTATATTGAATCTGAAGAATCATATGACAGAAAGTCTACAATTGTCGACATCTATTTCTCTGAAGCAATTGCAGAAATCATCCAAAATGATCCAGATCCTAAGACCATGGCAGAGTGCAGAAAGCGCTCGGACTGGAATCAATGGAAAGATGCAATTCAAGCAGAGATAACCTCGCTCACTAAAAGAGAGGTATTCACTCATGCAATACCTACACCTCGAGGAATCTTCCCTGTGGGATTCAAATGGGTTTTCGTCCGGAAATGGAATGAGAACAATGAGGTGGTGAGATATAAAGCGAGGCTTGTAGCACAAGGGTTCACGCAGAGACCCGGCATTGATTTCAATGAAACATATTCTCCAGTTATGAGTGGAATAACATTCCGAAATCTTATATCTCTGGCTGTTCAAAATCGTCTATCTATGCAGTTGATGGACGTAGTGACTGCATATCTATATGGGTCACTTGATTCGGACATATATATGAAGGTCCCTGATGGAATCTCTATACCGGATCCAAACGCAAATCGCAACATGTATTGTGTAAAGCTTCAAAAGTCACTCTATGGCTTAAAGCAGTCGGGAAGAATGTGGTATAACCGACTTAGTGAGTTCCTTTTGCAGAAGGGATACACTAACAATAATGATTGTCCATGTGTTTTCATCAAAAAGTCCCAAACAGGATTTTGCATCATATCAGTGTATGTCAATGATTTAAATATCATCGGCAACCCACAAGATATTGATGAGGCATGCAATCATCTAAAGACAGAATTTGAAATGAAGGATTTGGGTAAAACTAAATTTTGCTTAGGAATACAACTTGAGCACCTTCATTCAGGCATTTTAATGCATCAATCAGCCTATGTTCAGAAAATATTGGAGAAATTCAATATGGACAAAGCATATCCATCGAAAACCCCCATGGTTGTTCGATCTCTAGACAGGGATAAAGATCCATTTAGACCCCGAGATGACAATGAAGAGCTATTGGGACCCGAGGTTCCATATCTCAGTGTCATCGGAGCGCTTATGTACCTTGCAAATTGCACCCGGCTGGATATCGCATTTGCAGTAAATCTACTTGCTAGATATAGCGCTGCTCCAACCAAAAGACATTGGGTAGGAGTGAAGAATATCCTTAGATATCTTCAAGGCACTAAAGATCTCGGTCTATTCTTTCAGAAGAATAACAATGTGGATTTAATAGGATATACAGATGCTGGCTATTTATCAGATCCCCATAATGCCAGATCTCAAACAGGCTTTGTATTTCTACATGGTGGAACAGCCATCTCTTGGAAGTCTTCGAAACAGACTCTAGTGGCTACATCCACTAATCATTCTGAAATAATTGCATTATATGAAGCATCACGTGAATGTGTATAGCTTCGCAGAATGATTAACCACATACAACAATCTTGTGGTATAGGTGCTATTGCATCACCTACCATTATCTACGAAGATAATGCTGCTTGCGTTGTTCAAATGCAAACGGGTTACATAAAGAGCAATATCACAAAACATATTGCTCCTAAACTATTTTACCCACATGAATTGCAAGAGAGTGGGGAAATAAATATTCTGCAAACTAAGTCTTGTGATAATCTCGCAGACTTATTCACCAAGTCATTACCAACCTCCACATTCCAAAAATGTGTTCATGGAATTGGTATGCGAAGACTACGTTATTTGCAGAAGTCAGGGGGAGAAATCTCCTAAGACTTAACCCGTTCAATACATATATTGTACTCTTTTTCCCTTTATGAGTTTCCCTTTAAGGTTTCTCATTAAGGTTTTTAATGAGGCAATATAACAACGTAAACATAAATATGTCTCCATTTTCCCACAAAGGTTTTTAAAGAGATATAATCAAATATATGCTATATCATTTTTCTCCTTAAAATTTTCCCATTTGGGTTTTTAAAAGGAGTTTTTCATGGCATATCTACTCTACAGATTCTCCTCATATTTTTCCTACAGGGTTTTGGAGGAGTTTATTTCAAGATGATGAATCAAGGTGATCATATGAAGATACATTGGTCAAGGGGGAGTGTTAAACACAGTTACAGAAATTGCCCAATGTATAGATGTCTTTTGATAAAGACACCTTTTCTCCCACCCTCCACCATCTATAAAGCACAGTAAAGATTCAGAATAAAGTAACTTTTACTTCCCAAACATTTATCTCAATCTATTCTAACAGTCTGTACGCTGCTATGTGCTTGTGCCCCGTAGGTGAGCCGGACCCTATCCATCCATCCACGGCAGCTCATGCCACAGGTCACTTGTCTGACAATAATAAAACGGGTCTCAAAAATATCTCGTTAACTCCCCCTCGAGAAAAGAAAATCTCGATGCCAGCGCGGAGCCGTCGCCTGCGAATGGCGAGCGCGACGAGACGACCACGCCGCCTTGGATCGGAGGCAAGCAAGCGAGTACGGCCGCGGATCCGTTGCGTGCCGTCGGGAGCTTCCGCGCGGCTGCTGCAGTGTCAGTCGCTTCGCGCCGCACTGCCGTGGGTCGATGTGATGTCATGTGTGACGTCGCCCGTTTATAGTTAATGGAAGCAAAAAAATCCAGTACTTTAGCAAAATTCCTCACTGATATCATGTGACAGCCAAATAATTATTTTATACTTTTTGAGAGTCCAACTAATTATCGGACACTGTTATTCCTCTGAATACTGCTTTCTTTTGTGCTTTTTTTTATAATAATAACTAGCTTTTAAATAAATGTATTGCTAGCGTCCGGATCGATCTGGACGCTACCACCGTACGGTCAGATGCAACTTTTATCACTCATATATGCGACACTTTTCAGTCATGTATGCAACACAAATTTTGATAAAAATCTCGATGTTACACCAGTTATTGTTTATTGTTGCACACATAAAATCAGAATATTGCTACAAAAATGCAACATCGAGAAATAAATCACGCAACAAAATGATTAGATCCCGAGGCTGAATCAATCCAAATCTCCCCAAGGCAAGAAGACATGGTACCCAACCACTCACGGGATGTTCGGCCGGACGGCGACGACCACATTCGGCCTCTGCTCCTTGCCCGCCCCCGCCGTCAGCTTCTTCTTCTTGAGGGTCTCGAGGGCCGCGAAGACGTTGCCGCTGCCAATCCTCACCTCCTCCGCGCCGGCACCCCTCCTCTCCCTGCCATCTCTCCCTCCGCTTCCCCTTTTCCCTCTCCCGCAACAGCAGCAGAAGCCTGGGTGGCAGGGACGGGAGTGAGAGCTCGAATCGAGGTGCCGAGGCAGGCGGCACAGAGGAGTAGCGAAACCGAGGAGGCGGGAGACGGAAAGGGTGCCTGGCCGCGATCTCTACGGGGTGCCGGCAGGAATGGCGAGCTCGGCCGGGGCTCACCCGGAAGAGGAAGTGAGAGATGGAGGGGATGAGTGAAGTAGTAGTGAATGGAGCCAGCTTCGGAAAGAGATTCGGACGTGAAACCATTTTCAATCTCACTTTATTGAGCTCGTGGGCTGTTTTTGAGCCAGCACCCAACACATCAGACGTCTGGTTGGTATCAATTCCCTTCAAACAAAGTGTCTTTTTAAGGTGGAATCTATAAGTTAATTATAATAGATACTATACCAACTTTATCTATATCGCTAAAATCGCACACGAGTATCTCTCTTTCCGTACTCTATCTCGAACAACCAGAATTCAAAAATTCCAGCCATAAGCCACAGCCAAAATAACTCACCCATAACGATCTATCCACGTACAATAGTTAATCAAGTAACAAAAGGAATCATTTTATTTGCTACATTATTTTGCATTGGATGTGGCTTAAAAAATACAAGAGTAAATTAAACTAATTTCCATTGAATACCCATAAAATCCTAGGAAATTTCTACGTTTCAAATGGGCCCTGGTAAACATGGTCAAATGGGTCACCCAACATGGCACGGTACAGGCCCGGATAGGGCACGACCCGTTTAGGCCCCACACGGCTGGCCTGAATAAGTTACCATACCATATCATGCTGGCCCACATGCCTACTCTCCGACCTAGACACGGCACGGAGAAGGGTCAGGCCGTGCCAACTGGCTCAAGCACGCTTAGCCAAATGGGTCACTGATGGCCCATTGATTTTACTACAGTCGCTGAGTTGCAAGTATTTTTTACTGCTAGTCATAAGTAATTTTACTACCAGTCACAAGTAATTTTAATGCCAAGTCACCCGTCTACACTCAGAAGAGTGCAATAATCTTAACACAAATAATTTTACTACCAACCGCATGCAATTTTACTGCACTATCATAAGAGAGTTACTATGCATGCCGTGCTAAACTGGCCCACCGTGCTGAGGTGTTGGCATAAGCATGGCACACTCAGTCGGGCTGGGCCAGCACTACCTATTTACTGTTCGTGTCATGCCGTACCTAGGGTGGGTCAACAATATCATGCCTTGCCCTGGCATGGTTGGTCTGGTCTGTTTGTCTAGGTTTGGGCCCTAGCTATTGTTTGATATCAGAAAAAGAAAAAGTAAAATTCGGGTTTATCCCATCCCCACCAGCATAAGGGCACGTGCATGCACAACCCCGTCCCCATCCATCCATCCATTTAAGAAGAGTAAATCTCATGAAACAACACTTATTCTTACAGAACTATCATTTTAGAACTTGTTTTAAAACCATACTTATTCTTACCAATCGTTTCAAAGAGACACACTTCCATCACCTGCAACCATTTTTATAAGGTGGGCCCACATATAATTGAGACTTCAACACCTAACCCATTATGCCCATATGGAGGGTGCTGGTGTGTGGCTAACCAACATGGCATGTGGCCAATTTTACTACAACTCAACTTCCTTCTCCTGCTACAGGGTGTTTTTCTCTTGCTCCATGAAATTCTTTAGAGCAAATAACACCCTCCACGTTAGTTGGCTATGCAGTAGTGCCCATCGTGTCAGCATAATGGGGTTATATTCTAGAGTCTCAATGATACGCGGGCCCATTAATACAGTCCAACTAGTAAACTAGCTCATGCATGGTGGCTCGATTTTCACGGTACGAACAGCAGTGTTGTTCCTCTTTTGCTCCTTGTGGCTAGGGTTTCTACCCTTCTTCTCCCTTGCGGCTTTGGGGCAGCAACAAGCTCTTCTTCTTGCGGGTAGGGTTTCAGGGGCTATCATCTTCCTTGTGGCTAGCACTAGGGATTAGGGCTTCGATTAGTGAGGGCCAACCGAAAAATAGTACCCACATTCCCCTCTTCTCCCTGCTTGTGGTGAAGGATGGATTATGGTTTTGGCCCAAGTAGAGTAGCTGAACAAACCCCTCTCTTCCCCCTTACGCCTGATGTAGATGATACGTAGGGTTGAATTTGCACCAATTAGCAATGAAGCTAAGTAGAAGAAATCAACCAGAGACTTATCCAAATCATGATTACTATTCATGAATTGAAGAGATAAACTATAAAGATTCGATCGGTGACTTGAGATCAACAACGCAGCTACTCAATCCATGGGATTGTAGCAAAACCTAACCAGGAAACTTTCAATGAGCATGCACAATATTGCTCCATGAAACCATTGTGACTTTTCTGTATTTTCCTCTCAAGCAATCTTATCTAAGGTCTAAATACAATGGGGTATGCCCCTAGCCTTATATTGGAACCCAAGGGGCACAACCAAACACCAACTCATGTACGCACAATCTAGCCTAAACTAACTTCAACTCATGCACACCACAGAAAATCACATATTTTGGCTTAAGGCTGACTCAAACTACGACTCAAAAGTAATCTACTCGGACTCCCTAGATAACATGACACAAAAAAAGGAATAAAAACCAACTTGGACTCTCAAACGGAAATGACTGGGGGAAAGCAAGCCGTTTCAATAGCTAATTCATACCCAAACCATCCCTACGTGAAGACCATGCTCTTGGCTTGATTTGACTCCTCAAATTCCTGGCTCCTTTTCATGTCTTGGCTCATGTTCTTGGCTATCTTCCCTAGCTCACTGTAGAGACCCGAATATACAAATCCGGACTCTCCTATGTATTCTACACTAGTTTAGGATTATGCTAGTGCACACAGGGAAACATAGATGAAATATTAACCATGTCATGATTTACTAAGAAAAGACTATAGGATCGTATGGCACAATTAGAAGGGGTGAATGATTACCTCCGCTTCTTCAAATCTCTACATAGTCGATGGTGAATTCAACCACTAAAATAAACACTTGTTGCATAGCTTTGCTCGTAGTCATATGCTTCGCCCAAATAGCAATCACCAGAAATCATGAATTAGATTGATTCAAATCTTCCTTATTGTTAAATTTTCGTGGAGTTACAAAGTGCCCTCATAAGCACCCCTAAAACCCTACCACCAAAAAGCCTCGCAAAGCCCATGGCTAAAATCCTTAGCCTACCTCTGCTTTTACATGCTAGAGCCCTGAACTATGTTCGACTCAAACACGAACACAGAATCTTATCTCTATCTCAAATTAAGGAACCCGAAACCCTTCCGTACATGAGTTTTTCATTCAAACTCTTAATCTTTTCTGTTATGAACTTCATCCACAACTCCTAACGCAATATGTGACGAAGCCTCCAGGATCGCACCTCCCATATCTTCATCATGCCTCATCAACTTCCGTGTCGAAGCCTCTAGGACTACACCGCTCGTTGCTTCACCACACATCACCACCTTCGATCTCCATGTGCTCCAGCATTAGCCCGACCATCTCACGTGACATCCCCACCGTCTGGACCTCAGATTACCCTTCCTAGTCTCGATCCTCCTCGTCATCGACCATGATAGTCTCCACGCTCACCTGCACATGCAAAGTTCAATGAAACGTTTTTCGGCACAAGTTCTTCCCAACTTAACTGTCATTAGCACATATACGTAAACCACACCTTTCACCATCCATTATCAATAACCAGGTCGTCCATGACTATAATTTCTATCACTATCCAAAACTCCGCCTTAGACAACATATTACGACCGCTAGCTCAACAAGTACTCGTAAACCACAAGTACTCGAGAATTCCCATCGCTTCACTTAAAATACTCGGGAATACCAACCATTACTATCGACTACCGAGAACCATCGAGTCCCAATCGCTACGACTACCAAGTACCGAGTCCTTCTGATTACGAGTATTGTTCCTCTGAACACTATTTACTGATCACTGCCAGCCAGTCCTACCGCTGGCCTAACATGAGTACTCAAAGTACTCGAAGATAGCAAGAGTTAAAGTACTCGTATATGATCAGTTCACTATTTGAGGTCAAAATCTATGATTATCAGCCGTGGTCATTTTACTGTGGTCGAGCAGGACATGGTCGAAGTCGGACAAGGTCGAAGTCTGTCATTCAATCTTCCGATGGCACTTGAATGTCATTCGATCCTCCAATACCACTCGGACGCTATCCGATACTCAGTTGCTACTTGACAGCCGTCCGATGCCACTTACCTGATTAGACTAGTCCGAGCCTCCTTGAAGTAGAGCATCGGCTGATACTTCTTCACTACTCAACAGTCGTTCGATGTCACTTAGCCGATTGGACTAGTCCGAACATCCTTGAAGTAGAGCATCGATCGATATTCCGTTGCTGCTCAATAGCTATCCAATGTCACTTAGCCAATCGAACTGGTCTGAACATCCTTGAAGTAGACTAAAACCCCTCGAACACGATTGAAACCACTCGAAGCAGACCAAAATCGCTCGAAGTCACTCAGAACAGATCGAAGCTACTTGGATTCAAAATCTTTGACTTCAATCGACCGAAACTTTCACAAATGCAAATTCCAAGCCAATCCAAATATTAATTATTCATCATCATTTTATTCACGACCATCCACATGGTCTAACAAAGACTCAAAATATTATTAATTATCAGAGTTGTGACCTTATGGCCAAGCTTATAGATAATAGTCTGAATAACTTAAGAAACTTGTAGTGGAAAATAGAAATAAGCGTTGTAGACACTCGACATACCCACAGGCAATCGACTAGGGAGCGAAGTCCTAATCAGTAAAGTCATCGAAGTATCCTCCTTCACACACCTCTAGTGGTATGGTTCTTCTTTTTCATCTAAGCAAATATGGATATAGCCGTGAGTACATAGAGTACTTAACAAGTCGTTTGTAACAAAGAATGCAATATAATATGTAAGGCTTACCAATGGATAGGTGAGTGGTTATTTTGTAGAAAACAATAATTTGAAGTAAATACAATAAATAGATTGAAATAACGTAGTTTAAAAATGATTAATAAGTAAATAACGTAGTTTAAAAATGATTAATAAGTAAATAATTAAAGGAATTAAGAGTAACCACAAGTGAACTAACCATTCACTCCAATGAACCACCCGTGAACTAACCGTTCACGTAACGAACCACTAGTGAACTAACCGTTCACTTTCCAACTTAATCCAACCAATTTTTTTTATGAAAACTCTACCCCTCGTGTGAAATCATTGAGTATTTTCCATGACCTAGGACACGGCTATTCGAATAGTTTTACACTCTGCAGAGGTTGTACAACTTTACGCACAAGACATGATAACCTCATATTGCCACGTGATTAACAAACTTCCTTTGGTGTATGGCAGAGAAATCATGATAATGCCTTTATAATGTTCAATCTCAATTCAGTTTCGCCCACTCCCTTAATGTGGATCCATGGCTACAACCAAACCGTGTTCATCCCAATGACATAACCGAAATTGAAACATCACAAATTATTCAGTCAGGTCCATCCCATATTAGACATGTGGTTGTACGATGAGGCTCAAATCAATGGCACACAAAGTTAAGTTCTTAGACATTACCCAGGTGAAACAACCACATCTCTAAAGTGTTAACCGCACTTCCTCCCTTTACTGCACGATCATTCGCCCAAGTGAAAACTATTTTGTATAACCACCACCAATGACACTGCCCATGCCAAGGTACACAAATTTTATAACTGTGGCTGACCACCATGATTTAATATCTCATTAAGTCAAAATTAATTAATTGATCATATGTGATGATAACCCAACGCACTACAAGCACGGCTAAGCATACTAAACGTACAACGCATGTGACAACTAATATTGTACTGGCAAACAAGAGTAATTGGGATCAGAGTTTGCCCTATGCAGAGTTCTCCTACAACAATAGTTATCAATCCAGTTTGCAAATGTCTCCCTTCGAAGCCCTATACGGCAGAAAGTGTAGGACTCCATTGTATTGGAAGGAAACAGGAGAAGGACAAGTGTTTGGACCAGATGTGCTGAAGCAAGCAGAAGAACAAGTTCGTCTAATCCAGGACAGATTAAAAACAGCACAAACCAGACAGAAAAGTTATGCAGACAATCGACGTAGAAGCTTAGAATTCGTACCTGGGGATCATGTTTATTTAAAGGTGTCACCTCTCAAAGGAATGAGACGTTTTGGAGTCAGTGGAAAGCTAGCTCCCAGATTCATCGGACCTTTTCCTGTTGTGGCGAAACGAGGAGAAGTGGCTTACCAGTTGGAGCTTCCACCTCAGCTGTCAAAGGTGCATGACGTCTTCCATGTGTCTCAGCTAAGAAAGTGTCTCAGAGTTCCAGAAGAGCAGATGCCTCTAGATGAAATAAACCTGAAGGAGGACCTCACCTATCCAGAGTATCCAGTCAAGGTATTGGAGGAAGCAGAGCGCCGTACGCGCAGCAAGGTTATCAAGTTCTGTAAAGTGCAGTGGAGCAACCATTCAGAATCAGAAGCAACTTGGGAGCGTGAAGAGGATCTAAAAGAAGAGTTCCCCGACCTTTTTCCCAGTCCATCCGAATCTCGGGGTCGAGATTCTTTCTAAGGGGGGTAGGTTTGTCACATCCCAAAATTTGGCTTTTTGAAAAATTTAAATTCAAATTAATTATTTTAAGGTAATTGGATTTTACTTGGCTTTTATTTGCCTTTCTGGTTCTTTCTGGAATTTAAAAACTATTTTTAGAGCTTACAAAGTAATTCAAAATATGAAAATTAAATATCAACAGTAGTTGGAAATAATTTTATTTAGTCCAAAATATGTCCAGGAGCTTCTGTGAATTTTTCTGGAATTTTTGGAGGTATTTTCATATTTTTCTGAGGCCTAAATAATTTTCTAGCCTTTTCTGAAAATCTAAATCAAATTCTGAAAATAAAATCCCTCCTTTTTCCTCCGGCCAACGCGTGGACGGCCCAGATCCGCCCACGTCGCCGCTCGGCCGATCCCGGCCGCACTTCCCTCTCCCTCGCTGTCCAGCGGGCCCGGCCCGTCAGCCGGCGGCCCCGCCTTCCCCTCCTCCGCGCCCGACGCGTGGACGGCTCGGATGAGCCGCGTCCCCGCGCCCGGCATCGATCCACCGTTCCCTCCCACTTAACTCGTCCCCGCCGCCCGATCCGCCCTCGGGCCACGCGGCTGCCATCCACACCCCGCTCCCGCATCTCTCTGACCGCGGACCCCGCCCGTCAGTGTCACGCGCCTCCGCTCCCGCTGCCACCCCGGCCCCGCACGTCAGAGCCGTCGTCTCCCCCGCGGAGACGCCTTCCTTTCTCTCCTCCCCTTTCCTTTCTCGCCGGCCGACCGTACCCGAGCCGAATCCGGCCCTTTCCCTCTGTCTTCTCTCCGGTTTTGGAAGCCCCGGACGTCGCCGCGACCGAATCCCCGATCTTCCGGGCTCCCCTTCCATCGGCGCCCCCTCTTTCCCGTTTCTCCCCTTTCCTTCCTTTTCCCGGCCGACACACCGGCGAGCGATTGCGCGCCCGTGTCCCCTCCTCCGCCCCTATAAAAGCCCCCCTTGGCTCCGCCTTCTCCCGCACCACCTCCCAGAGCGCTCCACCACAACCCCCGAGCCTCGAGCGCCGTCGCACCGAGAAGTTCCCGTGCGCGCCCGGTAAGTCGCCGACGAGCAATCGCCGCCGCCTCGGTGACCCCCGGAGCCCGCCGTCGCCACCCCGAGCATCCTCGCGCCCGGGCGATCCTCCCCGACACCTCGGCCGCCCCTCCCCGTCACCGGAGCGCCGTCGCACCAGGAGACCCGAGCCGCGCCGACGCCTTCTTCGCCGCCGGCCATCTCCGCTCACCCCCGAGCCTCGCCGACCCCTCCAACCGAAGCTCCTCTGCTCCGGGATTGCATTTCACGCATCGCCCGAACGACTCCGGCCTCCCCTCGCCGCCGGCAGCCTCGCCCCCGACCATCTCTGCCCGGCCCCGAAGGTATCCCTCAAAAGGATTGCCTGCCCTATATGGGTAGGCAACGCCTCCCCGCTCACTTGGTTATCACCGCTCGCTCGTAACTCCCCGGCGCGCGTTCGAGTCCTCGGCTCCGCGCGCTGGGTTGAGTTTTTCGTTTGTTTTCCGCGCTGACAAGTGGGTCCCACCCGTCAGCGGCCGCCAGTCGGTGCGGGCCACTGCCGCCTGGGCCCCACCTCTCTGTGCTATCTCTGACAAGTGGGCCCGGAGTCCAGTGGGTCCCACATGTCAGTGACAGCCAGTGGTTACTGTTCAGTGGGCCCCACCTGTCAGTCTCTCAGAATTAAAATAAAAGATTAAAATTTGATATTCCAGTGGGCCCCACCTGTCAGAAATTTCCGAATTTCTCGATTTATTCAAATCTGAGATTTTCAAATGAGCATAACTTTCTCATTTTAACTCCAATTCCAGCCATTCAAATTTCTAAATTCATCTAAAATCATAATCTATCCAACTATGGCCTTTGTTGAATTTTTGGATTTTATTTGAATTTTCTTTTGTATTTATTTGTTTTGTTGCTTCGTCTTTCCTCGCGTAGATTCCAACGTTGTCGACGATCCCTCTTCACAGCAGCAAGAAGACCCAGAAACCCTGCAAGAAGGCAAGTCTCCTTTGATCATTTCGAGCCTATGCTTTTGAAATGTTTTTAAAATATTTTAAATTATGTGCATTGCTATTTACATAAAGTCACTAGTTCAAGTCTTTAGGAATTAGTTATTCCAACTTTGTTATGCCCTCATTTGACATTGATTGCCATGTACCTTGTCACCCTAGAACTTCCTTTGTCTCAATAATGAGATTACTATTAACCTTGTGAATAGTAGATGGGTAGCTTAATGCTTAGTCTTGCTATCTAATAACTTTGGAAAATCTTGAAAATGGGAAATTATGATTTATTGTTGAACCCTTGTGTTTGAAAGTGAAGTGGCAATTGGAGTTGTCACTGTGATTTTTAAAATAAAATAAAATTGTGAAAGTTGGTTTAGATTAGGGTGGATGGTTGTTTGGGTTGGTGCAGTAAGCACGAGAACTTGTTAAGTGTATGTTCCACCCTAGTCAATTAAGGACCGACGCTTGTGTTTGTCCAAACTGAGCATTAACCGTACAACCACAAGTCTATATGGGTACGACCTAGCTAACTAACCTATAAAGGTGTAGTTTAGATATCACCAGTGGTGTATTGAGTGCCAGGGTGTACTGGTTACTCATAGTGAGGGACAGGGTTTACTGTACTCATATGGCGCAAGAGGGGGCTTCAGATTGGGCGGATTTAACCCTTCTGCGGTGAAACCTCAGCGGGTGGTCTCTAGCTATACTGGAGTAGGTGAAAGGCTTTGTGATATTTTATCTGGGTCTCATGCCAAAGGAAGCATGTTGGCTATTAAGATAATTTATCTCTTGTGGGTAAAGTTGTACAACCT
Organism: Dendrocalamus latiflorus; assembly: GCA_017311315.1. Lineage (NCBI taxonomy): Eukaryota > Viridiplantae > Streptophyta > Magnoliopsida > Poales > Poaceae > Dendrocalamus > Dendrocalamus latiflorus. The sequence continues at coordinate 17,882,714 of CM029662.1, forward strand.
CTGCAGAGTGTAAAACTATTCGAATAGCCGTGCCCACGGTCAAGGGCGGGCAAGGAATGCATTCACATGGTAGATTTCTGGTTTTGGATTTAAAATCAAAAGTTTTGTATTCCGAGGGTGGAGGGAACTCTCGGAAGGGAATCCTGGCGGATGGAGCCAGAGAGGGTGGATGGAACCCGCAGTTTAAAACTTGACCAATGGTAATTGGTTAGCTAGTGTTGGTAGTTGGAACCTTCACTAGAAAGTTAATTCTGTTAAAACATTTACTTCATTAAAATAATGCCTTCGAAAATAATTAGTAGTAATTAAATTTTAAAATGTTGCTTTGTGCAAAAGAACCATATGACCTTCTTTGTTAAGCCTTGCATCTATGCATTTTTCCCAAGACTTGCGGAGTACTTTATGTACTCACATGCTACACTTAAAAATAACATCTCAGAGGAAGTTGAAGCTCAAGAAGGTGACTACGACTACTGCTTCGCTTGTGGCTGTGACGGATTCTTCCCGGAGGACTAGGTCGCGCTTCCCCAGTCAGCTGCCTGTGGCATATTGATGGGTCTACCTCGAGTTTATTTTTGCTTCCGCTGTGTTTGGATTGTGCGAGGTCTTGAAACCTCATTTGTAATAATGAGACCTTGTGGTCAGTACTCTAATTACTTTAATAAATCGTCGATGGTGATGTTTTCCATTCTGTTTAACTGTGTGCACTAGCTTTGATCTGGGACTAGTGCAGTAATACACAGAGGGTCCGGGTTTGAGAATTCGGGGGCCCAACAGAGGTGGTATCAGAGCCAATTTGACTGTAGGACGTGACCTAGATTAGGAATGGCAAACCATAAGGACTTATGTTTATAAAAAGAGTATATTAAAAATGTGTAAGCTTCTTTGCTTCTACTCTCTTCCTACTTAGAATCTCGTTCTTGTCTCCAACTCCATTTGTTAAAACTTTTACTAATCTTTTCTTTCACTCAACTTTGTAGATGGCTGGTTCATCCTCCGCTGCCCCGTGGGACTACTACTCACATGGAGAGGATGCTGGAGCATTCGCTAGCCTTCTCCGGCAGCTGATGCAGTGTTTGGAGTACCGTCAGCCGCCCATCTTCAGGGGTCAGAAGACGCGGATCCTGGATCGAGACTCTTGGACGATGGAGGTATTCCTGTATGCACGGGAAGAGGAATTCAAGTCCCACACCTACCCCATCAAGTACCCTCGGTCCCGCTGTTTCGACGCTGTCCAGGACGCAGCACGCCTCGCCATTGACGAGTTGTGCCACCTGCACAAAGATGCTGTACATCAGTCCCCCTTTTGCTTCTTCATCAACCCTCGCCCAGGACAGAGGTATCCAGATCCCTTTGATATTCCAGCTGACGATCCTCGACTGTCACATCAGGTGCAGCTCACCCAGGCGATGGCTGTCGGGACCCGGAGCAACAACTCCAGAACCCTCTGTGTAAATCGCACTATCCCAGGAAAAGCTAGTGCACACAGTAATAACAAAGACAAATATCATGCGTAATGACAAACTTTATTTAACTAATATGAGCCTGATGGCCAGGGTTTACAATAATAGCAAAAGAAGACAGCGGAAGAAATACATAAAGTAGCAGCCCATCCAGCCTTCCCACAAGGCGAATGACTGTAAGACGTGGCTGTCGGGACCCGGAGCAGCAACTCCAGAACCCACTGTGTATTCGCACTATCCCAGGAAAAGCTAGTGCACACAGGTTGAACAGTGATACATATCACGCATGATAACTAAACTTTATTATAAAGCAAGAGTACGGGCCTTATGGCCAGGTTTACAATAGGGTGGCTTCATGGCCAAACATAAAAGTAAACAGCGGAAGATAAATAAAAGGAGCAGCCCATCCTGCCTTCCCACAAGGCGAATTGACTGTAAGACGTGGCCTAGTCGTCACCATCCTCACCGAAGTTGTAGGCGTCATCCTCTGGCAACAGATTTTAGCAAGGTGAGCACATAAAGTACTCCCAAGGTAAGCACACGAAGTGCTTACGCAAGTTACACCAGGGAAATATAACAGAGTGTATGCATGCATAAGGGGTTACAAAAGAAGGCATATTATGGTTTATTTGCATAAACAGTATCATTGGAGTAAATATCAATAATAAGTGCAAAAGCTGAATTTGATACAATAGATAGAAACAAGAATTTAACAAAATAATATCGTTAGTGCAGGCTCCGACCAAACACTAACCTAACCACGGGCATCCCACCCGGACCATCTTTTCCAAAACGAACTCGTACAGATTCCATCCATCCGCACGGTTTTCAAAATCTCTCATGGATTCCATCCATCCACAAGGTTTTCGCAAACCATTTTGAAAAGCAAAGTCTAATCCGTGAAAAACTTCACTCAGCTTGCCCATGACCGTGGGCACGGCTATCCAGGATAGGTTATACACTCTGCAGAGGTTGTACAGCTTTACCCACAAGACATGATCATCCCTTTTTGCCACCGGATTAACACACTTCCTTAGGTGTGCGGCCAGGAGATCATGACAAGGCCTTTACAATGATTCGTTGTCAATATAATCACGCCGCCACTAAGGTTTCACCACAACATGAATCCACATGTTGGAGCCCCCTCTTGTGCCGTGTGAGACTTCTCACGGCCTACGCCGCGCTCACATTCAGCCTATAGCGAGATCATGTTGGAACTTCACAAATTATTCGGCCAGGTCTGTCCCATACCAGACTTGTGGTAGTACGAAAGGGCTTTGCAATAGTAGCTCACAGACCGGTCCTTAACTTGACTTAGGCCTAACCACAAACCCCTGTGCCCGACAATCAACCACTGCGGCTCCGACCAACAGGGCATGCCTGCACCCACCACTCTGACCAATTGCCTAAGTCTAAACCAGTTTTATATTTTGTTTGAAAACATTTCATAACACTCCTTGACTCACCAAAGTCAAGAGTACAGTTGAAAAGTTTATCATTTCATGTAAAAAGGTTATCATTTTATGTGAAAGATCGTCCCAAACCATAATTATCTTAAGCATGGCTAAGCATTTCTACAAAATTTCTAGTTAGTGCTATTGTACTAACTAGGTTTTATCTAGGGTTGACAAGGTACAATGGCATTCAAGTCAAATTTGGCTGTACAAAGGATTTAGGCATAACTACACTTTTAAACTGAGTTTAAACTAGACTTGAATAAAATTACGCATGCATAATAATTTAAAAACAACATAATTAATTTAAAATATTAGGTTCAACATGATCAAAGGTGTAACTTGCCTGGCTCGAAGACCTGGTGCGAATCGTCGGCGTCGTTCTCTCCGAATTCGTCGAAATCTACGCGCGAAGAACCAAACAAATAAATTCAAATAAAATCCAAATAAAATCCAAAAATTATAAAATATATACTGCAACTTAGATTATGATTTTAGACGAATTTAGAAACTTGAATCACTGGATTCGGAGTTCGGACGACGGAGAACGAGCAATTGGCAGTTTGATCGGTTTGGAAATTCCAGAAAAATGCAAAACGAGGGAATATTCTCTGGAATCTTATTTTGGCTGATTTTTGGGGTATTTTGGAGTGTATGACATGTGGGGCCCGGTTGTCATTGACTAGCAAAAATTTTGGCCAAGCCCAAACCGAAAATTGCATTGCATTGGACTTGAACACACAACCTCATGCATGCATGCACTAACATGCACCCACTAGCCAAGTGGGCATTTAGTCTTTCTTGACAAAGGAGCAACAACAAAATAAATAAGCAAGGTTGAACATGGTTGAAGAAGGAATCACAGGGAGGCCACGGGAGCGCGCACGGGAGGCGGCTCACCGGCGACCGGCGGCCGGCGGCGGGGCGGCGAACGGCGGCGGGGTGGACGGGGCGGCGGCGCGGCCTACCAGTGGCGACGGGGATGGCCGGGGCGGCCGGCGGCGGCGGGAGGCAGTGGTGGCGGCGGTTGGGATGGGGGCGGCCGGAGGGAGGTGGCCGGGCGGCGGCGGGAGGCGGTGGGAGGTGGCGCACGGCGGCGGGAGGAGAGGGGAGTGAAGGCCGGCCGAAGAAGGGGAGGGGAATGGAGAGAATGGTGGTGGGGAGGCCCTTTTATAGAAAGAGAGAGGAGGTGAAGGGATTTCGGTTTTGAGAGGGTTAATGGATGGAAAACGGCCGGGAGATTGATGAGGGTGATTAGGGCGTCCGTTTCCATGCCTTAATCGGGAGTTATGAGGGAGAAACGGTGGTTTTTATGAGCTCCAATTTGTCATCCATGGTGGAGGAGAGAGAGGGTGGGAGGAGGAAGAAGGGAAGGTTGAAGAAACATATGACATGTGGGGTCCATGTGTAATAGAGAGAGGGAGGAAGTGAAGGGGTACGGGCCGTCGGATTGTTGACACGTGGCAAGTGGATGGCTCATGTCCTTTGGATTTTATGAAGGGGTAAGTGATCATGTGTGGCTAGGATTAAAACGTGGAGAGAGAGTGATTCAATCTGAGAGCGACACGTGGCGGGCTTGGATGAATTTGATTTTTATTTTCGGAATAAATTTCAGAAATTACTAGAAGCTTCACAAACACTTGGAAAAATAGTATTTAATGTCTAAAAATTCCAAAAAAATTATAGAATATTCCTGGAAGCATTTTAGACTTAGTAAAAATATTTTTAATTTCATATTTGCATTTAATAATTTTATAAAATACTTTTTAACCTTTAAAATTGATTTTAAATTCCAGAAAAGCACAGAAAATCCGAATAAAAGCCAAATGCTTTTAAATACTTAATTTGAAATTATATTTTTACATAAACTCAAAATATTCTTTTATTTAATCATAATTTTATGCTTTTAGTCAAATTACTTTTTATAAAAGCCTTTTTAAAAGCTAAAAACAGACAAATAAAATCTCCAAAATTTAGGCAACCAAAGAACACTTTATTTTATTTAAATTAAATTAATTATTTTTTTTACTGAAAATTTGAAATAAACAGCTGGGCTGTTACAAACTACCCCCCTTAAAAAGAATCTCGTCCCCGAGATTCGCACGGGTTAGCAAAGAAATAGGTTTGGATCTTACTCTGTGTGGCGTGAGCGGAGATCTGGTTCAGACGTCCCTTTGCAAACTTCTGTGGCCTTTTGTTTGCTGTCTGGAGGTTGTTGGCAGTTGATGTTCCGGATGTACCATTCTTCATTGTCTGCTGTCTCTTGGGGCAGTTGTTGGCATAGTTTCCGGTCTCATGGCAGTTGAAACAGGTAACACCGGCTGCAGGGTTCTGGTCCTTCGGTGGGAAGCCAAATATCAAAGCCTTGTTGTCCTCGGTGTCGGTAAAGGTGTTGGCTGATACTCGCTCTTCTGTTATCGGTGACGGCTGAAATTTGACGGCATGTGGTAAGGTTCTTTTAACCTTGGAAAAGCTTCCGGAATTCATGTGCTGGGTGGACATTCTTCTTTTCCGATTTTCCATTTCCACAAACTTGCCCTCCTGGCGAATAGCCTTGCTGACTAACTGATGAAAATCTGCATAGTCACTTGATATCAACTGTACAGAAATATTGTCATTCAGGCCCTCCAAAAATCTTTCTTGTTTTGCTTCGTCGGTGGACACGTCCTCTGGTGCGTAGCGTGCCAGCTGGTTGAATTTCTGCAAGTATTCATTCACTGTACGGTTTCCTTGTCGCAGAGCTCTGAATTCCTTCTTCTTCAAAGTGATGGTGTCAGATGGAATGTGTGCCTTGCGGAAACTTTGCACGAACTCATTCCAGGTAATAGCTTGGGGGTTGGCATGAGAGGTTGTTAAGGTATCCCACCACTCGGATGCGGGTCCATTCAGCTGGTGAGTCGCAAACAAGACTCTTTCTCGATCGGTGCACTGCAAGATGTCCAGCTTCTTTCCAATCGCGCGGAGCCAATCGTCAGCATCCATTGGCTCGGTGCTGCTTGAGAAGGTTGGGGGTCTTATCCTCAGAAACTCTGGCAATTGGTTTTGAGGAGCTTGAGCTGGTGGCTGAGAAGCATGCTGAGTAGGGTTGTTGATAGCTTGAGCTAATAGTTGAATCAACTGGTTTTGATTTGCCATCATTTGAGCCCAGTCAGGTCCAGCTGCTGGTGGAGGCGGAGGAATAGGGGCGGACTGACTTCCTTGAGCGTCGTTGTTGTCATTGGGGTTGCCTTCAATAGCATTCCTTCTTGTGTTCACCATCTTGCTGAAGTTTTAGGTGAGAAGAGGGTTAAGTCAAAGGAGGGGAAGGGGTTGTCTTTGCCCAACGCAAAACACTGACTTAGCAAAAACTTTTTAAGCAAACAATAGTTATGGCTGCCGACAAAAGGGAAAAATGACAGCACATAACCTCGTCTACTGTCTAGCTTAACAACTTAACCTAAAAGGGTAAGGGTTGTCTTGGAGTGATCCTTCACAGCTCTTGACGTACGAAGCATGATCCTTTGGTGCAAAGATTAAGGTTGCGGCGGAGTCGATGAAGTTCAACCATTGCCCATCTATAGTTGTTTTGAACAAGGGAAGATTTAGAAATAAATTTTCAAGTAATGACATAAAGATAAGGGAGAATTGGAAGACGAGAGCAAGCAAAGATTAAGAGATAAGGGTAGCATAGATTGAGAGGTAAGAATAAGAAAACTTTTGAAATTACTTGTTATTAAAAATAAGTCCTTAGAGTTCAACCATTCTATTCTACCTACGGTCACGTCTTAGAGTCATTATTGCTCTGATACCATCTCTGTCGGGACCCGGAGCAGCAACTCCAGAACCCACTGTGTATTCGCACTATCCCAGGAAAAGCTAGTGCACACAGGTTGAACAGTGATACATATCACGCATGATAACTAAACTTTATTATAAAGCAAGAGTACGGGCCTTATGGCCAGGTTTACAATAGGGTGGCTTCATGGCCAAACATAAAAGTAAACAGCGGAAGATAAATAAAAGGAGCAGCCCATCCTGCCTTCCCACAAGGCGAATTGACTGTAAGACGTGGCCTAGTCGTCACCATCCTCACCGAAGTTGTAGGCGTCATCCTCTGGCAACAGATTTTAGCAAGGTGAGCACATAAAGTACTCCCAAGGTAAGCACACGAAGTGCTTACGCAAGTTACACCAGGGAAATATAACAGAGTGTATGCATGCATAAGGGGTTACAAAAGAAGGCATATTATGGTTTATTTGCATAAACAGTATCATTGGAGTAAATATCAATAATAAATGCAAAAGCTGAATTTGATACAATAGATAGAAACAAGAATTTAACAAAATAATATCGTTAGTGCAGGCTCCGACCAAACACTAACCTAACCACGGGCATCCCACCCGGACCATCTTTTCCAAAACGAACTCGTACAGATTCCATCCATCCGCACGGTTTTCAAAATCTCTCATGGATTCCATCCATCCACAAGGTTTTCGCAAACCATTTTGAAAAGCAAAGTCTAATCCGTGAAAAACTTCACTCAGCTTGCCCATGACCGTGGGCACGGCTATCCAGGATAGGTTATACACTCTGCAGAGGTTGTACAGCTTTACCCACAAGACATGATCATCCCTTTTGCCACCGGATTAACACACTTCCTTAGGTGTGCGGCCAGGAGATCATGACAAGGCCTTTACAATGATTCGTTGTCAATATAATCACGCCGCCACTAAGGTTTCACCACAACATGAATCCACATGTTGGAGCCCCCTCTTGTGCCGTGTGAGACTTCTCACGGCCTACGCCGCGCTCACATTCAGCCTATAGCGAGATCATGTTGGAACTTCACAAATTATTCGGCCAGGTCTGTCCCATACCAGACTTGTGGTAGTACGAAAGGGCTTTGCAATAGTAGCTCACAGACCGGTCCTTAACTTGACTTAGGCCTAACCACAAACCCCTGTGCCCGACAATCAACCACTGCGGCTCCGACCAACAGGGCATGCCTGCACCCACCACTCTGACCAATTGCCTAAGTCTAAACCAGTTTTATATTTTGTTTGAAAACATTTCATAACACTCCTTGACTCACCAAAGTCAAGAGTACAGTTGAAAAGTTTATCATTTCATGTAAAAAGGTTATCATTTTATGTGAAAGATCGTCCCAAACCATAATTATCTTAAGCATGGCTAAGCATTTCTACAAAATTTCTAGTTAGTGCTATTGTACTAACTAGGTTTTATCTAGGGTTGACAAGGTACAATGGCATTCAAGTCAAATTTGGCTGTACAAAGGATTTAGGCATAACTACACTTTTAAACTGAGTTTAAACTAGACTTGAATAAAATTACGCATGCATAATAATTTAAAAACAACATAATTAATTTAAAATATTAGGTTCAACATGATCAAAGGTGTAACTTGCCTGGCTCGAAGACCTGGTGCGAATCGTCGGCGTCGTTCTCTCCGAATTCGTCGAAATCTACGCGCGAAGAACCAAACAAATAAATTCAAATAAAATCCAAATAAAATCCAAAAATTATAAAATATATACTGCAACTTAGATTATGATTTTAGACGAATTTAGAAACTTGAATCACTGGATTCGGAGTTCGGACGACGGAGAACGAGCAATTGGCAGTTTGATCGGTTTGGAAATTCCAGAAAAATGCAAAACGAGGGAATATTCTCTGGAATCTTATTTTGGCTGATTTTTGGGGTATTTTGGAGTGTATGACATGTGGGGCCCGGTTGTCATTGACTAGCAAAAATTTTGGCCAAGCCCAAACCGAAAATTGCATTGCATTGGACTTGAACACACAACCTCATGCATGCATGCACTAACATGCACCCACTAGCCAAGTGGGCATTTAGTCTTTCTTGACAAAGGAGCAACAACAAAATAAATAAGCAAGGTTGAACATGGTTGAAGAAGGAATCACAGGGAGGCCACGGGAGCGCGCACGGGAGGCGGCTCACCGGCGACCGGCGGCCGGCGGCGGGGCGGCGAACGGCGGCGGGGTGGACGGGGCGGCGGCGCGGCCTACCAGTGGCGACGGGGATGGCCGGGGCGGCCGGCGGCGGCGGGAGGCAGTGGTGGCGGCGGTTGGGATGGGGGCGGCCGGAGGGAGGTGGCCGGGCGGCGGCGGGAGGCGGTGGGAGGTGGCGCACGGCGGCGGGAGGAGAGGGGAGTGAAGGCCGGCCGAAGAAGGGGAGGGGAATGGAGAGAATGGTGGTGGGGAGGCCCTTTTATAGAAAGAGAGAGGAGGTGAAGGGATTTCGGTTTTGAGAGGGTTAATGGATGGAAAACGGCCGGGAGATTGATGAGGGTGATTAGGGCGTCCGTTTCCATGCCTTAATCGGGAGTTATGAGGGAGAAACGGTGGTTTTTATGAGCTCCAATTTGTCATCCATGGTGGAGGAGAGAGAGGGTGGGAGGAGGAAGAAGGGAAGGTTGAAGAAACATATGACATGTGGGGTCCATGTGTAATAGAGAGAGGGAGGAAGTGAAGGGGTACGGGCCGTCGGATTGTTGACACGTGGCAAGTGGATGGCTCATGTCCTTTGGATTTTATGAAGGGGTAAGTGATCATGTGTGGCTAGGATTAAAACGTGGAGAGAGAGTGATTCAATCTGAGAGCGACACGTGGCGGGCTTGGATGAATTTGATTTTTATTTTCGGAATAAATTTCAGAAATTACTAGAAGCTTCACAAACACTTGGAAAAATAGTATTTAATGTCTAAAAATTCCAAAAAAATTATAGAATATTCCTGGAAGCATTTTAGACTTAGTAAAAATATTTTTAATTTCATATTTGCATTTAATAATTTTATAAAATACTTTTTAACCTTTAAAATTGATTTTAAATTCCAGAAAAGCACAGAAAATCCGAATAAAAGCCAAATGCTTTTAAATACTTAATTTGAAATTATATTTTTACATAAACTCAAAATATTCTTTTATTTAATCATAATTTTATGCTTTTAGTCAAATTACTTTTTATAAAAGCCTTTTTAAAAGCTAAAAACAGACAAATAAAATCTCCAAAATTTAGGCAACCAAAGAACACTTTATTTTATTTAAATTAAATTAATTATTTTTTTTACTGAAAATTTGAAATAAACAGCTGGGCTGTTACAAACTACCCCCCTTAAAAAGAATCTCGTCCCCGAGATTCGCACGGGTTAGCAAAGAAATAGGTTTGGATCTTACTCTGTGTGGCGTGAGCGGAGATCTGGTTCAGACGTCCCTTTGCAAACTTCTGTGGCCTTTTGTTTGCTGTCTGGAGGTTGTTGGCAGTTGATGTTCCGGATGTACCATTCTTCATTGTCTGCTGTCTCTTGGGGCAGTTGTTGGCATAGTTTCCGGTCTCATGGCAGTTGAAACAGGTAACACCGGCTGCAGGGTTCTGGTCCTTCGGTGGGAAGCCAAATATCAAAGCCTTGTTGTCCTCGGTGTCGGTAAAGGTGTTGGCTGATACTCGCTCTTCTGTTATCGGTGACGGCTGAAATTTGACGGCATGTGGTAAGGTTCTTTTAACCTTGGAAAAGCTTCCGGAATTCATGTGCTGGGTGGACATTCTTCTTTTCCGATTTTCCATTTCCACAAACTTGCCCTCCTGGCGAATAGCCTTGCTGACTAACTGATGAAAATCTGCATAGTCACTTGATATCAACTGTACAGAAATATTGTCATTCAGGCCCTCCAAAAATCTTTCTTGTTTTGCTTCGTCGGTGGACACGTCCTCTGGTGCGTAGCGTGCCAGCTGGTTGAATTTCTGCAAGTATTCATTCACTGTACGGTTTCCTTGTCGCAGAGCTCTGAATTCCTTCTTCTTCAAAGTGATGGTGTCAGATGGAATGTGTGCCTTGCGGAAACTTTGCACGAACTCATTCCAGGTAATAGCTTGGGGGTTGGCATGAGAGGTTGTTAAGGTATCCCACCACTCGGATGCGGGTCCATTCAGCTGGTGAGTCGCAAACAAGACTCTTTCTCGATCGGTGCACTGCAAGATGTCCAGCTTCTTTCCAATCGCGCGGAGCCAATCGTCAGCATCCATTGGCTCGGTGCTGCTTGAGAAGGTTGGGGGTCTTATCCTCAGAAACTCTGGCAATTGGTTTTGAGGAGCTTGAGCTGGTGGCTGAGAAGCATGCTGAGTAGGGTTGTTGATAGCTTGAGCTAATAGTTGAATCAACTGGTTTTGATTTGCCATCATTTGAGCCCAGTCAGGTCCAGCTGCTGGTGGAGGCGGAGGAATAGGGGCGGACTGACTTCCTTGAGCGTCGTTGTTGTCATTGGGGTTGCCTTCAATAGCATTCCTTCTTGTGTTCACCATCTTGCTGAAGTTTTAGGTGAGAAGAGGGTTAAGTCAAAGGAGGGGAAGGGGTTGTCTTTGCCCAACGCAAAACACTGACTTAGCAAAAACTTTTTAAGCAAACAATAGTTATGGCTGCCGACAAAAGGGAAAAATGACAGCACATAACCTCGTCTACTGTCTAGCTTAACAACTTAACCTAAAAGGGTAAGGGTTGTCTTGGAGTGATCCTTCACAGCTCTTGACGTACGAAGCATGATCCTTTGGTGCAAAGATTAAGGTTGCGGCGGAGTCGATGAAGTTCAACCATTGCCCATCTATAGTTGTTTTGAACAAGGGAAGATTTAGAAATAAATTTTCAAGTAATGACATAAAGATAAGGGAGAATTGGAAGACGAGAGCAAGCAAAGATTAAGAGATAAGGGTAGCATAGATTGAGAGGTAAGAATAAGAAAACTTTTGAAATTACTTGTTATTAAAAATAAGTCCTTAGAGTTCAACCATTCTATTCTACCTACGGTCACGTCTTAGAGTCATTATTGCTCTGATACCATCTCTGTCGGGACCCGGAGCAGCAACTCCAGAACCCACTGTGTATTCGCACTATCCCAGGAAAAGCTAGTGCACACAGGTTGAACAGTGATACATATCACGCATGATAACTAAACTTTATTATAAAGCAAGAGTACGGGCCTTATGGCCAGGTTTACAATAGGGTGGCTTCATGGCCAAACATAAAAGTAAACAGCGGAAGATAAATAAAAGGAGCAGCCCATCCTGCCTTCCCACAAGGCGAATTGACTGTAAGACGTGGCCTAGTCGTCACCATCCTCACCGAAGTTGTAGGCGTCATCCTCTGGCAACAGATTTTAGCAAGGTGAGCACATAAAGTACTCCCAAGGTAAGCACACGAAGTGCTTACGCAAGTTACACCAGGGAAATATAACAGAGTGTATGCATGCATAAGGGGTTACAAAAGAAGGCATATTATGGTTTATTTGCATAAACAGTATCATTGGAGTAAATATCAATAATAAATGCAAAAGCTGAATTTGATACAATAGATAGAAACAAGAATTTAACAAAATAATATCGTTAGTGCAGGCTCCGACCAAACACTAACCTAACCACGGGCATCCCACCCGGACCATCTTTTCCAAAACGAACTCGTACAGATTCCATCCATCCGCACGGTTTTCAAAATCTCTCATGGATTCCATCCATCCACAAGGTTTTCGCAAACCATTTTGAAAAGCAAAGTCTAATCCGTGAAAAACTTCACTCAGCTTGCCCATGACCGTGGGCACGGCTATCCAGGATAGGTTATACACTCTGCAGAGGTTGTACAGCTTTACCCACAAGACATGATCATCCCTTTTGCCACCGGATTAACACACTTCCTTAGGTGTGCGGCCAGGAGATCATGACAAGGCCTTTACAATGATTCGTTGTCAATATAATCACGCCGCCACTAAGGTTTCACCACAACATGAATCCACATGTTGGAGCCCCCTCTTGTGCCGTGTGAGACTTCTCACGGCCTACGCCGCGCTCACATTCAGCCTATAGCGAGATCATGTTGGAACTTCACAAATTATTCGGCCAGGTCTGTCCCATACCAGACTTGTGGTAGTACGAAAGGGCTTTGCAATAGTAGCTCACAGACCGGTCCTTAACTTGACTTAGGCCTAACCACAAACCCCTGTGCCCGACAATCAACCACTGCGGCTCCGACCAACAGGGCATGCCTGCACCCACCACTCTGACCAATTGCCTAAGTCTAAACCAGTTTTATATTTTGTTTGAAAACATTTCATAACACTCCTTGACTCACCAAAGTCAAGAGTACAGTTGAAAAGTTTATCATTTCATGTAAAAAGGTTATCATTTTATGTGAAAGATCGTCCCAAACCATAATTATCTTAAGCATGGCTAAGCATTTCTACAAAATTTCTAGTTAGTGCTATTGTACTAACTAGGTTTTATCTAGGGTTGACAAGGTACAATGGCATTCAAGTCAAATTTGGCTGTACAAAGGATTTAGGCATAACTACACTTTTAAACTGAGTTTAAACTAGACTTGAATAAAATTACGCATGCATAATAATTTAAAAACAACATAATTAATTTAAAATATTAGGTTCAACATGATCAAAGGTGTAACTTGCCTGGCTCGAAGACCTGGTGCGAATCGTCGGCGTCGTTCTCTCCGAATTCGTCGAAATCTACGCGCGAAGAACCAAACAAATAAATTCAAATAAAATCCAAATAAAATCCAAAAATTATAAAATATATACTGCAACTTAGATTATGATTTTAGACGAATTTAGAAACTTGAATCACTGGATTCGGAGTTCGGACGACGGAGAACGAGCAATTGGCAGTTTGATCGGTTTGGAAATTCCAGAAAAATGCAAAACGAGGGAATATTCTCTGGAATCTTATTTTGGCTGATTTTTGGGGTATTTTGGAGTGTATGACATGTGGGGCCCGGTTGTCATTGACTAGCAAAAATTTTGGCCAAGCCCAAACCGAAAATTGCATTGCATTGGACTTGAACACACAACCTCATGCATGCATGCACTAACATGCACCCACTAGCCAAGTGGGCATTTAGTCTTTCTTGACAAAGGAGCAACAACAAAATAAATAAGCAAGGTTGAACATGGTTGAAGAAGGAATCACAGGGAGGCCACGGGAGCGCGCACGGGAGGCGGCTCACCGGCGACCGGCGGCCGGCGGCGGGGCGGCGAACGGCGGCGGGGTGGACGGGGCGGCGGCGCGGCCTACCGGTGGCGACGGGGATGGCCGGGGCGGCCGGCGGCGGCGGGAGGCAGTGGTGGCGGCGGTTGGGATGGGGGCGGCCGGAGGGAGGTGGCCGGGCGGCGGCGGGAGGCGGTGGGAGGTGGCGCACGGCGGCGGGAGGAGAGGGGAGTGAAGGCCGGCCGAAGAAGGGGAGGGGAATGGAGAGAATGGTGGTGGGGAGGCCCTTTTATAGAAAGAGAGAGGAGGTGAAGGGATTTCGGTTTTGAGAGGGTTAATGGATGGAAAACGGCCGGGAGATTGATGAGGGTGATTAGGGCGTCCGTTTCCATGCCTTAATCGGGAGTTATGAGGGAGAAACGGTGGTTTTTATGAGCTCCAATTTGTCATCCATGGTGGAGGAGAGAGAGGGTGGGAGGAGGAAGAAGGGAAGGTTGAAGAAACATATGACATGTGGGGTCCATGTGTAATAGAGAGAGGGAGGAAGTGAAGGGGTACGGGCCGTCGGATTGTTGACACGTGGCAAGTGGATGGCTCATGTCCTTTGGATTTTATGAAGGGGTAAGTGATCATGTGTGGCTAGGATTAAAACGTGGAGAGAGAGTGATTCAATCTGAGAGCGACACGTGGCGGGCTTGGATGAATTTGATTTTTATTTTCGGAATAAATTTCAGAAATTACTAGAAGCTTCACAAACACTTGGAAAAATAGTATTTAATGTCTAAAAATTCCAGAAAAATTATAGAATATTCCTGGAAGCATTTTAGACTTAGTAAAAATATTTTTAATTTCATATTTGCATTTAATAATTTTATAAAATACTTTTTAACCTTTAAAATTGATTTTAAATTCCAGAAAAGCACAGAAAATCCGAATAAAAGCCAAATGCTTTTAAATACTTAATTTGAAATTATATTTTTACATAAACTCAAAATATTCTTTTATTTAATCATAATTTTATGCTTTTAGTCAAATTACTTTTTATAAAAGCCTTTTTAAAAGCTAAAAACAGACAAATAAAATCTCCAAAATTTAGGCAACCAAAGAACACTTTATTTTATTTAAATTAAATTAATTATTTTTTTTTACTGAAAATTTGAAATAAACAGCTGGGCTGTTACAGTGGCCTAGTCGCAATCCTCACCGAAGTCGTCGAAGGCTTCCTCTGAAAAGAGTTAGATATAGCAACATGAGTACAAAAAGTACTCCACAAGTTACACCAGGAGGTTTAACAGAATAGATGCATGCATATGGAATATCAAAGGAAGGCATAATATGGTTAATTTGCGTAGAAGGCAACTTTGAAGTAAATATCATAAGTAAGTGCGAAAGCTGAATTTGATACATTAAGTAAAACAATGTTGTAACAAAATAGATACCGTTAGTGCAGGTCCATCCCCCACACCAACCTAACCACGGGCATCCCACCCGGACCATCTTTTCCAAAACGAACTCGTACGGATTCCATCCATCCGCACGGTTTTCAAAATCTCTCATGGATTCCATCCATCCACAAGGTTTTCGCAAACCATTTTGAAAAGCAAAGTCTAATCCATGAAAAACTTTACTCAGCTTGCCCATGACCGTGGGCACGGCTATCCAGGATAGGTTATACACTCTGCAGAGGTTGTACAGTTTTACCCACAAGACATGATCATCCCGGTTTGCCACGCGAGTTACACACTTCCTTAGGTGTGCGGCGAGGAGATCATGACAAGGCCTTTACAATGATTCGTTGTCAATATAATCACGCCGCCACTAAGGTTTCACCACAACATGAATCCACATGTTGGAGCCCCCTCTTGTGCCGTGTGAGACTTCTCACGGCCTACGCCGCGCTCACATTCAGCCTATAGCGAGATCATGTTGGAACTTCACAAATTATTCGGCCAGGTCTGTCCCATACCAGACTTGTGGTAGTACGAAAGGGCTTTGCAATAGTAGCTCACAGACCGGTCCTTAACTTGACTTAGGCCTAACCACATACCCCCGTGCACGACAATCAACCACTGCGGCTCCAACCAACAGGGCATGCCTGCACCCACCACTCTGACCAATTGCCTAAGTCTAAACCAGTTTTATATTTTGTTTGAAAACATTTCATAACACTCCTTGACTCACCAAAGTCAAGAGTACAGTTGAAAAGTTTATCATTTCATGTAAAAAGGTTATCATTTTATGTGAAAGATCATCCCAAACCATAAGTATTATAAGCACGGCTAAGCATTTCTACAAAATTTCTAGTTAGTGCTATTGTACTAACTAGGTTTATCTAGGGTTGACAAGGTACAATGTCATTTAAGTCAAATTTGGCTGTACAAAGGATTTAGGCATAACTACACTTTTAAACTGAATTTAAACTAGACTTGAATAAAATTACGCATGCATAATAATTTAAAAACAACATAATTAATTTAAAATATTAGGTTCAACATGATCAAAGGTGTAACTTGCCTTGCTCGAAGACCTGGTGCGATTCGTCGGCGTCGTTCTCTCCGAATTCGTCGAAATCTACGCGCGAAGAACCAAACAAATAAATTCAAATAAAAATCGAAATAAAATCCAAAAATTCAAAAAGAGCCTATATTTGGGTAGTTTATGATTTTAGAAGAATTTAGGAATTTGAACGGGTTGAATCGGAGTTAAAATGAAGAAGTTATGTCTTTCGGAAGATTAACAGGAGGGAAAAAGGAATAGGCTAGTTTCGGGAATTATTTTTGTACTGAAAATTGCTATTTATGACGTCAGCAATTTCGAATTTTCTGAGCGGGAAAAATGATTTGAATGACCGGTGGGCCCGGTCTACCGTGGACCAAGTCCGCGGACCGCGGGGTTTGCCGATGTGGCACGCCGGCCACATGGCGCCATGCGGGCGTGACGTGGAGGCCACGCGGGCGACCACGCGGACGAGGCCGGCCACACGGGCGGCGCGCAGGGCGGCACGGGAGGCGCACGGCCGGCGCCTTGCCGGCGGCCGGCGGCCGGAGGCGGGGGCGGCGAGCGGCGGCGGGGTGAGGAGGGGCGGCGGCGCACTCACCGGCGACGGCGGGGAGGCCCGGGGCGGCCGGCGGCGGCGCAAGGAGGAGGCGGCGGTGGTGAAGCGCGAGCGGCGGCGGGAGGTGGCCGGGACGGCGGCGCACGGCGGCGGGAGAGCGGCCGAAGGGAGGGGGAGGGCGGCGGTGAGAGGGGGGGCCGAAATGGTGAAGGAACCGGGCATGGGGAGAGGTTTTTATAGGTGGAGAGAGAAGAAACGGCCGCGGTTTTAGAGGGGGATTAAAGGGAGGAGGTGGCCGGGCGTGAGTGGGGAGTGATGAGGGCTTCCGTTTCCACCCTTAAATGACAATTAAAGTGGTAGTAACGGCCGGGAATTGAAGCTTTGATTCGGCATCAATGGTGGGAGAGAGAGAAGACTAGAGGAGGAAGAAGGGGAGGTTGAAGAAGGATATGACATATGGGTCCCATGTGTCATAGAGAGAGAGGAGAATGAAGGGGTACGGGCCGTCGGATTGTTGACACGTGGCAAGTGGATGGCTCATGTCCTTTGGATTTTATGAAGGGGTAAGTTGCAATGCATGGCTAGGATTAAAACGTGGAGAGAGGTTGATTTAATCTGAGAGTGACACGTGGCGGGCTAGGAATAATTTGAATTTTATTTTCGGATTAAATTTCAGAAATTACTAGAAACTTCATAAACACTTGGAAATATAATATTTAACGTCTAAAAATTCCAGAAAAATTATAGAATATTCCTGGAAACATTTTAGACTTAGGAAAAATATTTGTAATTTCAGATTTTCATTTAATAATTTTATAAAATACTTTTTAACCTTTAAAAATTGATTTTTAACTCCAGAAAAACACAGAAAATCCGAATAAAAGCCAAATGCTTTTAAATACTTAATTTGAAATTATATTTTTACATAAATTCAAAATATTCTTTTATTAATAGTAATTTTATGTTTTTAGTTAAATTACTTGTTATAAAAGCCTTTTTAAAAGCTAAAAACAGGCAAATAAAATCTCCAAAATTTAGGCAACCAAAGAACACTTTATTTTATTTAAATTAAATTAATTAAAATTTTTTACTGAAAATTTTGAAATAAACAGCTGGGCTGTTACAATGGCCGTCACTTATGCTAGAGCTCAGGAGGAGATTGGACAACTTCGGATGCTTCTCACTTCCAGCTACCAGCATTCCGACACGCTTCGCACACAGCTTCTCCAGAGCCAGGCAGCTGAGTTTGAGTTGGGACGTCTCCGGGCCGCAGCCGACTATGCGCCATCTTCACCCGTAGTTGACTACACGCCGTCTTCCCCAGTACCAGCCGTCATCCCCAACAACCCGGCCCCAGCTCGACTTTCAGGACTCCACATCAGACTTACAGCACGCAAGAAAGTGCGACGCCCCAGTCCGCCACCTGTCATTACTCTCAAGAAGCGCAAGCCTTCTCCTTCTCGTTCTCGGTCGACTGCCTCCAGTCGTAACCGTGCCTCGGCCGAGTGTGACTGCTCACGTCACCACGTGAGAGAGCGCCAGGAAGACCCGGAGGAGGATCCAGAAGAGGACCCGGAAGAAGACCCTGAGGAGCGCGTCTTTGGAGAGGATTAGTAGTCTTTTGAGTCCGTAGTACCCAAATAAAATGTCCGCGTCCTTAGAACGCTTATTGTTATGTTTTGGTGTGCTAGATGGACTGTACCAGGCCTATGCGCACTTGTGGTACAGCCATCCTTGGAGTTATCTTGATTTTAATAAAAAGTTTCCCCTAAGTGGTTGCTAGTTCTTTCTTGTGTGTTGGCTTGGGATGTGGTTTAGTTCCCCTAATCTCTTACCTTTGCTATTTCCCTCTTACCTTCTGCTAACCTAAACCGCTTCAGATGGTGAACACGAGGAGCAACCCTGGCAGCAGCCGTGACGCCAACAACCAGCCGGAGGACAACATTCCACCACCTCCTGCTCAGGCCCCCAACTTGGAGCAAATGATGGCTATGCAGCTGCAGTTACTTCAAGCTCTCGCCCAGAACCAAGTGCAGCCAGCCCAGCAGGCACCCAACCAGGCACCCCAGTCTAAATTGGGGGAATTCATGAGGACAAGGCCTCCCACTTTTGCTGGATCAGTGGATCCCTTGGAGGCAGATGATTGGATCAAGGATGTGGAAAGAAAATTGGTCCTAGCTCAGTGCAACGATAATGAAAAGGTGTTGTATGCTGCTCATCAGCTCAAGGGAATGGCTGCCAACTGGTGGGAAAACTACCGCGCCGCCCATCAAAATGCACAAGCCATCACTTGGGAGGAGTTTGTCGAAGCTTTCCGCACTGCCCATATTCCTACGGGAATAATGGAAATGAAGAAGAGAGAATTCTACCAACTACAACAGGGAAATCTCAGTGTTTCCGAATACCTGAACAAGTTCACCCAACTGTCCAGGTATGCATCTGAAGAGGTTACCTCAGAGGCGACCAAGATTTGGAGGTTCACGCAGGGACTTGACCCCAATCTCAAGGTGCAGCTGGTATCCAATGACTTCCCAACCTTCCAGCACCTAGTGAACAATCCAAGAAGATGCTCAGCGCCAGCTGTACGAAAATCGGAAGAGGAAGTTTCAAGCCCAGCAAGGAGCAAGCAGCTCTCGATTCCGCCCCAACGCACCTCACTATCACAAGCTCTCAGAGTCAAGCGTGCCGAGGACTCCCTTTTCAGGACCCCGCCCAAATCCACAAACTCCCCGGGCAAACAATGGTGGCCAACCCCCGCAGAACAAGACTTCAGCAGCAGGAGTGCAGTGCTTTAACTGCAAGAACATGGGGCACTATGCCAGCAACTGTCCCCAGAAACGCCCAGCAATGACTCCAGTTCGTTTCAATCTGGGGACTACGCCAGCAAGAGCTCCGACTGCAGGTCAAGGCCGTGGGGCACCACAAACCCCAAGGACTCCACAAGTGGTGAGCAGAGGGCATCTCAACCATGTGACCGCGGAAGCAGCCCAGGATGCACCTGACGTAGTTCTGGGTAAGTTTCTTGTCAACTCAGTAATTGCATCAGCATTATTTGATTCTGGAGCTTCGCATTCTTTTGTGTCAAAAGATGTGGTTGAAAGGTATAATTGGGATGTGAGTAAACTACAGAACCCCATGCTAGTCCAGTCCCCTGGAAAGGAAATGAGGACTAACACAGTTTGCCTTGACGCAACTGTGGATATAAATGGAGTTAAGTTCTTAGCAAATCTTATTATAATAGACTCCAAGGGTTTAGATGTAATACTTGGAATGGATTGGTTAACCAAGTATAAAGGGCAGATAGATTGTGCTGATCGAGCTGTTACAATCACTAACTCTGATGGGATTCAAGTAAGGTATAAGTCAAACTCCCCTACCCAGAGCAGGTGTAGTTTGAACAGTGTAAAGGGAGTGACTCTGGAAAAAGTACCTATAGTGAGTGAGTACCCAGATGTATTCCCTGAAGATTTGCCCGGAATGCCGCCAGACAGGGAAGTAGAGTTTGTCATCAACCTAGTACCTGGAACAGCTCCAATTTCCAAGAGACCTTATCGGATGTCTGCAAATGATTTGGCGGAAGTTAAGAAACAAATTGAAGAGCTGCAGGATAAAGGATTTGTAAGGCCAAGCTCGTCACCTTGGGGAGCACCAGTACTGCTAGTAAAGAAGAAAGATGGTAGTCTTCGCATGTGTGTGGACTATCGATCATTGAATGATGTGACTATTAAGAACAAGTACCCTTTACCCAGAATAGATGATCTGTTTGATCAGTTGAAAGGATCATGTGTATTCTCTAAGATTGACCTTCGATCAGGATATCACCAATTGAAGTTAAGACCAGAGGACATACCCAAGACCGCATTTACCACCCGTTATGGATTGTATGAGTATACAGTGATGTCTTTCGGTCTAACCAATGCCCCAACATACTTCATGAATCTGATGAATAAGGTGTTCATGGAATATTTGGATAAGTTTGTGGTTGTATTCATCGATGATATTTTGATATATTCCAAGAATGAGGAAGAACACGCAGAACATTTGAGGATAGTTTTGGAAAAGCTCAGAGATAATCAGTTGTATGCCAAGTTCAGTAAGTGTGAGTTTTGGTTGAAGAAAGTAGCTTTCTTGGGCCATGTGATTTCAGCAGGAGGAGTGTCCGTAGACCCTGAGAAAGTAAATGATGTGCTCAACTGGACACAACCAAAGTCAGTATCCGAAATCAGGAGTTTTCTTGGGTTGGCTGGTTACTATCGTCGATTTATTGAAGGATTCTCCAAGCTCGCAAGACCTCTGACCCAGTTGCTGAAGAAGGAAAAGAAGTTTGAATGGAGTAAACCATGTGAGGATAGTTTCCAAGAGTTGAAGAAGAGGTTAACTTCTGCACCAGTGTTGACGCTTCCGGACATTAGGAAGGATTTTGAAGTCTTCTGTGATGCGTCAAGGCAGGGACTAGGCTGTGTACTGATGCAAGAAAGAAAGGTAGTAGCATATGCCTCAAGGCAGCTGCGACCCCATGAAGGAAATTACCCAACGCATGATTTAGAGCTCGCTGCCGTAGTACATGCACTGAAAATATGGAGGCATTACTTGATTGGTAACCGTTGTGAAATTTACACGGATCACAAGAGTTTGAAATATATATTCACTCAACCCGATCTCAACATGAGGCAAAGGAGATGGCTTGAGTTAATAAAGGATTATGATATTGGAATACATTATCACCCAGGAAAGGCTAATGTGGTAGCAGATGCCTTGAGCAGAAAGAGTTATTGTGCCAAGCTGTGGATTAAGGACAGTATGCCTGCCCTTCAAGAAGAGTTCCAACGGCTCAACCTAGAAGTAGTGGAGGAAGGATTTCTAGCCACTTTGGAAGTTCAACCAACCATAGAAGATCAAATCAGAGCAGCTCAAAAGGAGGACAAGTATGTCCAGGAGATCAAGGATAATATGAAGAAAGGAAAAGCTTCAGGATTTTCAGAGGATGAAAAAGGTACCCTTTGGTTTGGGAAAAGAATTATTGTGCCTGAAAAGAAGGAGGTAAAGGAGTTAATATTAAAGGAAGCCCATGAATCTGGATATTCAATTCACCCTGGGAGCACCAAGATGTACCAAGATCTCAAGGAAAGGTATTGGTGGTCAAGTATGAAACGAGAAATTGCAGAATACGTAGCCTTGTGCGATGTATGCCAACGGATTAAAGCTGAACACCAGAGACCTGCGGGACTTCTGCAGCCATTGCAGATCCCTGAGTGGAAATGGGAAGAAATTGGTATGGATTTTATAACTGGATTACCAAGAACCAAAACAGGGCACGATTCAATTTGGGTTATAGTGGATCGTTTGACAAAAGTCGCCCATTTCATTCCAGTAAAGACCACATACTCCGGGGATAGACTTGCAGAGTTGTACATGTCAAGAATTGTGTGCTTGCATGGGATCCCAAAGAAGATTGTGTCAGATCGAGGAACCCAGTTCACTTCGAGATTTTGGCAAAAGCTACATGAACTTTTGGGCACGAACTTAAACTTCAGTACAGCTTATCATCCACAGACAGATGGTCAAACAGAAAGAGTAAATCAAATCCTGGAAGACATGTTGAGAGCTTGTGTACTGGCAAACAAGAGTAATTGGGATCAGAGTTTGCCCTATGCAGAGTTCTCCTACAACAATAGTTATCAATCCAGTTTGCAAATGTCTCCCTTCGAAGCCCTATACGGCAGAAAGTGTAGGACTCCATTGTATTGGAAGGAAACAGGAGAAGGACAAGTGTTTGGACCAGATGTGCTGAAGCAAGCAGAAGAACAAGTTCGTCTAATCCAGGACAGATTAAAAACAGCACAAACCAGACAGAAAAGTTATGCAGACAATCGACGTAGAAGCTTAGAATTCGTACCTGGGGATCATGTTTATTTAAAGGTGTCACCTCTCAAAGGAATGAGACGTTTTGGAGTCAGTGGAAAGCTAGCTCCCAGATTCATCGGACCTTTTCCTGTTGTGGCGAAACGAGGAGAAGTGGCTTACCAGTTGGAGCTTCCACCTCAGCTGTCAAAGGTGCATGACGTCTTCCATGTGTCTCAGCTAAGAAAGTGTCTCAGAGTTCCAGAAGAGCAGATGCCTCTAGATGAAATAAACCTGAAGGAGGACCTCACCTATCCAGAGTATCCAGTCAAGGTATTGGAGGAAGCAGAGCGCCGTACGCGCAGCAAGGTTATCAAGTTCTGTAAAGTGCAGTGGAGCAACCATTCAGAATCAGAAGCAACTTGGGAGCGTGAAGAGGATCTAAAAGAAGAGTTCCCCGACCTTTTTCCCAGTCCATCCGAATCTCGGGGTCGAGATTCTTTCTAAGGGGGGTAGGTTTGTCACATCCCAAAATTTGGCTTTTTGAAAAATTTAAATTCAAATTAATTATTTTAAGGTAATTGGATTTTACTTGGCTTTTATTTGCCTTTCTGGTTCTTTCTGGAATTTAAAAACTATTTTTAGAGCTTACAAAGTAATTCAAAATATGAAAATTAAATATCAACAGTAGTTGGAAATAATTTTATTTAGTCCAAAATATGTCCAGGAGCTTCTGTGAATTTTTCTGGAATTTTTGGAGGTATTTTCATATTTTTCTGAGGCCTAAATAATTTTCTAGCCTTTTCTGAAAATCTAAATCAAATTCTGAAAATAAAATCCCTCCTTTTTCCTCCGGCCAACGCGTGGACGGCCCAGATCCGCCCACGTCGCCGCTCGGCCGATCCCGGCCGCACTTCCCTCTCCCTCGCTGTCCAGCGGGCCCGGCCCGTCAGCCGGCGGCCCCGCCTTCCCCTCCTCCGCGCCCGACGCGTGGACGGCTCGGATGAGCCGCGTCCCCGCGCCCGGCATCGATCCACCGTTCCCTCCCACTTAACTCGTCCCCGCCGCCCGATCCGCCCTCGGGCCACGCGGCTGCCATCCACACCCCGCTCCCGCATCTCTCTGACCGCGGACCCCGCCCGTCAGTGTCACGCGCCTCCGCTCCCGCTGCCACCCCGGCCCCGCACGTCAGAGCCGTCGTCTCCCCCGCGGAGACGCCTTCCTTTCTCTCCTCCCCTTTCCTTTCTCGCCGGCCGACCGTACCCGAGCCGAATCCGGCCCTTTCCCTCTGTCTTCTCTCCGGTTTTGGAAGCCCCGGACGTCGCCGCGACCGAATCCCCGATCTTCCGGGCTCCCCTTCCATCGGCGCCCCCTCTTTCCCGTTTCTCCCCTTTCCTTCCTTTTCCCGGCCGACACACCGGCGAGCGATTGCGCGCCCGTGTCCCCTCCTCCGCCCCTATAAAAGCCCCCCTTGGCTCCGCCTTCTCCCGCACCACCTCCCAGAGCGCTCCACCACAACCCCCGAGCCTCGAGCGCCGTCGCACCGAGAAGTTCCCGTGCGCGCCCGGTAAGTCGCCGACGAGCAATCGCCGCCGCCTCGGTGACCCCCGGAGCCCGCCGTCGCCACCCCGAGCATCCTCGCGCCCGGGCGATCCTCCCCGACACCTCGGCCGCCCCTCCCCGTCACCGGAGCGCCGTCGCACCAGGAGACCCGAGCCGCGCCGACGCCTTCTTCGCCGCCGGCCATCTCCGCTCACCCCCGAGCCTCGCCGACCCCTCCAACCGAAGCTCCTCTGCTCCGGGATTGCATTTCACGCATCGCCCGAACGACTCCGGCCTCCCCTCGCCGCCGGCAGCCTCGCCCCCGACCATCTCTGCCCGGCCCCGAAGGTATCCCTCAAAAGGATTGCCTGCCCTATATGGGTAGGCAACGCCTCCCCGCTCACTTGGTTATCACCGCTCGCTCGTAACTCCCCGGCGCGCGTTCGAGTCCTCGGCTCCGCGCGCTGGGTTGAGTTTTTCGTTTGTTTTCCGCGCTGACAAGTGGGTCCCACCCGTCAGCGGCCGCCAGTCGGTGCGGGCCACTGCCGCCTGGGCCCCACCTCTCTGTGCTATCTCTGACAAGTGGGCCCGGAGTCCAGTGGGTCCCACATGTCAGTGACAGCCAGTGGTTACTGTTCAGTGGGCCCCACCTGTCAGTCTCTCAGAATTAAAATAAAAGATTAAAATTTGATATTCCAGTGGGCCCCACCTGTCAGAAATTTCCGAATTTCTCGATTTATTCAAATCTGAGATTTTCAAATGAGCATAACTTTCTCATTTTAACTCCAATTCCAGCCATTCAAATTTCTAAATTCATCTAAAATCATAATCTATCCAACTATGGCCTTTGTTAAATTTTTGGATTTTATTTGAATTTTCTTTTGTATTTATTTGTTTTGTTGCTTCGTCTTTCCTCGCGTAGATTCCAACGTTGTCGACGATCCCTCTTCACAGCAGCAAGAAGACCCAGAAACCCTGCAAGAAGGCAAGTCTCCTTTGATCATTTCGAGCCTATGCTTTTGAAATGTTTTTAAAATATTTTAAATTATGTGCATTGCTATTTACATAAAGTCACTAGTTCAAGTCTTTAGGAATTAGTTATTCCAACTTTGTTATGCCCTCATTTGACATTGATTGCCATGTACCTTGTCACCCTAGAACTTCCTTTGTCTCAATAATGAGATTACTATTAACCTTGTGAATAGTAGATGGGTAGCTTAATGCTTAGTCTTGCTATCTAATAACTTTGGAAAATCTTGAAAATGGGAAATTATGATTTATTGTTGAACCCTTGTGTTTGAAAGTGAAGTGGCAATTGGAGTTGTCACTGTGATTTTTAAAATAAAATAAAATTATGAAAGTTGGTTTAGATTAGGGTGGATGGTTGTTTGGGTTGGTGCAGTAAGCACGAGAACTTGTTAAGTGTATGTTCCACCCTAGTCAATTAAGGACCGACGCTTGTGTTTGTCCAAACTGAGCATTAACCGTACAACCACAAGTCTATATGGGTACGACCTAGCTAACTAACCTATAAAGGTGTAGTTTAGATATCACCAGTGGTGTATTGAGTGCCAGGGTGTACTGGTTACTCATAGTGAGGGACAGGGTTTACTGTACTCATATGGCGCAAGAGGGGGCTTCAGATTGGGCGGATTTAACCCTTCTGCGGTGAAACCTCAGCGGGTGGTCTCTAGCTATACTGGAGTAGGTGAAAGGCTTTGTGATATTTTATCTGGGTCTCATGCCAAAGGAAGCATGTTGGCTATTAAGATAATTTATCTCTTGTGGGTAAAGTTGTACAACCTCTGCAGAGTGTAAAACTATTCGAATAGCCGTGCCCACGGTCAAGGGCGGGCAAGGAATGCATTCACATGGTAGATTTCTGGTTTTGGATTTAAAATCAAAAGTTTTGTATTCCGAGGGTGGAGGGAACTCTCGGAAGGGAATCCTGGCGGATGGAGCCAGAGAGGGTGGATGGAACCCGCAGTTTAAAACTTGACCAATGGTAATTGGTTAGCTAGTGTTGGTAGTTGGAACCTTCACTAGAAAGTTAATTCTGTTAAAACATTTACTTCATTAAAATAATGCCTTCGAAAATAATTAGTAGTAATTAAATTTTAAAATGTTGCTTTGTGCAAAAGAACCATATGACCTTCTTTGTTAAGCCTTGCATCTATGCATTTTTCCCAAGACTTGCGGAGTACTTTATGTACTCACATGCTACACTTAAAAATAACATCTCAGAGGAAGTTGAAGCTCAAGAAGGTGACTACGACTACTGCTTCGCTTGTGGCTGTGACGGATTCTTCCCGGAGGACTAGGTCGCGCTTCCCCAGTCAGCTGCCTGTGGCATATTGATGGGTCTACCTCGAGTTTATTTTTGCTTCCGCTGTGTTTGGATTGTGCGAGGTCTTGAAACCTCATTTGTAATAATGAGACCTTGTGGTCAGTACTCTAATTACTTTAATAAATCGTCGATGGTGATGTTTTCCATTCTGTTTAACTGTGTGCACTAGCTTTGATCTGGGACTAGTGCAGTAATACACAGAGGGTCCGGGTTTGAGAATCCGGGGGCCCGACAAATAACTACCAAGAACAGGGGATTGTAATAAAATAGCAATGTATGATAATTTAAAATGAAATAATAAATAAATAGATTTGAAAACTAGGTTCAACATGATTAAAGAACATAACTTGCTTTGGTCTTGCTCAGTTACCAATTCTTGATCCTCTGTGTTCTGCTTTTGCTCCTTCGAAGTCGTTATATAAGGGAGAGAAAGCGAACGAGGCACAAATAAAATAAAAAAATTTGAATAAACTCTAAAAACTTCAAAACTAGGACTAAAAAGTAGAGTTACATTTTAGATAAATTTAGAAAAAAGAATCAGGTCAATCGGAGCTAAGACGGAGAAGAACGGGCTCTTGGAAAAATCTAATCTAAAGAAAAATACTGAAAATTAGGAAATCCTACTGTGCTGTGGACTCGATGCATGGAATGACTAGTCTACAGTGAACTCGGCTCATGGAATAGTGTACTAGCGTTGGCTTGAATGACGTGGCAGCTAGGGCTGATGTGGAGGTTGATGTGGCTTGCTGAGGTTGACGGATGACATGGTTCGACTCATGGTTCACAGAATAGTAGATCTGACACGTGGGACCCACACATCAATGGCTCGGTACACGGTGGATTCAGTTCACAGAGAAGGCAAACCATCGGTTGGGCGCTCGAACCGTGACAGTGGACACACGAACCAAGGTGACGTGCGGTGCGGCGAGCGGTGCTCGGCCAGAATGAGGCAAGGCAGCGCGGCTTATCGGTGAGAACTCATCGGTGGTACAGGCGAGCGGAAGCGGAGACAGTCGACGGTAGGTACGAAGGCAACGACTACCGGAGCGGAGGACGACAACGGCTCAGCGGAGCAAGGCGGTGCGTTGCACGGACAATGAGGGCATGGTGAGCTTGGTTGTGAGGTGTGAAAAGCAAGAGGGGCAGTGCTCTTAAATAGGCATGGACACCAAGGTGACCATGGCGTGCACAGCACGAACATCGAGGCTGGGTTGAAAGTGGACGACTGCAGTGGAGTTCAAGGCAGACACGGTGGCATACTATCGTGATGGTGAAGAACAGTGCACGCCCTGGCCGATGCATGACACGTGGCAAGCTCGAGATCGGACGGCTGGTGCTTAATGGGCCGAAGAGAGAAATGGCTTTCGGCCCGTTTACCTGTTTAAAGAAAATAATTAAGCTCTAGAAAATAGCAAATAAATCCAGAAAAATCACAGAAAATTCCTTAAAGCATAAGGAGCACAAATAAAGTACTTCTAGCAAATGTTAAAGTTTAATTTAGTCATATTAAATCCTTTTATTTAATAAAAATTTATTTTAGGCTTTACATAATTTTAGAAAAATCCAAATAGTATCTTTATTTTAAAAGATTTAAAAAGGCTCTGAAAATTAGGATGTTACACTCACTTGGTCATGGCTCCTTTCTTGGCTCATGGGCTTCCTTTGGTTCACCCTAGCTCCATACGACACTCTCCTAGCGCACAGCTTTGAGTTCCTAGCTGCACACTGCTTGGCCGAAGAAATAGCTCTCTTGGCTTGGCTTGCACCTGGCTCTTTCTTTTCCCTCAAGAAATAACCAGTCAAATCTTTATTTCTCATGTGTTTCTTCTCATGCGGTCATCTCCCACGGCCCCAAGCTCCTTGGCCGAAGGCTTGCACCCCCCTCATGCGCTCCATGCTTTCTAGACTCCTCCCTTGGCTGGCCTCTCCTCCATCCCTCTTGGCCATGCTTGTTCTCCTTTTCTTCTCTCAAATTAGCTCCACATGGCAATGCCAATTCATATTATAATGTTGAAGCACATTGCAAAGGAGCAATGGCACACGTGGCCACATCACCCACCCTGTCAAAACGGTTGTAGATGATGGAATTGTGTTTTTGAAATGATTGTTAATAATAAGTGTGGATTTATAAAACTAGTTCTAAATAGTATAGTTTTTTGATAGTTTTGTAAGAATAAATATAATTTTATGAAATTTACTCATTCAAGAAATGCAGTGACCTAGACATTGATTTGGCATTTCCGGAAGTATTTAACGGATTTGCGGAGATTTCTTTTTCTTCCGTTGAATCGCGAAGGCGGGCGTGGGCTACAGATTTGTCTAAAAATAAAAAAAAGAGGAGAGTCGCTGGGCTATCCAGAGAGGGAGGCCGGACCTTCCACCTCCCACCTAGGGCCCAATCGACCCCCCTTAGGCCCAACCCCCTTTTCCCCAAACCCTAGACCACCCTCTCCCCTTGTGGCCGCTACGCTCTCTTCCCCTGTGCCCTGCTGCTTCCCTGCTGTAAAGAAGAAGAGGAAAAGAGAAAGAAGAGGAAAAGAAGGAAGAAGAGGAAGGGAAGGAAGAGAAGGAGGAAGAGGAAGGAGGAGGAGTAGGGTGATTTATCTTGGTGTTTAGAGATTCTTACTGTGATCTCCAGGGATAACCAACAATTTTCTACTGCTTTTGTCCTTAGCATTTTCCCGATTGGGCTAGCTTTCAGTTAATCATTCGATCTGCGTCCGCTGTGTTTTGTGAATTAGGGGACCTTTCATGCAAAATCTAGAGATTTAACCTCTAGAGATTTGTAGAGGACTTCATTATATTTTTGTAGAGTTATCATTCACATCATTTCAATGAACAATTTAGGAGTTATGAGTGTTGTCGTGTTGCTGTGTGGTCTGATCATTCAGGTTCGAGCAGTTGGTGGGAATTAACATATTAAAAATGGAAGACAATTTTCCCTACATAACCCATGAATATTAAAGTTGTAGAAGACTCAAAGACCTAGTTTCTACATTTTATTCATAAATTTTGGACAAGTGGATTGGGCACAATAGAGGTTGGAAGTCTGCTGTGTAGCAGAGTTGGTTTTAGGATTCAGTTTCTGTTCGTGGGCAGATTCAGATGTACTAATGATTTTTATGAATTTTCTCATAATAATAGAAGTTGTAGATAATTTTGTAATTTAGCTTCTGGTAAAATTTTATAATTGTTAGAGCAGTGTACTGACGTAGTGGTCTGTAGAAGATCGCTGGTCAGAACATAGAGGCAGATTCTGTCCTCTGTTTTCCATTGCGGATTACACTCTTTTAATAGTGGAATGAAATTATGGTGTCTTCACGAAAGTTGTACCTTTCGTTCTGTGGATTTCAAAAATGCTATTTGTTTCTATGGTCTATTTATTGGATAAAAAGGTAGAAAAAAGACAGGCAGCGTTGCTGCGGTGAACTAAACGTCGGAATGGTAGTTTGAGAGAGAGTTGTTGAGTTTCAGGCGTAGTGGCGCTTTACCTTTTAGTTATAAATGTTATAGTGAGGTTTTGTACTGAGTGGTGACTTGTGAACAGGTGGCCTCATTCCTGACCGTGCTTGAGCCCTTGCCCCTTCGGTAGAGGCAAGTAAACGTAGCGGTTGTTGCTACAATTTAGCTATTAATTTAACTGCCTTCACCATAATTGTTGGCGTTTGGAATTAATCCACCTTTAAATAAAGACGCCCTGCTGCGCTATATGTCTTATTTTACATATTGTTGTCCATGTGGTTATTTTCCTAATGAATCAATCATGGCCATATCACGCATGTCATTTGCATTGAAGCTATGTTGTTGTACCTAGCCGTGACCATACCGGTACAGCATCGTACATTGCCGTAGTATGATGCACACTCTTACGTTGCTAGGTAAGAGTTCAGTCGATCATTTGCATACATATGTATTTCATGAGAATAAACCTTATTGTGAGGTTTTAAGAGGTATTAATTTTGTGAGAGTCACTTGTAGCATGAGGTAATATCTGGTGATTGTCGTTCGTGTGAGTAGAGGAACGGGTTGTGAGAGTCGCTTGTGGCATGGGGTATTTTTTTGTGGTTGTTGTTGGTAGTAATTGTGGTTTTGGATATTGAACGAGGCTACAGTGTTGATGTCGAGAATTAATTGTTAATGTTGTTAATTTGATACAGGGTAACCCTAGCCAGCCGACTTGCCAAGTGCCGTCTGCCGCAGTCTAGTTTGACCCAAACCGAGCAAGACCCTAACCCCACCCGCACTACGCCTATCCACACTGCTACATTGCTCTCGCCGTCCTCAGTGTACCACTTGACCCCCTCCTCCTTTTTGCTGTGACACACCTCTCTTTCTCTAGCCGCCGCGTCGAGCTAGTCGCCTCACCGGCGGCATCCTTGTCGTGTCAAACACCCCCTTCCCTCGCCATCGTTAGAATATCTGCCATCCCCTCCTGACCCTCCTTGAAGGAATGCCATCGCATATAGGTTCAACCCCCGTGCTCTGTTTGCTCGGCCTTGTTCGAGTGGCCTCGTTGGTTCGTTTTGATCCAAGGAAGCATATAAGTAGGCAAGTGAATTCTCTATATTTCACGCGTGGAAAAACTGGAAATGTTGGGAAATTCGCTCAAGAAAAGGGAATAAGTCAAAGCAAGCCTGGGTTTTTTAGAGGTATATGGCTAATTGCAGCATTTGGAGTGGCATTTTCATATTGGTATGTTTTAAAGTGGCAGCCAGCCAAAAATGCCAATTAGTTTTGGTAGTTGATAAATGTATGGATTTTTACTTCTTTTTATCAAATTAGTTTTGATAGTTGATAAAGGATATGGATTTCTGAACTCTTGTCACCTTAGCTATAGCACACTGGCACGGTGGTTGTTTTGGAATGTGGTGTTGCTAAGATAAATTATTGTACTCATCGAGCTTATTCCACTTCAGGTGTGAGGAGCACGTGGGAGGTACCTGCTGAGCCTGCATCTGCACAAACGCTGCAAGAACCAAATGATTCGTCCTTGGAGGCGTTGCTCGATACTACATCATTGGGGGAATCGATCACTGCCAGTTCCTCTTCCTCTCAACAGAAAGTACCACATGACGTCTCGCCAGCATCAAGGCGCTGGCTTTCATCATCTTCTGGGTCAACCATTTGGGTCCGGGATCCTCCTGATTGGTATTTGAACTTTAGCATCAGGATGGATCGGTGGGGATCTTTCCACACACTCCCTGATCTGGGTGGGCCATTTCAGAGCTTGTAGGAAGCTGAAGATGCTATCAATCGGCATCTTCATGACCTGCGGCATCCAACGATGTAAAGTTCTGAACTTTGTTTTAGATTTTCATCTGTTCATTTCTTCTGTGTACACACTCCCTGTTAGACTTATGCTTGTTCAAATTGCTACCATATGTACTCCATGAATTACACGTTGTTGGTACTTATTCTATATTCTCATGCTTATTCAAATTGCTATTGTATATATACTCTATAAACTGCACTATGCTTGGTACTATGTTATGTACTAATAGACTATTTATGTATTTTCATTGATTTTGGATATTCAGTTTAAGAGGTTTCTATGTTCTAATAAATATTTGTAACCATAGTCATTTCGATTCATATTCACTCCGTATTAGATATTATTCATATTTGTATTCATATCTAAGGTATATGTATATGTATCCATATCTAAAAAATATATAAAACTAAATATGATAGAGCCATTATCTCTTCTTTTCAAATTTTAAAAGTTGTTTTTCGGATTTTCTACAGTAACTATATTTTAAATAGAGTGTCTTTTTAAAACGGGGTTTATAAGTTGATTGTAGTACACACTATAATGACTTCATTTATATCGGTTAAAACCACACTCGAGTTTATGTTATTCCGTACTTTTTCTTACAAACAACCCAAATATCAGGTGGGTTCTTTTTGGCTGATGGTTTATGGCTTCAATATTTGAATTCTGGCTGTTTACGAGAGGTAGTACGTAGAGAAAAATAGTCGTATATGATTTTGGTCGGTACAGCTGAACTCAGTACATATTTTACTATAATAAAAGTGTGAGTTAGTGGTTGGTCCATTCTCCCTCCTCTCTTCTCAGTCATCCGATTTGATCTGGACCATTCGTCTCTCTCCTCCTCTCTCTCAGGATACAACCATCCACCCTCTCCACTTTTCCCATCTCTTCGCGCATTCTGGCCACCCTTGTCTCTCTGTCGCTTGCTCTCCAATGTTTGATGTGTGAAGTTGACCAGACAGTAAGTTCCGTCTAATTATTTTTATGACTCCGTTGCAACGCACGAGTCTCTAACTAATTTTACTATAATTTTCATATTGTTTCAGCCTTAAAAACATATTATTTAAAAACTAATTACTATAGATAGTTCAAGTATAAATTAATTTTAAACAAAAAACTTAACTACTATAAACTACAACCAAAAACCATAAACTAAAGAAAAAAATAGAAAGAACTAGCCTCGCATCCGTCGTATCCGAGACGTTTTAAACCCTATGGGCTATGGCCAAGCTCTCTAACACGCCACACTATCACCTGGTGGGCCCCACACGCCCGCTCCTTCCCGGAACCCGCACCACACGTCGCCTGCCCGACCCGAGCCACCCCGGCTGACCCGTCAAACCTCACGAGCTTTGACCCAAACCTGCCCCTCCAGGCCTCGCGTCAACCCGCCTCCCCCTACGCGGAAGCACCCAAAGACCCCGCGTTCACATTTGCACTCCACCCCCACTGACTCCCCTACCCCACACGTCAGTGACTAACAATTTAGTATTCACCTATACGGATGCCTCCACTAGGCGCTTCGCCGCCTCGTTGGCGCCAGCCACTTATACTGATGCCGCCACTAGGCGCTTCACCGCCTCGTTGGCGCCAGCCACTGCGGCCGCTACTTAAGGCGCCACCGAGCAACTACTTCTGTAGTCTCCACACATCCCTTGCGCGCTCTCTCCCTCTCCTCTGCAATTCCATCTTCCTCTGCGTCGATCGCCATGGCGTCCTCGACTGGGAGCTTCGACCACGGGGGGTTCACGTTCACGCCGCCGTCGTTCATCACGTCCTTCACCGAGCTGCTCAACGGCGGAAGCGGCGACATTCTCGCCGGGGCTGGTGGCGCGTCGCCGAGGGGGTTCCCCCAGGGGCCCAGGGGCGCCGGGGTGCCCAAGTTCAAATCCGCGCAGCCGCCCAAACTGCCCATCTCGCCGCTGCCGGTGTCGCCGTCATCATACTTTGCCAACGTCAGCCCCGCCGAGCTGCTCGACTCCCCCGTCCTCCTCACCTCCTCTAATGTGCGTATCATCCATCTCTTCTCCATCCTATTTGTTGCTGTTGTATAATTCTGGTTGCTTGGTTTCTAATATGAGCTGTTTGATGTGTGTGCTTCTACCAGATCTTGGCGTCTCCGACCACCGGCGCAATCCCGGCGCAGAGGTACGACTGGAAGGCGAGCGCCGATCTGATCGCCTCTCAGCAAGAGGAGAGCCAAGGCGGCGGCGGCGGCGGCTTCTCCGACTTCTCCTTCCACACGATCGACTACAACGCCACGGCCACGCAAACGACTTCTTTCCCTTCCTTCAAGGTTGGTTTATCTGTTCATCATCACAGATTGGTCCATTTAGCTCAAGCTAGCTGTTACAGTAGCAGCAGTAGTAGTAGGCTAGTAGTTAACCACAAGAGTGGTACATGCTTGTGTTGTGCAGGAGCAGCAGGTAGTGGAAGTGAGCAAGAGCGTCTCCGTGAGCAACAAGAGCGGCGGCAACAAACTGGAGGACGGGTACAACTGGAGGAAGTACGGGCAGAAGCAGGTGAAGGGGAGCGAGAACCCGCGCAGCTATTACAAGTGCACCTACCAGAGCTGCTCCATGAAGAAGAAGGTCGAGCGCTCCCTCGCCGACGGCCGCATCACGCAGATCGTCTACAAGGGCGCGCACAACCACCCCAAGCCGCTCTCCACGCGCCGCAACTCCTCCTCCGGCGCCACCGCCGGATGCGGGGCGGCAGCCGCTGAGGATCAACTCAACGGCCTCTCGGCGGCCGGCGCCTGCCCGGAGTACTCCGCCGCGACGCCCGAAAACTCCTCCGACACGTTCGGCGACGACGACGCCGACAACGGGTCGCAGCGGAGCGACGGCCAAGAGCCCGAAGCCAAGCGCTGGTGAGTGTTAGTAGCAATTGAAGAACAATATGTTGCACGATTTAATTGGCGTGTGCTTGTGTGAATAGTGTGATCGACTTGTGTTTTCTCGTGCTCTTGGACTGATGGATGGTTGATTGATTTCAGGAAGGAGGATGCTGACAACGAGGGCAGTTCCGGCTGCGCCGGCGCCGGCGGCAAGCCTGTGCGCGAGCCGAGGCTGGTGGTGCAGACGCTGAGCGACATCGACATACTCGACGATGGCTTCCGGTGGAGGAAGTACGGCCAGAAGGTGGTGAAGGGCAATCCCAACCCAAGGTAAGAAAACAACTAGCTTCGATTGTTCTATCGATCAAGAACTCAGATCAATTCGATTCTTTCTGAATACATCATACATGTGAATCTGTTCGATCTTGTGTTCTTACCATCTCAGTTCAATCGTGATGTTGCAGGAGCTACTACAAGTGCACGACGGTGGGTTGCCCGGTGCGGAAGCACGTGGAGCGGGCGTCGCACGACCCGCGCGCGGTGATCACCACCTACGAGGGCAAGCACGACCACGACGTGCCCGTGGGCCGCGGCGGCGGCAGCCGCCCGCTGCCGGCGACGTCCTCCGACGCCACGGCGGCAATCCGGCCGTCGACCGTCGGCGCCGGCCAGGCCCCCTACAACCTGGAGATGCTCTCCAACCCCGCCGGCGGGTACGGCGGATACGCGGCGGCCGGCGGCGCGTTCCAGCGCACCAAGGACGAGCCCCGGGACGATCTGTTCGTCGAGTCGCTCCTATGCTAGCTAGCCAAGCTAAGCTAGAGCCGAGCTCCTGCTCCACACGTGGCGTGTAGTATACTGTACGCGTACGCTTGGTATCGGGCTTTTGTTACATATACGTATATATGTAGTGTATACACGCAGTATTAGGTGTTAGCTAGGAAGGTGAGATCGATTTGTTGATTTGTTACATGCCACTGCCATGCCCCACAAGAACACAGGCCAGTGATACTACTACGTACACGTATACGTATCTTGTGGCTTTGCTTTGTAGTGAGACACAGTGAGAGAAGGCAAGTCAATAAAACTGATGAATTTGCTGCATTTCCGTTTCTTCATTCTACCAGCGTGAATTATATACAGAAATACGAATAGTATACACGTACGATCTTTTGCTTCGATCAGAACTGGCTTACGCTTGTACTAGTACTGCGCAGATGAGTTTGTTGATTGTTTTTTTTATGTGATGTGATTCTGCCCTTGTTGATTTTCTGGGGGTTGCTGATCCTTATCACATCCAACAGTCCAATTAGTTTTACGCTGGAGTACATTCGAACGGATATTGGTTATATCGTATTTTAATTTATATTTTTTGCTGAATTTAAAGTCAGATACAGTAAAACCAGATACAAATATGAATACTAATTCGGAGTATTCAGAGTTTCAGATACGATACAATTGAGACAGATACATGATAGTTTCAAATAGGAAATAGATAATATAGATGAATAGTATGTACATACATAAAAGGAATATACACTAAACCATACTACCACACTTCAAACCTTCAACTAGCAATAAATTCACTTAAATTACTTAAGTATGATAGCTAGTACAACACAAGTTCGACATAAAGCGATAAATTCATACATAAGTTCACAAACCGATAAATTCATACATAAATTCAAAAACCGATAAATTTATATGCAAATTCAACATAAGCGGGGAGGATTGGTGGCAACTAGCTAAAGTGGCTGAACTCTACAATTAGGTTAAGACTTAGGTAAAATCTAAGCCGGTTGGTGCCAATGATGTTTGATGGGCTGGACTTGTTGGGGTTCTAACTTGCTTGCCGGATATCCGATCGAATAGTATCCGGTTTACCGTCTACCGATACTAGTTGGTCAGATTTTAGCTCTCCTATTTTCGATATCATATTCGGCAACAACTATCTGGTACTGATCGGATTCGATACTAAATACCAAATTACTTTTTCATATTTGTTACTGTCTGGATTTGGTACTGGATCGGTCGTGTTAACCCGTACCGTTTGCACCCCTAGTTCTAGGCCTGTTCTATAGCATCTAAAAGCCAAAAGCTAAAAAATACGTTGGGTTTTTAAAGTGTTTTTTCTTTTTATTTATTTCTTTTTTCTTTTGTATTATTCGTTGAGATATAACGATGTTTTACTTTTTATTTATTCCTTAATTGAATACTTAGAAAAAGTCGATAATTATTATAGTGTTATTTTAATTAAAAATCAAAGAGACACGTCACTTTGTCGAGTCTGACGTAGGGGGTGCTAGAAGTCAAAAGACGAAATTGTTAAATAGTGATAAATAAGTTAGAAATCAGAAGTCTAAACCGTTTTGAGCGTCCTTATACAACTCCCCCCTTCTCTCACTCAGTGACGTTAGTACTAGTTTATCAGGTTGACGTGTTGAGCACATCTTCTTTTGTTGGCCCCCTAATCCGAATAATCAAGTCGTTCGTACATTTGCTGGCTAATTGCCGCCTAACCAAATCTCTTGATGGTTCAGTTGTGTCTTTGCATGAGCAAGTGGGGCCATCCTCAACATGTCATAAACATTAGAGCCATGAGTTGGAATGTGATATCAATTGTGCCGTCCGTATGATGATTAACCCAAACCAAACCAAACTTGCCGACCTAGCTCACCAGCTAGTATGACAAAATATTATCACCCTGCAAATTGCTCAGTGGAGCCCGACCTAGTTAGTAAAATGAAAAGGTTAGCTATGCTTAATGATCACTTGATATTCTGGCTGGCTAGTGGATTATTTCGAGTGATCTTCGGCTGTGATTTTTCGAGATTGTTCAGGGCAAACTGGCTAATTCTCTCCACTCTGAAGAAAAAAACCCTCTTTTTTCTCAGTTTCGTTTAGATGTCGCCAATAATATACCGCGACGTCATTCACATATGGATGAACAACGACCTCAGCTGATACTGGTTGAATGCGTTGTCTTGACCAATAAACTGACTGGATAGTTGGGGTTAGTGAGATGTTCGATCTGCCACTGCTTCACCAGCAAGACTTTTCATCCGGTCAATGCGTCATTCTTTATTTATTATTGGACTTATTTTCGATCATGTAATGAAATGGCGCAATAGAAGCCTCTTCTCCCTTTGTGACGGGTCAAAAAAGATGCAAGTACGTAGTTCGTTAAGCCCTTCTAGAAAACAGTAGTTCGTTAAGCCCTTCTAGAAAACTAGGTGAAACCTATGAGCAATCGTCTCAATTTTTTCCACGCGATGGGACAAGGGAAGCTCTGCTTTCCGGCCATTCTGCCGTGTTAGTTAAGACTTCCAGACGCCAAATCGAGTAGGAGGCCGGGTTTTCTTCATGCCACTCCCTTTTCACACCGTCACCGTATTTTCTTTTTTTTTTTCCCCATTCGAATCCTTTTTGGCTTATAGTTTGTGTATTTCAATCCTTTTATTTAAGAAAAGGTTGCACTGCGCTCCAAAAGAAAGTTGTTGCGCCAAAGCTTGGATATCCTAACATTAAGGTTGTGATCAAAATGGCTGAAAAGCCCGTGGCTTATGGCTGAAAACACTGTAGCTGGCTGAAAAAGCACTGTAGCTGACAGATGCTTATTTACCATAATTAAATTTAAAAAAATTTAAAAATAGAAAAAACATATTAGCCCATCACGTATAATGTAAACAAATACGAGGAAAAAAAACCGGTAAAAAAAACTCAAAAAAAAGCCAAAAGTTCAGAAAAAGACGAAATTTATGAATAGTGCAAAAATAAGCTGAAGCCAAAAGCTCAAGCCATATTGATCACACCCAAATCTCAATCAAAGTATTTAGTTTTTTTTTTGTGAAAATGAGCGACTCAGTGTGCCACTTGTAATCCTAGCAATTTAGATTTCTTAGCTCTTTTGG
The DNA here is from genome assembly GCA_017311315.1 of Dendrocalamus latiflorus. Classification (NCBI taxonomy): domain Eukaryota; kingdom Viridiplantae; phylum Streptophyta; class Magnoliopsida; order Poales; family Poaceae; genus Dendrocalamus; species Dendrocalamus latiflorus. The sequence continues at coordinate 17,921,437 of CM029662.1, forward strand.
GACGCAAAAGTTTTTCCACGTTTCCGCATGAATCGAACTGTATTCCATAAAATGCTAGCGAGTTTCCTGTAATGTTATTTCTTCTAAGAGTGTCTAGGTATCATCCAGATATTTTTTTCCAAATTATCATCTAAATTTATGATATTTGGATTAGAAATCAAGGGACTCCTTGATTTTAAAGGGGAAAAAAATTTCAAGAGAGAGGGGCCAGAATTCAAGGGGGCGGGGAATTCTTGGCTATTGGACCTCTAATTCAATAATTCTAAATCTAGATGATAGTTAAAAAAATATCTAAATGGATGATATTGAATAAAACCTGTTCTTCTAACTAGACCCTTGCAGGCACAAGATAATTCAGGTCGACATGACGCTTGACGCCCCTTCCGGCCTCGCAGAAATGGATTCCGTCTCCCAACGTACAGACATGCGAACTTTCTCTCACAAAAACGGAGTATTGATATCGTGTTGCAATTCTCGTCCAAAGATTTACAAGGCAACAAGCACTTTGGCCTCTTGAAAAAAAGCACTTTGGTCCTTTTAGGTCCTATTTGGCACGCAGAAACTTTATAAAAAACAGTCAATTTTTGAAACGAAACCGAATTTGCAAAAATCAAAAGTTGGATTGAATTTTCGTTTTGGATTTGCTTTCTTGCTTCCTCAATCTATCATGCACAAATCTTGGCGCAAATCTCCTACTAATCCCTGCCATTGCCGCATGAACGGGTGGATTACGCGCCGACACTGTTCACTGCCCGAAAATCCCGCCGTCGCCGTTGATATTTGCCGTCGCCCCGGTCTTTCTTCGCCGCCAAGCTGTCCCGACCCCTCCCGCGGCTTCGAGCCTCTGCCAGCCTGCCCCACTTGTCAGCACGCCGTACGCATTGTCTGCCCCGCCTTGACACCGCCCTGACCGCCCGACTTGCGTGGCAGCGCCGCCAGCCGCTTGCCGACCTCGCCTCTGCTCCTTCCCGCCCCTTCCTCTCTCAGCCGACAGCCGCATCTCTCTGACACACCGCAGATTGACGCCCAAGCCAGCCCGGTCCACCTTGAGCTCCAAGCCACCGCCGCCGAAATATCTTCCATCCTCCTCTCCGGTGCACCGCCTATCCCCGCCTATTTAAACCGCCTTAACCCCTCCATTGGACACCATCGGCCTCCCCGAAGCTCACCACCCACCCTAAAGCTCCCCTCTCCCCCCATTGTAAGTAATTGCGGAAATCCCCAATTTCAAGCCCTAACCCAATGTCTACCCTCATGCCAATTATTCTCCAATTCCTCTCGCCAGTAGCTCCCTAGCCATCCCCAAAGCCTCCCTAAACCGTTGCCCTAACTCCTCGGCCACCCACCTTCCCCGGCGCCGAGAGCCTTCTCACCGCCAAAGCTCCTCCCCGTGGCCGGCCTAACTCACCCTTCCTCAGCTTACACCGACCCTTCCGCCAGCTCGCCCAAGCCCTAAGCCTGCCCTAACATCGATCCAATTGCCCTAAGAAGCTTCCCTTCACCCGCAACTTCAAAAGTGGCCGTGGAAAAGAAGAGCTCACCGTCGGCGATTGCCGCCTCCATCGGGCCTCCCACCACCCAAAATGGAACCGCCATACCTCAGTGAACCCACCCGCACCCTTGAATGTCGTCGCAAAATCCCCTAGCGCCGCTGGCAGCCACCACAAACCTCCCCTGATCCCTCCGTGCGCGCGGGCCGGATAGAGAAGAAGAACAGTGTTGTGTGCACTGTTCCTCCGACCGCACCGCCCCGACCCGGCTGAGCCAAGTCGCTTTAGTCGCGCCGGACGCGTCCGACCGGACCCGATCTACGCGGTCGCGCCGAACCCGTTCGCCCGAGCCCGATGAATAGTACCGACCGAGCTCGATGAACAGTACCCGACCCAAAACCAAAAATGCATGTTTATTCTCCCTAGAACCGTTTCGAGTCCGCCAATCCATTTCCCAGGCCCATTTACCCATTTAGCCCTCCTATAAGCCCAAAACCCTTTTATTCGGATTTTTCAGATTTTCTTTCTTTTTTTATTTTCTTTGTTCCTAGCTCAACCCTTCGAGCATGGGACTAATTTATTTTATTTTGCGTTAGTTCTCGACATCAAAGGCCACCCGGAGCAGGAAGGAGAAGGTCAAGCTCAAGTTCAAGAAACCGAAGAATCCGAAGTTATCGAAATCGTAGGCCCGCAAGGCAAGTCACACATATTTTGATCATGTTGAACCTACATTTCCGCTATTTATTTATTTACCAGTATTTTCATTATGTTATTTACGAACTGTTATTTTATGTACCATAAATGCTTGGAATGACATGATACTAGTTATGTCCTACCACTCGAAAAAGCCCAGTCTAATTTGATGGCCGTATTCACCTTGACAAGACATAGTGATATTAAATATAGTAATAAGGTGAATATGATAGTTTAAAGAATCAACAACATCTATGTTACTAAAAGATTTGGTATTTATTTGAGAAGTGGTTCTAGGGTAAGCGAGGATCGCTGGATCCCGTGACCTTAACCTAGGGTGAAGACAAAAGTTATAAATCAATGGGAGTGTTGTGGCACTGGACAGATTTGTAGAAGGAAATTGCCACCGGTGAAAATACAAGGACTAGACCCTTATGCTGAGTAAAGAACATTGTGATCGCCCAACCACAAGCGCTGATACGTCAAACCTGGTCTAGTAACTGCTCAAATTCGATTGAACCTCTACATATGCGGTTGGAGGCAAAGTGTGAAGTCCATACGGAAGGGAGTTAAGAAGGGCCGTATGGAAGTTGGCGCCATTGTTATTTTTACTGTTGATTGATTATCAGATGTCCACACAATAGTAGGTTGAGATAAGTCAAATTGTGGCATGAGCTTGTTGAGGAAACCTACTAGGTAGAGACTATATAAAGAATTGAGCAGCGAACAACTTTGTTTTCTTAACTCTTTAGCGGAAGTTAAGGAATCTTGTGGATAAAGCAGAGCAGTTTTGCAAAGTCATGACTAATTGTATTCGAATACACTGTGCTTCCGGTAAATGAAGCTATGTTTAATGGGTGAATCCAGCAACAAGGCATAAGTAGATTTGGAAAGGATTTGGTAATGTTGGTGATCTGGTAATTGAACCTTGAAAAAACCCCTAAAGTTTATAGAAGGCTATGATTTCATGTTTAAAACCTGTTTATAACCAAAATTGCATCCACATAAAGTAATAAACGTTTCCCCTTCACTTGTCATACCTTGCATGTAGTTATTGCTAAGCTCCGTGTGACTTGTTAGTACGATTGGTTGTACGCAATCTTGCTTTACTTTCCCCAACACAGAGATCAGGAGAGGGCAAGATATTACGAGGTTACGTGTTAGGGTTACGACCGCACTCAAGCGTTCCTGTGGAGTTTTTTTGAAGTTCTTCTGATTATAAGTTATGTTTTGGGCTTGGACGCCCTTAGAATTATTAAATTTGACTGTTAAGTCTTATTTTAATTAAATTAACTCTTTTTAAATGTTCGTAAGCAGGCATGATACTCCTTCTGTCCGTAATTGAACTTTTAGCCTGTTACGGAAGGTAACGACATTCCCATTCTCAAAAACAGGGTGTTACAATTTTCACAGAAATATAAGAAAATTCTCGCATAGCGAACTGAATTTGACGGGACGGGAAATCTGAACAGTCCAGCCACAGTGTACGCAAGTGCATAGAGCCATGTGGGGCCGTGAAGGGGGTCAAATGATAAGTGTAGCCACATAATAGAACGTGTTGGAACGTCCATTTTGTTGAGAAACTGATGTCGTGTAGCAAAATCAGTAATCAAGTAAACTTGACAAAAGTAGAAAAACAGAAAACCAAAACTTTATTGATACGTTTCATGCTGCAAGTATCTCATAAATTGTTTGTCTATGTGGTAGGCCTAGGATAGGAGATAAATCCTACAGGCTAGTTGATAAGTCCTACCTCGGGCCTTCCGGCGGCATGCAGTGCGCTCGCTACGATTTTTTTTATAAATAATTCATTTTTAATTTAAAATTACAGAGATATATCTGTGCAAATTTTTTTTTACAGAAATGGACTACAGTCACCTAACCGTTGGGCGGCTGGATCCTATCGCCCAACTGTTGAGCAACTGGATCCCGTCGCCCTGAGCGACTGGATCCTGTCGCCCAACAGTCGGGCGACACATATGCAGTAGGAGAGAGCTCGAGCAATGAGAGAAGAGCAATGTCAATGTGCGTAGGAGCAGATAGGGAGTTGATGCGTACTGGGTGGAGAAAAGAGAGCGGTGGCGGTGCGAATGAGGAGGGGTTATGCTATGAGGGTACTATAGTAGTTCATGATAGGCGAATGACCGTAGAAATGTAAATTACAGTATAGCAGTAGTTCTATATTGAGCGATGCGATTTAACTAGTAGCAACATTGAAAATATTTATAGGTAGACATCGGCAATGCCGATACCCACTGCATTGAAAGTGCATTACGGTGTTGGTACTGTTCGTGAAGGTTCGCACGGTGTTAACTTGAGCAGTTTTGCACAAACCACTCTGGTACACCCGGACAGCGAGAATGCTTGAATCACAGATGTGATGTATTTGCTCATCCGCAGCTTCTCCTTGAACCTTAAGGTGTACAGTGCCATCATACAAGGGTTTTGGAACCGGTCTCCCGCGCACATTAGATGGGAGTTGAGAATATTGATACACACTGTTATGTGGAAGGACTTTGTGAAAGGCTGCCAGTGCCATGGATATGAGTGCGTGCTACTTGTAAAATTATGCCCAATAGAAGTTGTACAAGGCCCTGCTGGCGGCTATCATGCGGGTGGTGTAAGCAGCTCGGGCGCCCCGCATGTTAGTGAAGAGGAGAACTCGGAGGCCGGTGTCAGATAGGTTGTAGAGGAAGTTGCTCATGACGAGGCCGATGCAGTAGATGGAGGAGAGGAAGAAGGGTCATGGCATGCCGAGCCTATAGGGCAGGCTAATGAAGGGGAGCATATGGTATACATAGTGTATCAAATGGAGAGCGATGACCGAATGGCCTGGGCTGAAAAGAAATCTGTACAAGAGGACGACAATGACAGTTCTGATGAGGACGAAGCTCCCATCCTGCATAAATGGAATATGTTTGACGCTGAGGTTGTTGCTGCGCATGACGAGCACGAATCACCATGGAAGTATCATGGCACAGAGGTTCAGTTGCACTCAATGTTTGCTGACAAGGCATCGTTTTAGAATGCCATCAAGCTATGGGTCCTATCCACGCAGTGGACTTTTTGGGTCGTCAAATCTAGTTAGGTGTAGTATACCGTGAAGTGTGAACAGATAAGTTGTCCTTGGAGGGTGCACACACGAAGACCGAAGTATGAGACTTACTAGATTGTCTCGAAGATGGAGCTGCACTCCTGCATTCTCAGCTGTGTTTTGCCGAAGTATCGTAACCTAACATCCATCTTCATAGCCAATTCAATGTACGGAAAGATAGTGGAGAAGAAGGACATGAAGGCCACAAACATCATGGTGGCTATCGAGAAGAAATTTAAACACAAAATTAGCTACGTGAAGGAGTGATGTGCGAAGTAGAAGGTTTTGAAAAAACAATTTGGGTCTTTTGAGGTGGTGCGCAACAACCTTTTTCGCATGCTTTAGGTGCTGCAGGACAGGAATCCGGACACATACATTGCTGTGAAGAACAATCTATCTACAAGGCCGCCAAGTTTTGCGGTGTTGCAAACGGCCTTCTTAGCCTTTGGTGCATGCATCGAGGTATTCAGGCATATGCTGCCCATGATCTTAGTTGACAGGACCTTTTTGACCAACAAATATAAGGATCCTTACGGCCATCAGCGTTGATGGCAACAATCAAATTATGCCCCTGGGCATCGCATTCGTAAAAGTGAGAATCACGACAACTGGTTGTGGTTCCTTCGACATGTGAGGGTAGGAGTTGTTGGAGCTCATCCTGGTGTGTGCGTAATTGAGAGAGAGAAGGAAAGCAAATGAACATGGCACAACGGCTCTCTGGACGAGTCGGCGATGGCGTGCGGCATTCCAAGAGGTAGTGGCCATGACATGAATGGATAGTAGGTCCTCGCAGATTCACTGGGAGGTTGTGCTGTGGGCAAAATATCTTGGTAGCGTGCCGACAAGTGACATGGCTGGAGATGCGAGTGAAGGCGGTGACGATGAACCAGCAGAGGAGGGAGGTTTGTCGGGCATACATGAGCACTAAGGGATGGAGAGAGTCTCACCCGCGTGCTTGGCATTGACGGGGATGCAGTGGAACAATAGGTCAACAGTGACCGGAGCTTGGGACAAAGGGCATATTCTTTTTGACTGAGACTTATGGCATTTGGCTGTAGCTTGTGGTTTTTGGGTTATTCGTATGAGAGATTACAGAGTAACAGAAACTCACGTGCAGTTTTTGCTGATATAAATGAAGTTGGTACAGTATGTACTACAATTAATTAGTAAACCATATTTTAAAAAGACACTCCGTTTAAAAGCTAATTACTGTAGAAAAATTAAAAGATGAAAAAGAACAGGGCCAAAGATGGTGATGACAGCGGTCCTGTGATAGGGGAAACATCAAATTGAATTGATCTAAGGGATAGAAAGAAGAATCGGACATGATGCTTGAGGTGATAGGGGTTGGCCAGAGCTTCACCACACACGCTGTTGGAACAACAACAAGCAAGGGCAGAGCTTGAATCTGTTGAAGCATATGCACTTTTTAGGGAAATCAGAATAATCGTAATGTATTCTACGATACTACTGCTAGTCGAAACTACCAGTATTTTAATCACGGAACTACCACATCTGTTGGTGGTCAGAAGACCTATGTGGTCAAGAACCATTGCGGTCGAATCAATGCGGTTGAAGACCTGTGTGGTAGGAGATCAATATGGTCGGGAACCAACATGGACGAGCTGACGTAGTCGAACCAACGAGGTCGAAGATCGAAGTGGTTGATACCAACGTGGTCAGAACCAATGTGGTCAAGATCTGTGTGATTGAAACCAGTGTGGTCGGAACCGACGAGGTCAAGATCTGTGTGATTAAAGACCAGCGTGGTCGAACTGACATGGTCGAGATCTATGTGATCGAAACCCGTGTGGTCAAAACTGATGTGGTCGAGATCTGTGTGATCAAAATCAGCGTGGTCGGAACCGACGTGGTCGAGACCTATGTGATCTAAACCAACATGGTCAGAGAACTGAGTAGTCGAACCATCCGATGTGGTCAGGGACAAATGTGGTTGGTGATCCGTACTTCCAACCAACTCTATTTGAGCGGTCCGACCAGCTCTGTGTGAGCGGTCCGATCAACGAGCAGTACTACTGGCTCTGTGTGAGCGGTACTTCCAATTTAAAGAACGTCCGACTTGTGTAGCCGGTACGTTTTTTCAGAGAGACACCTATGTGGAGTTTCTCATCCCCGAGAAAATTGGTAGTTCCTCATGAGTTCTGCGATACTTCCGATGATCGGTAGTACCGGAATTTGCATGTTAGAACTACCAGATTTGCCTGCAATGACTAGTTTTCTAATTGTTGTTGAGGGGAGCGGAAGTACTGATCGTTTGTTTGTGGTACTTTTGGATATCCTGATTTTCTGTCCCAACGGCTAGTTTCGAGGTGTGAGTATATATACCCCCTTGTGGCTGATTGGAGAATAACTTTTAGCACTCTATTTCACTCTTTTAAGCTAGTATGAGGTCCTCCTCTCAATTGTGCATGTGTTGCACCTTGTGAGCAAGAAAGAAGGCTCTAGGTTACATGTGTTGCATCTAAAGGTAGATTTTGTATCCATTCGAGCTTGTGCATTTGTTGCGCGTGGTGAGAGTCAAGCTAGTGACTTGACTTATTACTCTTAGAGTTTACCAACTCCTAGATAGTGTTGGAGGTGTCATGCGCAGTGATCTTTTCTAAGAAGGTCGTAAGAAGACCCGACAAAGTTGTGAAGATTGGAGCTCACCAACCTGAAGCGGGAAAGAGTTACCACTAGTGGATTGAGGTGTTTCGGCTTAATTCGTGGAGCTGGTCCAATTCATTTGGGCTAACATCAACGTGGACTAGGGGAGACCAGCAAGTCTCCGAAACCGTGGTAAAAGCAACTGTGTCAATTGTGGTTTATTTTCTTGTGCTCAATTTACATTCATAAAATTAAATTGATTACTTACCTTCCTAGGATTGCAAACCTTGATATAGGCTTATCTTATTGGTGCACTTAGATGAACCCAGTTGTTTTAGGTGTTATTTGTGCTAAACCTTTTTGAGTTAAGCTTCCCTATTATTTACTTGGTTTAGCCAAATAAAAATTGGTAATTAATTAGAGAAGAATTTTTTGACCGCCTATTCATCCCCTCTAGTTGACCTCCTCGATCTAACACTTGACCGCGACCAGGTGATCCTCATGCAGTTCCTCCATGAACCAGCTTGCGTAGTCCACCGCATAGGCTATGTTCGGCCGCGTGTTCACAAAATACCGGAGGCTACTGATAATGCTCTAGTACTGGGTGGCGTCTACCAGTGGGCAGGAGATCAATTTGCTCAGCTTCAAGCGAGCTTCCATCGGTGCTTGATAGCTGTTGCAATCCTCCATGCTGCTCTTCTCGAGCACCTTGAGCTATAGGCCGATTAGCACAAGGAGATGCCACTTGGCTCTTGGCTCACTTTGATGTCAAGGTAGCAGGAGAGCAATCCAAGGTTGCTCATCTGAAACATTTTCTTTATCTCAGCTTGAATGCACGAATGCCGATGACTTCAATGGCGGTGATGATCAGGCCATCAATGTACACTCCGATGATCAGCTGATGTGCTATATCCCCACGTGTGTATACAACATGCTCAGAGACGCTCTTGTAAAACCCCAGCGTTGACAGGCTGGCATCGAGCTTGGCATTCCACGCTCTAGGTGCTTGGCGAAGGCTGTAGAGTGCCTTTCGGAGCCGGAGTACCATGCGATCGCTGTTGTCGATGATGAACCCAGGCGGCAAGGCCACATACACCTTCTCCATTAGGTCACCATTGAGAAACATAGACTTGATGTCCATGTGATGGACTTGCCACACCTCATGCGCCGCCACAGCAAGTAGCAACTGGACTAACTCCATGCGCGCCATAGGAGAAAACACTTTTTCAAAGTCGATATCGGCCCATAGTACGTAGCCCTTCGACCAGTCGTGCCTTGTACTTGGCGATGGCATCATGTTCGTCGTGCTTCACCTTATAGACCCACTTGAGCCCAATGGGTCGGTGGCCAGTGGGGAGATCGATGAGCTCTCAAGTGTTGTTGTCCTCGATTGACTTCATCTCCTCAAGCATCGCCTTGTGGTATCACTCGAGCTGCTCTACTTCACTAAAGGATGCTGGCTCATCAGCAGTGGTGAAGAGTAGCCTAGCAGAGTCGAGGTCATGTGGTGCGAAACCACAGGGTGAGACCGACCCGATGACATTGTCGATGGTGCGATACCAAAGCGGTGTGTCGTTGTGGTCGACATTGAGTACCCCTCCCGGGTTCATTGGTGGTGAGGTGAACTCCACTGTGCCTAATATCATAGTGTTGCCCATGCTTGTACCAGTGAGCGTGTGTGGCGATCCCTGATCTCCATCCGTGCCAGTGGCTCCTGCCATCCCTGGTTCATACTCGACAGTATACTCCATGGTGAAAGGCTCTAGTCCGCTCACCATACCTTCCTCACTATGAGCGCTCCAATCCCACTACGTTGTTCCATCAAAGATGATGTCACCAGTTACATGCACACACTGGGTGACAAGATTGTACACACGGTATGCCTTGGACCTAGACTCATACCCAACGAAGATCATCGGCGAGCTCTAGTCCAGCTTCCTCAAGTGCGTCTTCGTGTTCCTGACATGTGCTACACAGCTGAAGGTGCAAAGGAAGTGCACCGCCGGCCACTTTCCATGCCAAGCCTCATACGACATCTTCCCGTCGACACTTCGTGTTGGCGCATGGTTGAGGATGAAGACGGTGGTGGAGATGGCTTCACCCCGGAACCTCCCAGGGAGTCCCTTCGCCTTCATCATGCTGCATGCCATGGCGACCACCATCTGTTCATGACGCTCAATGACCTCGTTCTGCTGCGGGGAATAAGGGTCGTGAGCTACTGCTGTACACTGTGCTCAGCGCAGTACTCAGCAAATTCCACTGACATGAATTGCCCGCCATGGTCAGTTCGGAGCACCTTGAGCTTGCGCCCTGACTCCACCTCTACCATGGCCTGAAAGTGCTTGATCGACACTAGAGCTTGGTCCTTGCTCGTAAGGAGACTAAGCCACATGTAGTGGCTCAGGTCATCTACAAGCAGTAAGAAGTAGCTGTTGCCACTCGGCGTTGTTGGCATAATCGGCCCGCAGAGATCACCGTGGATGAGGTCGAGAACATCCCGCATGCGGTTTTTCCCCTACTCTAGGAAAGGAGCCCGCCACTGTTTACCAGAGAGGTAGTCGTCATTGACTTGATCGACCTGATCAATCTATGGTAGCCCTCGTACCATGTCGCATTGTGCGAGCTTGTTCAAAGCCTAGAAATTTAGATGACCATACCTTGTGTGCCACTGCCATGCCTCATTCGAGCTCCTTGTTGACATGCACACCGGTTACACGATCTTGAGTCAGAGTGGGTACAGTCGACTAGGTGAGTGCTTGACTTTCACTAGCAAACGTTGCTGCTCATCGCATATCCTCAAGATCCTACCATCAATCAGCACTCGGTAGCCTGTCTCATTAAGCTGACCGATGCTGATAAGGTTGGTGGTGAGCCGGAAAATATAGCACACCCCCGTAAGTGTGCGATGTTCCCCAAATTTGCCCACGAAGAGGATCATCCTGTGCCCCAAGATGTTGATGACGGAGCCATCACCGAACTTCAGTGTGCTGACCACCTCAGAGATTAGCTCGATGAATACCTCATGAGGGCCGGTCATGTGGTTGGTCACTCTGGTATAGAGGTACCAAAGCCCGTCGTTGTGCGCCTCCTCCCGATCTAGCTGTGCGAAGACTTCCACCTCAACTAGTCGGAGAGGCCTACTTCGCGGCGATGGGTATGAGTGGTCAAAGCCATGGTCGAAGGAGCGGTCGAAGCCATGGTCGAAGGAGTAGTTGAAGTAGTGGTCGAGGGTGCGGTCGAAGCCATGGACGAAGCCACTGTGAGTAGTCATAGGGACAATGGCTTGCCACGTCAAGGACTCAGCCCTGGCCATCAGGAGTGTGCCCTCATCATCATCGCCTTGCGTCAGATGAGCCTCAGCCCACTTCTACTGACTGCGGCAAACCTTGGCCAATTGACCCATTCTGATGTAGTCGTGGCACTTGTCCTTTGAGAAGTCGTGTCCGCCACTAGATCTTGGCCTTTCCTTGCTTTTGTCCACACTGCCGCTATTAGCCTTTTTGTCGCGGTGGATTGCGTCGATGGTTGCCGGACTTGGAGCCGCCAGGGGATCCTTCCCCCTGCTGCCACTCCCTCATCCACGCAGACCACTCCTCCTTTGTGAGGAGCAGCTTCCTGCTAGCTCTGGTGACAAGCACCGGGTCTAGATGATCTTTCACTGCCTTCAATCTCCTGGTCACCTCCTCTACCGAGAGCGTCGAGACATCAAGCAGAGTTTCAATTGATAGAGCAATTTGGGAGAACCTGGGGGACAACACACAGGTACTTCTCGACAACCTTGTGCGGTGGCTCTAGGTCACCAAGAGTGCTAAGCTGATTTACCAGCCTGGTGAGGCACAACACAAAGTTGTTGACATACTCTCCATCATAGAATGCAATGCTCTCGTACTCCTTATGGAGCTTCTGAGCATTGGCCTTGCACACTTGATCAATGCCGACATACATGGTCTTTAGGTTATCCCACGCCTCCTTGGCGGTTTCCTTGATGGCAAGCGTGGAGACCATATCCAGTGGAACGGCATGCTGGATGGCCTCTAGTGCCATCCTATCCCCTTGAAATTCAGCCTCGCCGGTGTCAACGGTGTCCTAGAGCCCACACGCCTGGAGCATGACCTTCATCATCAAGGCCCAATCACTATAGTTCATCTTCGTGAGTGTCGGATACGCCGCCAATCCCTCGAATTCCTTCACCACCCTTTGTACCACTGGAGCACCACCGCTGTCATTGGCGCGGTCTCTGGAATGTGGCAATGAAGACTGGGAGTGCTGGGGTGATGCGGAATCACCTAGATTCTTGTGGATCAGCGTTCCCTGGATCTGATACCAAATGTCAAGAACCTCAGCCGATCAACACGCTTGAGCTCACACTCGAACACACACAAAGTTGGGAGAATAGAGCAAGAACACAAGAGTTTTTGTGCTGCTGGAAATCTGGTAGTGTTTTTCGTTGTATTAGAATACTATTTAAAGGAAATTCTAGTCTAACTCTGGTGGTTAAGTCACTCATATTACGTGCCACTACTTGCACGATCTCACAGACCCAGGCCATCACGCGCACGACGCTAACAAAGCAGAGAACGTGCTCTCACGTGGACTAAGCATGTGTCGAGCACTTTCGACTGTTACAACAACTCTTCAACCACAACCACTACAACTACGACCACGACCACTACGACTATGACCACGGCAGTATGACTTATGACCAGTAGTTCTACGACTACACGTAACTTCACGACTGCTACAGTACTCTACGACCACTACAGTAAATCTACGACTGCAATAGTACTCTACAACTTCGACCATGAGCTACGACTTATGACTTTCGACCACAGTGAATGTGCTGGATTATTTAACAGACTTCAGCACGCGCTACTCTAGCACGATGTGTTCATAGCCGTGGAGGCAAAGCTGAGGGACCCAACCATCAATGACGGTTGCACCGCGGTGGTGCTTGTGCTGGTCCGCTTCAACAAGGATGTGTTCGTGAGGCTGGTCTTGGTGAGCTACGCCATTCGTACGTTGGTCACGTCCGTGTCTGCTTTGCGGGCACCACTTTGCATGCTGAATGGCCTCGTTGCCACCCTTCGCAGCCCACTCATGGATGAGCTCCACGCATGTGGCAAGCTTCGTAGCTCGTAGTGCTGCTTTGCACAGCCGACCCACACATCTGTGCACTCGAGTTCGCTCTCTACATCGAGTACTATGGCTGTAAGGAGGCCATGGACATCCTACTCATCGAGGGCCTCATCAATGTTGGAACTCAACTGTTGGAAATCTCTCAAGATTTTTCACTCGCTCTCTCTAGTATTTTCTATTTCTATCAATAAACAAATACAAGCTCTCAGGAGACAAATGACTATTGCAAATGGTTCAGTTATTCTATTCGATTGAGATGCTTTAAATAGATACAAGCGGTCGCTCATGCAGACCACTCACCCACTACCTACGATCATGTGCTTAACTCCTGAAATTCCTCCACGATCCTCACGACTCGGTCCCCTTAACTACTTATTGACTTAGGCTGCAATCGCTACTATGACCATCTCTTGGTCGACTGCTTCTCTGACTACGACCGCTAAACACAGTCGTACGACCACACAGAGTGTTATGACCACACGCTTGACTTCGACTGCTACAGACTCAAACACGACCACTCGACTCTAACTAGCTACAGACGAGCACTCGAACACGAGTACTCAGACACATGACTTTCAACCATAGCCATTTACAACCACACATACGAATATGAGTACTAGCACCTATGACCACACACACAACCACGAATGTTGGATACTCGTTTACGACCATGAGCACTCAAATACTCGGGGATCCCTGTACTCGATCATGACTACGAAACAATGAAATTTTGCACGAGTACTCGACGACCATGAGTACTCAAACACACACTACTAAACTACTTACATGTCAACATTATAACCAACAATTTCCCCCTAATCTTGACACGTCCTGCTCCACAAGTCTTCAAAGAAGGGTTGGTTCATCATCACTTCATGCTTCACACAGAAGTGCTTTCTTCTCCTTCTCTTTCATAGGACACTCATACGAGTAATGCCCAAACTCTTCACAATCGAAGCAACACACCTTGCTTTTTTTTATCTCTGCGCCCATCTTCTCCGCATCATCGGCCGCGGTCACACCCTCGCCCTCATGATGAGCCACCTTCTCTTGCCATGAGAACCTGCTTTTCCATGCGTGTCTCATGTCCCTTGAGGTGCTCCTCGTGCACCTTTAGGGACCCATTGGCCTCTTCCAAGGTCATGCTATTATTCTCACCAAATAGCTCCATGGATGAAGCAATATTGATGAACTTGTTTGGCACCGCTCGCAATAGCCTCCTCATCTTCCATCTTCTCTCCAAGCTCTCGGATCTAGCCAACAAGCAGCGTGATCTTTGCAGTGAAATCGACCACCGAATCTGTATCATGCATGTTGAGGTTTTCAAACTCCCAGCACAGAATTGGATCCTCGCCTCCCTAACGCGCTCAACGACCATGTGCATGGAACGCAGCGCTATCTAGGCCTCAAGGGAGGTGTCCTTCTCTGCAACCTGCATCAATGTTTCATCATTGAGTCCCTGGAAGATAATCACCAAGGCCATCTGATCCTTCTTCTCATCGACCACCGTGGTCAAGCTCTTGGGATCGACCGCATCCCATATGCCATGAGCTTTCATGAGGATCTTTATCCTCATAGCCCATGCCGCGTAGTTCATCCTTGTCAACTGCGTACACTAGAACCTCACCGTCGCCAAAGTCGCTGCTCGCAGCGGCACCACTTGACAAGCCATCACCATGCGACATCATCTTCGGCATCACTTGGGACTGTACCACGCTCTGATACCAACTATTGGAAATCTCTCGAGATTTTTCACTCGCTCTCTTGTATTTTCTATTTCTCTCAAGAAATAAATACAAGCTCTCAGGAGACAAATGACTACTGCAAATGGCTTAGTTATTCCATTCGATTATGACGCTTTAAATAGATACAACCGATCGTTCATGCAGACCACACACCCGCTACCTATGATCATGTGCTTAACTCCTGAAATTCCTTCACGATCTGCATGACTCGGTCCTCCTAACTACTTATTGACTCAGGCTGCAATCGCTACTATGACCGTCACTCGGTCGACTGCTTCTCTGACTATGACCGCTAAACATAGTCGTACGACCACACAGAGTCTTATGACGACACGCTTAACTTCGACCGCTATAGACTCGAACACGACCACTCGACTCCGACTAGCTACAGACGAGTACTCAAACACGAGTACTCGGACACATGACTTTCAACCATAGCCACTTACGACCACACATACGACTACAAGTACTAGCACCTACAACCACACACAACTACGAGTGTTGGATACTCGTTTACGACCATGAGCACTCAATTACGACCACGAGCACTCAAACACTCGGGGATCCCTGTACTCAATCACAACTATGAAACAATTGAATTTTGCATGAGTACTCGAACACACACTACTAAATTATTTACATGTCAAAATTATAACCAATAGTCAAGCAACTCCTATGCCTCCAGTGCTCCAAGCTTGGTGGGTCGCCATCGGAGATGGACACCTCGTATTGCTCCCCGCAAAACAAGCCAGATGATACATCTTGTTTGCCGTCCTCCTGGGGTAACGGCAAGAGAACGACAGCGCCGTGGCACTGTCATTGAGCCGGCCCCGTTCATGAGCGCGGTGGCGAGGTTCGCGGTGCACGTGGAGGTGGGGGAGGGGTTGAGCCAACAGGAGAAGCGCGTGGCGAAGCTGGAGATCTTGCTGCGCGTGCGGGAGGTGGCTGTATCACACGTGGTGCATAGGCTGGTTTGTAGGAGAATGAACTGGGGCACTTGTTTGGGGGAAGAAGGGAGAAGAGAATAAAATTAAGGGGTAATGGACCAGTAGTAATGGGAGGGGAGACGGAGGGATATATAATGATAGATTTTAAAGTTGGTATATTTCGATGATATATAACCAATTTTCTCAAAAAGCAAAGTACACATGCATCCAAAAATAGAGCACTGCCTGTGATCAAATGCTGACAAAATCGGTAGGCACTTTTTTAACAAACGAGAACAAATTCACAAAGAATTATTTACAGTCTAGGGCTGAAATAGCTATAAATTTTTTTGTGTTTGTTGCATGCTTCGTAGAAAAAAAGATAGGGAAATGCATAAAAATGTGACATTTTTACTGGCAATAGCGGCCGTGAGACACAAGAGAACAAGGCCAAGGATGGAAACTTGCTTGAAAGTTGAAAATCGCCTTCAGAAGGGTGTGGTATATAAGCTCTACTATGGAGAAGAAGAGTGGATATAAGTAGCGAGAAAATGGAAGTAAAATTTCCATAGCGAACGTATAAAACTCGTAACATAAGAATAGAAAAAGTGCAGAAATTGAATGTCATGGTCTCTACAATCCTAACATTCAGGTGGAAAAGAAAAGGAGTGGGAAATATAGACATGACACTAAGGCTGCTATATCCATTCTTGGAATAAAAATATTGTGTGTAATGTTTGGATCCCACGAGCTAGAAATTTCACGTGAGTCGGTTGAAATTTCTGCCGGAATATGTAAAAAACGCTAACTTATGGCCAATTTTAAATGCAGGATCTCCGGACGGGTTTTACCCTAGACAAAAATGCCTTCTTCAGGCCCTCTTCGGGACCTCAAGGATTTCCCCCAGATCCTTACCAGAAATAAATTGCGTCTTCTAAAATATATGCTAAAATAAAATCCTACCGCATGAAATACTTACATTTCAAATGAACCCTCGTATTCCTCGTGAAATTATTTACTCAAGTGAAGGCTACCAACCTCTCTAAAACAACCACCGCACATTTGACGAGAACATAATATTCTAACAAAACCGCCGTCAGTTTGAAGTGCCATGACTTCCATGAAATAGTAGAGGGAGTGAACTATCAGTTTTTTTTCCTAAAGTGTTTAATTAAAAAATAAAAGGTTAAAAAATACCAATACATTTTTTTACAGATAATACAAAGGAAAAAAATTGTATTAAGAAACCAATGCGTTTCAAACGGATTTTAGTTTTTAGCATCGCTGTTTAGAACAAAACCTTAGAGACTGTTTATATTACCAGAAGCTGGTATGAACATTCAGATTCCTAAAACGGTTTCTCTACTCTGTTCACTTTTGTCTTACTCCAGGGATAAGGGGTTACGGACGCATCACGCATCTAACTCCTCTTACTACTGTGTCACGTACGTATTTTCTTTTTACTTTTTTTACCACTCGTCACTTCTTTTTAAAACTATTTTTTAATTACTACTAATTATTTTAAGCTAAAACCTACCGGTCAGAGCGGGCCCAGTTTTGCTAGTCCTCCCGTCATAGAACCCCCAAACCAACGACAGCGAGGGGAGAGAGAGCGGACGGACGCCGCGCCGCGCTGCGCCGGTCACCTCACCGCACGCCACCATAACGCCACCCCGCGCTCCACTCCAATTTCCTTCCCACTCCATTTCAAATACTACGCCACCTTTTACTTCTTCCCCCCTCCCCTTCCTCGCTCGCATTTCCGCGAACTCCTCCATGTCTCCGACCACCACCCCGTCCCCCGCGCCGGCGCCGGCCGCGGCGCCGAAGCCGTTCTCTGGCGGTGGCGGGGGCGCCAAGCGCAGCCTGATGGCGTCGCTCATGGACGGCACGGCGCTGCTCCGCTCGGCCTCCTTCAAGGAGGACTCGTACGTGGCCGCGGTGCTCCCGGGCTCCGACCTCCGCGCGCTCGCCGACCTCAGGGCGCTCCTCGCCACCCACCCGGACCCCATCTCCATCTGGGGCGTGCCCCTCAACCCTTCCCCCCCTCCGTCCACCGACGGCTCCGCCGCCGCCGACGAGCGCGCCGACGTCGTGCTCCTCAAATTCCTCCGCGCGCGCGACTTCCGCGTTCGCGACGCGCACGCCATGCTGCTCCGCTGCGCCGCCTGGCGGGCCGAGTTCCGCGCCGACGCCGTGCTCGACGAGGACCTTGGCTTCAATGACCTCGAGGGCGTCGTCGCCTACATGCACGGATGGGACCGCGACGGCCACCCCGTCTGCTACAACGCCTACGGCGTCTTCAAGGACAGGGACATGTACGATCGCGTCTTCGGCGACGGCGACCGTCTCAGCCGCTTCCTCCGCTGGCGCGTCCAGGTCATGGAGCGCGGCGTCCGCGCGCTCCACCTCCGCCCTGGCGGCGTCAACGCCATCATTCAGGTCACCGACCTCAAGGACATGCCCAAGCGCGAGCTCCGCGCCTCCTCCAACCAGATCCTTTCCCTCTTCCAGGACAACTACCCGGAGATGGTCGCCCGCAAGGTAACCTTCCCAGTAGCCCTCTCTTCTCCCCCTGTGTTCTTGTCCTGTGCCGCATTTCGTCGAGCACCTGCCATTTCTTCTCACACCACCGGCACTTGCAGGTGTTCGTGAACGTGCCGTGGTACTTCTCCGTGCTGTTCGCGATGATCTCGCCATTCCTGACGGAGCGCACCAAGAGCAAGTTCGTCATCGCGCGCGAGGGCAACGTCGCCGAGACTCTCTTCAAGTAAGCACGGCTAGCTCCAATGGCCGCTAAAGATTTCGGTTTTGTTCGCTTTCGGGCCTTGCTGTGACACTGACACGGCGGTTCTTGCTTTATTTCTTTGCTTGGGCAGGTTCATCCGACCGGAGCTGGTGCCGGTGCAGTACGGCGGGCTCAGCCGCGCCGGCGAGCTCGAGAACGGCCCGCCTAAGCCGGCGTCCGAGTTCACCATCAAGGGCTGCGAGAAGGTCTTCCTAGAGATCGACGGCATTGAGGTATATACCAAGTGCTCTCCAAATTGCAATTCGTCTCTACATTGGGAGCTCAAATTTTTCTAATTTATTTGGATTTAGACCATATACAATTGCATAGTTTATGTCGACTATAAGTTGAGCTTGCAACGGGCACAAAAAAAAAAAATTTCTCTTCTCCCTGTCTCTCTGGATTGCTAAATTGGGGCTAAACAATTGCATCGCTCGTATGGTTTGTGAGTAAGTTGTGCGCTCGAGATCAGACATGAGCACAAAGTAGGGCTTTGTTTCTTGCTTTTGCTGCGTCCTAGGTCGGTTGGCTCCAGTGCTTTGTGTCTTTTTTTTTTTTTTTGACCTTTTCATCTCTCAAATGTGATTGAAGATAGGTATGTGCTAGTAGCATCTCCGGATGGAAAAATTTTATCGTGCAACATGGTATAGTTTCGGCTATGTAACAAAACAACTAGATGGTAACACGCTGTATAAAAATATTGAAGCATAGGAAAAATACTGTAGTGTATTTTTCTGCGGAATTCGCTGTGTTCTACAGTATTTGCTACAATATTTTTGTGTCACGTGCCCGTATCTAATTGGCTCGTTATATAAATCAAATTATACCACTATTACGCAAGAAGTTTAGGCCCTGTTCGATTGGGCTGAAAAATAGTGGCTTATGGCTGAAATTGTACTGTAGCTGACTGAAATTACACTTAGCTGAAGGTGGCTTATTTAGCATAATTAAATTTAAAAAAAATTAAAATAGGAAAAATATGTTAGTTCATCATGGACAACGCAAATGAATATAGGAAAAAAGAATCAGCAAAAAAGCTCAAAGAAAACCAAAAGTCTAAAAAAAAGATGAAATTTATTCGGATGGAGGCGAGGGCCCCTGCCTTTGGGTTTTGAAATTTGTGGTGTGGTGTGGAACTAGTATCCACGACTTGCTAGGCACACTGCAAAAGTAGGAAGTTTCACTTTTGAGCTGCGTGTTCTTCCAATCGTTACCAGCCCGCCGCTGCAGGTGCTGCATCATGTAAGGGCGTGTTTAGTTGCCTGCATCCGGTTAAATCAGGTTGACCGGATGCAAGATCTTCTTGTTTGGTTGCCTGGTCGCTGGGTTCAGCCTGGCTCTGCTCATGCAAGATTCCCCCCGCAGCCAGGCTCTGGAGAAACGTGGAAATCGGGCGTTTCTGGGGAGCCAGGCTCGCGGGATGCAGGTGATTAGTCAGCTGATGATGTTATTAGTGTAGATTAGTAAATATCAAGTATTATTAACGTGTTTTGAAGAAGTTTAAGATATAATAAGATACGAGCATCTCATATAACATATCTTCATAATCATAATCATAATCATAATCTTATATTATTTTTATCTCATGCAACATATTTTCGTACAGGCAACCAAACAATATCTCTTCTCAGCCAGGCTCTACTCGTACGTGAACCAAACACGACAGCGTTGCATGCGCTCAACCTGTCCCACGAGAGCCTGGCTCTCAGATGCGAGCCAGGCTCTACTTGTACGTGAACCAAACAGGCCCTAACGCATCGCTGTGAAACTGACACGGGCATGGGACGCTGCCCGTTCCTCGGTTTCTTGAGTTCACATGAGCATACAGAGGGGGGGGGGGGGGGGCTCAGACGCTGCAAAAAGCTGGAGTTATGAAACGGTGTAGCTAAAGCTAGGTGCTCATCGTTTTGGTTAAATGACTTTTTTTGGTTTTTTATGTTTAATTATAGTAATAGCGTTACTTACACGACAATGCTAAAAATAACACTTTTATCGTTCGGCCACCGTGATGACACGTCACAGAACCGCACGATGGCCATACGTCTAGGGCCTATCGCACGGCTACCGTGCGGCAGTGACCGATGCTACACGACACCATGCGGCAGGTGATTAGCCGTGGTCATTAATCAGTTTAAGCTACATAATTGGCATAAAATAGTGACCTACCGCACGGTAGCCGTGCGGCAGAGATTCACGCCGTGCACTCCAAGTGGGGCTGGTATGTTTTTTTTTGTGTTTTTAGTTACTTTTCTATACATGCAAATAACGTCAGCGGGATAAAGGCCCTACCTTTGTTCTGCAAAGTAATGCCCGTACCATGCGCGACGAGCGAACAAACCATCGAAAGCGAGGTGCTGTCGTGTCTACCCCTTGCGCGCATTTCCTTCCTGTAATTACGTACATATATATAAATAATTACGGGAAGGAATTGCACGCGGGGCAGATGCGACGACACCTTGCTTTCGGTGGTTTGTTCTCTCATCGCGCATGGCACAGGTATTGCTTTGCAGAACAAAGTAGGGCCTTTGGCCCACTGGCGTTGTTTGCATGTATGAAAAAGTAACTAAAAAACACAAAAAAATATATCAGCCCCACTTAGACCACATGGCGACAATCTCAACCGCACAGTCACCGTGCAGTAGGTCATTATTTCATGCTAATTATGTAGCTGAAACTAATTAATGACCACGGCTAATCACCTGTCGCACAGTGGTCATGCGGCACTGGGTTCAGCCGCATGATGCCCGTGCGGTAGGCCCTGGACACACGGCCACCGTGTGGTCCTATGACATGTCACCACCTCTAGCTCCGCCACACGGTGGCTGAATGGTAAAAGTATTATTTTTGGTATTGTTGTGCAACTGACGCTATTACTGTAATTACACCTCAAAAAATAGCCAGAAGTGTCAAAAAGTCTTGGTTAATTTCCATCACATAGCTGACTCACATAGACCAGTGAGTCGGGCCATCTGGCACGGGCCCGATGCGCTTCGAGCCGTGTCAACACGGCCACCTTGCCGTGCTGTGTTGTCATGGCTCACTTCCAGTGAGGCCCAAGCATGGTCCAAAGCACGACGGGCCGGCGTCGTACCTGTAAGCGGCGGTGATGATGGTGGGATGGTGGGAGAGCAGTAGAGGGCGGTCCACCGCGCGGCCTGTCCACAGTTGCTGAATTTTCTGTTGTATAGACTACTGAGCAAAGCAAAGAGAGAAGAGAATCTTGGTGCTTCGGTGGTGAAGAAATGAGCAGAGGATGTGGATTTTATAGCAATGGGGGAGGAGAACATTGTATGGCACGAAGCAATGAAGCTTGTCTTCGTCTTGTCATTGGTTTCCGATCATTGCCTAATTCTCTCCCCGCCTGTTACTCCTCTGGTTTCCGCTTGTTGCCTGATTCCCTCTAGGCGTGTTGCCTGGCTCTCTCTTTTAGTTTCTTCTCTCTCATCATTTTAGTCTTCATTAGTCATATCACAATCACTCCACTTAGCTTTTCCCTCTATCTCTTTTTCCCCCTTTTTCTTTTCTTTCCCATTTTCTCTTCCCTTCTTTTCTTTTTCTCTTTCCTTTTCTTTTTCCCACCGACAACACTCTCTTCTTCTCCCATTTTTTCTTCCTCCTTTCCTTTCTCCACTCGACGCTGTAGCTTTTGGCCAAGCCGCTCCTGCTCCTGCCATGAGTCAGCGTCGTGCCAGCTCCAGCCACCGATCAGCGATGCGCCTAACCCCCACCATCAGCCACCTGTTCTCGCTGCCATTTAGTGCTATGCCTGCTGCCTCCTCTGGCCATGCTGGGTTGGCCTAACCATGGCACAATATATCGGGCCATGCCGCTCAACAAGCCAGCTTTCTAAGCCTAGCCTGGCCCTCAGTTCTTACCGTGCCAACCCGATCCACCATGTGTCAGGTTGGTACTGTGCTTGGGGCATATCGGGATGGCCAAGAAAAGCTCGACCTGCTAGACTCACATCTACCTGCTAGCAATGCAACTTCTTGTGAACAAAAAAAAGGAAGAAGAAGAAAGAAGAGGACCGATATGCATGTGAATTTGTTGGTCAAGAATTTTGCCATGCTTGCACTGCGCCGCATGGCCTGCACCTCTGTCCTGACCTCGTATGCAATGTAGATGATGCTAAAATTTTACGAGATAAAGGTGGTGTTCAGTTGGGCTAAATTTTTGTGACTTTATAGCTGAATTTTTACTGTAACTGGCTAAAATTACACTGTAGTTGATGATGACTTATTTGGTATAATTAAATTTAAAAAAAAATTAAAATAAAAAAGTGTTAGCCCAGCATGTATAATACAAATGAATACAAAAAAGAGATAAACGGGCTGTGCCGACCCGGCTAGCCCGTTTAGCCGAAAAAATTGAAAAAATAAGAAAAATTGTAGAAAATTAAGAAAAATTGTAAAAAAAATTGTAGAAAATTCAGAAAAATATAGAAAATTATAGACATTGTTAAACACAAAAATAAATATTTGCAATGACATAATGAGCTTTATTAACTTATTAAATTACATGGGATGGCTGCCTCATTAAAAACTTTACCAAGTAAAAACTCAATTTGAGAAAACCTTGGTAAAGAAAAAAGAGTACAGCCTATAAAGCTCATTAGTGACTACATGTGAAGAAAAATATTGAAAATCCTATTCATTGCTATCTAAATACAAATTCTCAAAAGATTCTTCGAAATCTTTATTATCTGCAGTATGTTGGAGTCTTGATTCAGCTTGTTCCCAGTCTTTGACGGTCAGAAGTACTTCGACCATCTCGTTGGAGAGACTTGTTCGTCGCTCCTCGATTATTCTTCCGGAAATACTGAATGCTGACTCCGAGGAGACTGTAGAGATAGGAACAACACATCCCGCGCTAATATGGATAGCACTGGATATGATACTTTCCGGGTTTGCCACCATGAGAGGATGTTCAACTCCTGCTCGAAACTGACGCTATCACTGTTGAGATAGCTTGATAGGTCTCCAGTGCTTTGTCGCCTTCCTCCTCCTAACTGCTGTGTACCTGCACCTGCACGAGAACTAGACGAAGAACAAAAAATCTTGCCCCATTGTATAGCCCCCCTAGAGGTGCTAGGGACTACTGGGGTTCTTTCCAAACGCACAGACCCAAACTTATTTTCATATTTATTATATACCTCATATAATTTATCCTTAACTAATGTAAAGTATGAACAATAGTCTAAATCGGTAGCCTCACTTAAAACTTGTATTATATACTCTTATATGCAGCTATTCGTTGGTTAGAACAATTAATAAATGAAATTGCATCTCTAAAAGAATCAATACAATCATTTAATCTTTTTAAACCGGATTTAACAATAAGATTAATAATATGACAAGCGCAACATTGATGCAATAAGAAAGAGTGTGCATAAGTATTAAACAAAGGAGTAAGAATTTCCATAGCTTTAGTGTTTGCAGCTGCATTATCTAAAGTTATAGAAAAAATCTTATCCGTGAGGCTAAAATCTTCTACAACTTTAATAATACTTTCTGCAATATTTTCAGCACTATGTGAAACATTAATTAATTTAAATCCTATAATTCTTTTTTCCATTATCCAGTCATTATTAACATAATGAGCAACAACACTAATATAATCCTCTCTAGCCCTACCACTCCATATGTCAGAAGTCAAAGCAATAGAGAATGTACAGGTATGAAACATTTCTTCCAATTTATCACGACAATTGTTATAATATTTAATTAAATCTCTACTTGTTGTTTGCCTAGATACAGAAGTAAATCGAGGGTTATGAGCAGTCCTAATATATTTTTGAAAAGTATCAGACTCACCAAAATTCAAAGGTAAATCTTGAGAAGCAATTAATCTACAAAGAGATTCGCGAGCTACCTCTGGGTTGTACTCCCACGTACGTACCGAGCCGTCGGGGTTATATTGCAGCTGTGTCTAGCGCATTTGTATTCCTTGCCTTTTTTTTGCAGCTTGCAGCATGTCGTTGTAGATGACCCGTCCCACCTGAATATTTTGCAGTCAATTCATTACCACAAATTTTACAAACAGCATACCTTATTTCAGTTCCATCATTGTCGGTCTTGAACTTCTTGTCGAAATCATTCCAAATGTTGATGTACTAGCTCTTGTTCTTTTTGCACCCGTGCTTTGGGTCGTGGATGCACTTGTTGAGCCAGCAGAAGATGGGTCGATTGGACCCTGCGCCACCGGGGCCGTCGTTTCTTCGGCATCTCCAGTTTGTACATGTGGACCTTCCACGGATGGATATGCTTGTTGAAACGATTGCATATCCTCCGCCGAGAGGCCGAATTTGGAGAGTTGAAAATCGTAGTTCTCCATTAAATCAACTGCAAATTGAAATAGTAAAGAACGATTAACTTACTATTAAACCAACAAATAATACCAAAAAATTAAAATAAGACAGCATTATTACCTCCTTTGCAGCTCTCACAAACAATTTGAAGATTTTTGAATTTTTGGAATTTTGCTCGAATTTTGACAAAATTTGCGCAAACACTTTCAGATTTTTCACAGCTAAACCGAGAGAGAAGAATGAGATTTGAGGTGTGGAAGATGGGGGCCGGGTGCCCCCCTATTGTTGCTATTTTTTCGAATTTTTTACCACCCAACGGTAAAAAAATGGCTATTTTTCAAATTAATCGGGCCGGCGTGCCGTGCCGGGCCGGCACGGCCCGTTTAGAGCCGTTGGGCGGGCCGTGCCGGGCCGGCACGGCCCGATTTCATAACGGGTTGTGCCGTGCCGGCCCATCGTGCCGCGCCCTCGGCCCAGGCACGGCCCAGTCCACCGTGTCGTGCTGCGCCCTCGGCCCAGACACGGACCGGTCCGCCGTGCCGTTCGTGGGCCAGATCTACAGTGCCGGACTGCGGTGCAGCCCGTCACGACCCAGCTCATTTGGACAGCTATAGGTTGTAATGCGTTGCGATGGCGCACACTACACACGCCGCAGCAGCAGCGGCAGTGCTCTTTTTGCAGCTTTACTTTTGTTTACAGTCCACGCCACTGTGCGAGTTTCCACGCACTGTCACCCCATCAGTCCTTTAGCTGCAGCGAAGTGAGTGCAAAAAGAGGATGCACTCGAACACAAAGTGCTCACTGTTCGTCACTACTACTAGTCGTAGTACACATTGGCAGGGTAAATTAGTATCGCTTTTGCTAATCTTTACGTCTAGAAGCTTTTAGCATGTTCTTTTCGCACGTGTCCGATGGCTTTGGGCCGCCGTTTTTTGAGACAGTGAAGATGTTTGACGCTAACGCATATACGATTTTAGATTTTATACTCGAGATGTCATTTGGAGACTTCGTCTTCCTTAATTGAGGTGTAAACCGGTGGCTAAAAAGGGTGGTTAATTTTGTTTTGCTATTGCTGTGAGTGTTAACTATTCTTTAACCACTGTAAAGACTGGGCACTGTATTGGATTCTGGTTTGGCCAATGCTCATGTGAGTCTTGCACATTGGTAGGGCCCTTGTTAATAATCAAACTACTGCTTGTATAGTTGTATTGCCAAGAACTCTCAAGGTAATCTTTGGTGTTTGTCGTAGGGGTGGCCCCCACCTAAACCCAGCAGGCCTGGTAGGAGATTATAAGGCCCAGAATAGGCCATGTGTAATGACATAATTGCCCCTTTAGGGGATAACCAGATGTAAGGGTATAATTGTAAAAGCACTCCTCATGTGTATATATATATATATATGAGTAAGCCATGGGGAGGACCCAGGCCATTACACTTATCTTCATCACTCTCCACTACCATCTCTCTCTCTGTTTGGTCTGTAGCCACAACAGTTGGCGCCGTCCGTGGGGAGGACGAAGACAAGCCTGAAGACCGAAGAAAAAGAAGGCGGCCGGGCTGGAGCGTCGTATGAGTACCAGGGCTTCGGCATCGGCAGCGACGGACGCGGGTGGCGATGCAGTCGCGGTGGCCGAAGACGTCGACGTTCGCGCGGCGACGACCAACCTCGTCACCGGCACCACGACGACCAACCTCGTCACCGGCACCGCGACGACCAACCCCGCCACCGGCGTTGCGGGGACGGAGCCCGCGGTCGAAGACATCGACACGGGTGCGGCGACAACCGACCCTGCCGACGCGACGACAGCCGACCTCGCTGTCCCCACTGCAACCCTCGCCGGCGGAGCGGACCCGGCGGTCCGAGGTAGCCACGACGGAGCGACCGGCAGCTCGGGACCCCGCGACGCGGTCGTCCCCGCACCGATCCGCCCGTCGGAAGCACCGGCGGCCCCGCCCGCACCGGCGATGGAAAGTGCCCTGCTGGCGGCTCTCAACGCGTTCCAGCGGGAGCTGGGGGACCTTCGCGGAGCCGTCAGAAATATACAAGAGGCTCGGAGTCAGCAGGCCGCGCCAGCAATCGCGTCCGAGCCCGCGCCGGAGAGGGTGGACAGTCGCGAAGCCCCCACGTCTAGCCGTGTCCCGCTGAGATGCGTAGATCCGGAATCCCCGCTTTCGGCGGGGCTGCAGCAGGCGGCGTGGCCCGAAGACTTCAAGTTCCCTCGCATCACCGACCCGTACAAAGGCGACACGGACCCTCGCGAGTTCGTGCGCGTGTACGAAACCGCGATCGAGGCCGCGGGTGGAGACGACACCACGAAGGCGAAGGGACTCCCCCTCGCACTGCACGGAGTGGCGCTCTCTTGGTTTTTTACTATAGAGCCGGGCTCCATCTACGCGTGGGAGCAACTTCGCGACCGGCTTCGTAGCAACTTTCAAGGACACCATGTCGAGCGAATGGACGCGGACCAACTCTTCGCTGTAAAGCAAGGACCCTCGGAGACGTTCCGGGGCTACTTCAAGCGATTCGCCAAGATTCGAGGCCAGGTACACGATGTTAATGAAACCACAGTCGTTAATGCAGCCATACAGGGCCTTCGCCCGGGCCCGATGGCCGAATACAACGCGCGGAGGCCAATCACGACAGTTGCCAAGCTCTTCGACAAAATGGACGAGTATGCGCGGGCGGAGGAGGATGCGCGAAGACGTAGCATCACCGCCCTCGGCCTCGCCCATGAGGAGCGCCCCCCGCGCGAGGTCGGGGCGGGTGGTCCCTCCTCGAAGCCCCGAGGAGGTCCTCCTCGAGGCAGTGAGGCCGAGGTACAGGAAGGCTCTTCACGGTGCAGGCCTAAACCTCGGCGCCGCCAGCGCCGGTCGCAGGCGGCCCATCACGTCCTCGCCACCGAGAGCGCCCGCCAAGGACCCGACCCCGACTCACGGAGGGGAGTCCGGGGATCGGAGGCGGATTTGACTATGGTAGCCAACTTCGCGCAGAGCAAGAGCTCCTGCACTATGGCAAGTGGTGCGAGGTACACGGCTACGGCGATCATTACACAAGGGCATGCATCGCGGTGATGGAGCTGCGGAGGGTGACGGCCGGATCTCGGACTCCGCCTCCTCGGCCCCCCGCCGAAGCCCATGTGGGGCACCCAAGGGATAGCCCCATATGGGCCACCGCAATGGAGGGCGCGCAGCATCACACTGTCAACGTCATCACCGGAGGCTCCTCTTCAAAAGCCCCCGGGGAGCAGCCGCAACTGTGGATGCCGCCCCGCAACATCACCTTCGACTTGAACGACGCCAGGGGCGTGGAGTACCCTCACCAAGACCCTCTAGTCATCCAGGCCCACATAGCATGCTGCGAAGTCAGGCGCGTCCTTGTCGACGGGGGAAGCTCCGCGAACATCTTATTCGCAGAAGCCCTCGACGCATGGCAATCCCCCGAAGCCGGCTGGAGTAGCCAGGAGCTCCACTTCAAGGCTTCGGGGGTCAACCGCTGTAGGCCCTGGGGCACGTGTCCCTTCCTGTCACTTTCCGTCAGGAGGGCAACAAAGGTAACATCCGGACCGAGCATGTCACATTCGATGTCGTAGATATCCCGCACCCCTACAACGCCATACTGGGGCGACCCGCCATCAACTCTTTCGAGGCAATCCCGCACCACGCCTTTTTGTGTGTAAAGCTCCCGGGCCCGGAGGGTGTCATCACCATCTTTGGCGACCAGGACCTGGCCAGACGTGCCGAAGGTGGCAGCCGCGTCTCGCATCGCCCGGTGCATGCCCTCTCCGGCGCGCCCGGTGATGGGCCGTCTGCTCCCGGGTGGACGCCCAAGCCTCGGCCCGAAGACGGCGTCAAGAAGGTGCCGCTCCAGGCGGAGGGGCAGTTTGTGTCCATTGGCGAGGGGCTCCCACCGGGGGTCGAACAGGAGCTGCTCCGAGTGCTTCAGAACAACGTGGACATCTTCGCATGGTCCCCGGAGGACATCAAGGGCGTGGATCGCGCGGTAATCCAGCATCGTTTGGCGGTCCGCCCCGACGCCAAGCCGGTCAAACAAAGGCTCCGGCGTATGTCGATGGATCGGCAGCAGGCGGCCAAAGCGGAGGTGGCGAAGCTTCTTCGCGCCGGGGTCATCCGTGAGGTCCACCATCCAGAATGGCTCGCTAACCCGGTGCTAGTCAAAAAGGCAAGTGGGGCCTGGCGCATGTGCATCGACTTCACGGCACTCAACAAGGCGTGCCCGAAGGACAACTACCCCTTGCCGCGCATCGATCAGCTGGTTGACGCCACTGCTGGGTGCGAACTCATGAGTTTCCTGGACGCCTATTCCGGCTACCACCAGGTATACATGGCCGAAGACGACGAGGAGAAGACCAGTTTCATCACACCACTTGGGACGTTCTGCTTCGTCAGAATGCCCTTTGGCTTGAAGAACGCAGGCGCTACCTTCATCCGCCTCGTCGCCATTGCCCTGGCCGCCCAGCTCGGGAGGAATGTCGAAGCCTATGTCGATGACGTGGTGGTCAAAACTCGGCAACTTGCTCTACACGGCCGGGACCTCCAGGAGACCTTCGACAACCTCCGGAAGGCGGGCATCAAGCTCAACCCCGACAAGTGTGTCTTCGGGGTACAGGCGGGCAAACTCCTAGGTTTCCTCGTGTCCGGGCGGGGCATCCAGGCGAACCCCGACAAAGTAGACGCCATCCTGGGTATGGAGCCGCCCAAGACAACGAGGGAGGTCCAGAGGCTGGCGGGCCGCATGGCAGCATTAAGCCGCTTCCTATCCAGGGCGGCGGAGCGGGGCCTGCCGTTTTTCAAGACACTCCGCGGGTGCGATGGATTTCGTTGGGACGGAGACTGCGCGAAGGCCTTCAACGAGCTCAAGCAGCACCTGGCAAGCCTCCCCACTCTGGTTGCCCCAGCACCAGAGGCTCCCCTCCTTCTCTATCTGGCCGCGTCAGCTACCGCGGTCAGCGCCGTCCTCGTCTTAGAGGAAGGCGCCATGCAGCGGCCTGTCTACTTTGTCTCCGAAGCCCTTCAAGGCGCCAAGACAAGATACACGGAGCTTGAGAAGCTCGCCTACGCGCTGGTCATGGCCTCCAGGAAGCTTCGGCATTATTTTCTGACTCACCCGATCACAGTGCCTTCCTCATTCCCCCTGGCAGAGATGTCACACAACAAGGAGTCCACAGGGCGTATCGGTAAATGGGCCGCCGAGCTCGCTCCCTTCTCCTTGACGTATGCTTCGCGGACGGCAATTAAATCCCAAGTCCTGGCGGATTTCCTCGCCGAATGGACCCCGCCGGCCCAACCCGGCCGGACGCACGATGATCCCGTCTGGACGCTTACAATCGACGGAGCTTACAGCGTCGCCGGCGCGGGCGTAGGGGCGGTGATCATCACGCCCGAGGGACAGCGTTTGCTGTACTCAGCGCGCCTTGCCTTCTCCGCCACCAACAACACGGCTGAATACGAGGCACTGCTCTTTGGCCTGGCGAAGCTCAAGGCAGTCGGCGCGAGACGGGTGTTGGTCCGCACCGACTCGCGCTTGGTGGCCGGCCATGTGGACAAGTCATATCAAGCCAAGGACCCTGAGTTGGCCAAGTACCTCGCGGCGGTACGGGCGAGGGAAAGGCACTTTTTGGGTGTCACCGTCAAGGCCATCCCTCGGGTGGAGAATGAGCAAGCCGACGCCCTCGCCAAGGCGGCCAGCCAGCAACTGCCCCCCCCTGAGGGGGCATTCTACGAGGTGTTGCCAAAGGCGGTCATCGCGCAGGACAACCGGGACGCGGCACTTGTCCACCGCATTGATCGGCCAGGAGATTGGCGAGAGCCCATTTTCAATTTCTTACAAGGCCTCGCCGAGCCGGAGGACCCTGCCGAGCTGCGACGATTGCAGCACCGCGCACGGTCCTTCCAGGTGTTCGAAGGGACACTCTACAAGAAAGGGGTTTGCGCGCCGCTCCTGCGCTGCCTCTCGACTGAGGAAGGAAAGGAACTCTTGGCGGAAGTCCACGCGGGCGTATGCGGATCCCACCTGGCGCCGAGGTCATTAGTCGGCAAGGCGTTCAGACAAGGCTTCTACTGGCCGACCGCCATCACCGACGCCCAGGACCTCGTCCGTCGGTGCCAAGGGTGCCAGTGGATGGCGCGCATCATCCGCAGGCCCCCGACAAGCCTCAACCCAATTCCCCCGGTCTGGCCACTGGCGCGCTGGGGTCTCGATATAGTAGGACCGCTTGCCCGAGCTCCAGGGGACCTCCGGTTCGTGGTAGTCGCGCTGGAATATTTCTCCAGATGGCCGGAAGCGATCGCTCTGGCCAAAGTAACTTCTGCGGCCATACAGCGCTTCCTGTGGCAAAACATCATATGTCGCTTCGGTGTACCTCGGGAGCTCACGGTCGACAATGGCCTGCAGTTCGACGCCGCCCTCTTCAAAGATTATTGTGACAGTATGGGCATCACCCTCCGATTCGCCTCGGTAGGGCATCCCCAGTCCAACGGGGCGGTCGAACGGGCGAATGGCGCCATTTCTGCCGCCATCAAAAAGCGCCTGGTTGGATTGCCAAAGGGCAAGTGGCCAAGCGAGCTTCACAGCGTTCTATGGTCGCTTCGCACAACGGTAACGCGCCCGACGGGATTCACGCCGTTTAAGCGGAGGGGGCCAAAGGACTCGACGACATGGCTTCGGCCCTGTGAAGCCCTTCACCATGAGAGGCTCCTGTCGTAGGGGTGGCCCCCACCTAAACCCAGCAGGCCTGGTAGGAGATTATAAGGCCCATAATAGGCCATGTGTAATGACATAATTGCCCCTTTAGGGGATAACCAGATGTAAGGGTATAATTGTAAAAGCACTCCTCATGTATATATATATATGAGTAAGCCATGGGGAGGACCCAGGCCATTACACTTATCTTCATCACTCTCTACTACCATCTCTCTCTCTGTTTGGTCTGTAGCCACAACAGTGTTATTAATCTCGGTGGTGTCTAAGGAGCACTCGAGTATTTTTTGTGACTAGTCGAATGCCCATACGTTGCTACAAATTTTTAAATTTTATTATACTATATGGTTTAAAGCTCACGGGTGGTAAAAAATTTAAAATATGCATACAAACATGTTCTAAAAGTTTTTAAATCTGTCAAGTAAGTCGAAAGCCGTCGATAACACCTCTTGGTCATAAGTCGGAAGATATCAACCACACGTCGTGATCGTAGGTCGGGAGCCCTCGAGAACACCTCGCCGTCGTAAGTCGAAAGCCGTCGACCATCGCGCGTGATCGTAGGTCGGGAGCGATCGACCATCGTTGGTGGTCATAAATTAGCAACGGTCGACGATCGATCGCAGCCCTAAATCAGGAGCCTTCGACAATGGCTCATGGTTGTACATAAGAAGCCGACAACCATCGTGCGTGGTTGTAAGTCGGAAGCCATTGAGGATATCACGTGGTCGTAAGTCGGAACACATCAACCAGCACTCGTAGTCGTAAGTCGGAAGACATCGACCACACCTCGTGGTCGTAAGTCGAAACACATCAACTAGTGCTCATGGTCGTAAATTAGAAGCTATCGATCACACCTCATGGTCATAAGATAGAAGCCGTCTACCATCACGTGTGATCGTAGGTCAGGAGCGGTCGACCGTCGCTGGTGGTCATACGTTGGTAGGGCTTCGGTGCACTTGTGCCCTATCGCCCGACTGCCGGCGCCAGCTTGCTCGATTCGACTTCGACCACGGCCCTGACTTCGACCACTGCCCCCTTGAACCACTATCTCCTTCGACCACGACCATTCGACATCAACCACTTCCCCCTTCGACCACGGCCCCCTTCGACCGTGGCTTCGACTTCGACCACCTTGTGGGTCTTGCCATCGAGGGTGGGGAGCTCGATCTCAGGGTGACCTGGGGGTAGGCGACGAGGATATCCAACTGGTGGGGGAACTTGTAGCGGTGGAAGTTGTGGACGAACCAATAGGTGCCCTCCGGGTTGGTGCTACGACTACGACTATGGCTTCGACTTCGACCACGGATCTTCGATTTCGACCACTGCTCCCCTCGACCACTGCCCCCTTTGACCAGGGCCTTCGACAACCATGGCCTTTCGATGCTGACCACATCCCCCTTTGACCACCTCCCCCTTTGACCACTATCCCCTTCAACCACTGTCCCCTTCAACCATGGCCCTTCGACGTCGACCACTGTCCTCTTCGACCACGGCCCTTTGACGTTGACCATGGCTTCGACTTCGACCACTGTCCCCTTCGATGACCACGACCCTTCGGCGTCGACCATTTTCCCCTTCAACCACTGCCCCCTTCAACCACGGCATCAACTTCGACCATGGATCTTCGACTTCGGCCACGGCCCCTCAACCACGGCCTCCTTCGACCACAACTCCGACGTCAACAACGACCCCCTTTGACCATGATCCCGACATCGACCACGGCCCTTCGACTTCGACTGCGGACCAACTTTGTCCATGGCCTTTCGACTTCGACCACTACCCCTTTAACCACTATCCCCTTCGACCACGGCTTGGACTTCGACTACGACCCATCGACTTCAACTACAGCCCTTCGACTTCGACCGCGGACTGACTTCATCCACTGCCCTTTGACTTCGACCATTGCCCCTTCGACTACGGTTTGGACTTTGACCATGACCCTTCAACTTCGACCATGGCCTGACTTCAACCATAGCCCTTCGACTTCGACCACAGATCCACTTCGTCCATGGCCCATCGGCTTCGACCACTGCCCCCTTCGACCATGGCTTGGACTTCGACCATGGCCCTTCGACTTCGAGCATAGCCTGACTTCTACCACGGCCCTTCGACTTCGGCCACCGCCCCTTTGACCACGGCTTTGACTTCGACCACAGATCTTTGACTTCGGCCACGGCCCCCTTCAACTACGGCTTCGACTTCGACCACGGTCCTTCGACTTTGGCCATGGCCCCTTGACCACGGCGCCGACTTCGACGACCACCTTGGGAGATCAAAATCGCCAGACAGTGCAACGGGCTCTGAGCGAAGAGTAGGAGGTAGAGAAGCTCACCGGGCGAGCGACCACTGGGCGGCGGCGGGGGAGAGCCACGTGGGCGGGTGTAGTAACAGGAAGCCGCCGCCATCGCCGAGTGCCCTTCTCTCTGATACACTGGCCGCTGTCGCCGAGCGCCATTCTCTCCGATCCACCGACCGCTGTCGCCGAGTGTCGTGCCGCTGGTTGGAGGGGCGATGGGAGATGAAATTGGTGGCGGCACCTTAGGGAAATTTGGGGGACTACGACCAAATGCTGCTGCGCCGGGAAGGAATTGGCGGCGGCACCGAGAAGGAGGAGGAAGCGCGACACGAGGGTTTGGGGGAGAAGGAGGCGGCGGTTGCGAGAGGTAGAGGTCGAGAGGCGGCGGCAAGCAGATGGGGAGAGGAGGCGGCGGGCAAATGCGTTGGGGAGGAGGCGACGAGGAGATGCGACGCTGCTGGTGGAAGTTGGGGGACTGGGACCAGACGCTGCTGTACGGGGATGGAATTGGTGGCAGCGCTGAGGAGGGGGAGGCACGACACGAGGGTTCGGGGAAGAGAAGGAGACGACGGTTGCGGGAGGTGGAGTGGTTGCGGGAGGCGGAGGATGCAGGGGAAGAGAGGAGAAGGAGTGCGGTTCACACGTCGGCCCGACCTTTTCTACGAGGAGCGGAAGAACTACCTATATGCAAATATGGACAGTTGATCTTTAATCGGATGGCTGAGAAGAGAGGAGGAAGAACGGACAGACGACCACCAACTCCTATTTTTATAATGGTAAAGATTTAAAGCACTTAGATTTTTTGAAGGGATACATACATTGGAGAAGAGAGATTTGAGTGTTTCTTGTGGTTCAAAGTACTCATATTTTTTTGAGTGGGTGCATACATGAGAGAAGAGGGATTCGAGTGTTTTTTGTGGTTCGGAGCACTCATATTTTTTTAGAGGGGTACACATATAGAAGAAAAATCTGAGTGCTTCCAGTCAAAAAAACACTCGACTAATATTTAGCACTTTCCATTAATCTCGTCTTTTTTTAGATTAATCAACAATAAATACCTTTGCAATTGCAGGCTTAGGGCTGAAAACGAAAACGGTAATTCTCGGTTACCGAAAATCGTTTTTGAAAAATTACCAATTTTTCCCCCTAAACGGAATCGGTGACGGTAACCGATAAAACGGAAACGAAAACGGTAAAAATATCCGATAATGAAAACGAAAACGATTTAGCTCTCTTCCGATCGTTTTCGAAAAATACCGTATTTAATCGGTAATTACCGTCGGTAATTACCGATCTCCACGCCGAGCCCCATCTCTACTTCAGTACTTCTCCTCCCGACCTTGAATAAGATTGGCCTTCTGGATGAAAATATTGTGAAGTCCGCAGCATTTCTGATACTGGAGCAGAAATTCTTTGAACTTTTGAGAAATGACAATGTCATGGGTGCTATAAAGACTTTGCAAAGTGAAATCACGTCCCTTGGTGTTAACAGAATAAGAGTCCATGAACTGTCGAGCTGCATAATTTCTACTTCTCCACAGTGTGTGTTGCTTGGTTTTTCAAAGCTTGGCATTGAATCTTCTAATTCACGGCTGAAGCTCCTAGCGGAATTGCAAAAGCTTCTAATTCACAGTGTGAAGCTTGTTATTTCCATAATTCTATTGATGGTTTGTCTCTCTACATCAATCATCACTGTGGGAAGGATCAGATACCATCTCGCACACTGTAGGTAATACCTTTTACTGATGTAGTGATGCTTATCTCGTTTTTTTTTTTTGCATTTTTAGCTTGCTTGAGTGTAGTGTATTAAATCATGGTTGTATACTTGCCTGGACTGCTTATGCACTGACATAAGCATTGGTGGTTAGCCTACTGCTTTGTTATGCACTGCACTGACATAACTACCTCTTTCCTCCTGAAAGCTCATAGATTGCATGTCAGAAATGAATTATCACTTGGGATATCCCAAAGTCTTTGTAGTTTGTGTTAAGTTTTGCGAAGGGAGTTTTCTCAAATGAAATGCTTGGTGAAATAATATTGTACTTTTAAAGAAATGTTGTATGAAATACATTTTGTTTGAGAGTTCTGTAGTTCTAACTAGCTTCTTTATGCTTGTATCTCGCCACAATCCTCAGTCCTGAAATAGATATTTCCTTTTGGATTTACATATTCAAATTTTAGAACATTTTATATGCACGTTCTAAAAAATATTACCACCCATTAGTTTCAGAACATATAGTATGATAAAATTTTAAAATCTGTAGCAACGCACGGGCATTCAGCTAGTATATACAGTTATTGTCATGCTGTGCAGATTGGTGTGTTTATTGTATTTTAGATATCGCTTTTATGATTTTCGATCGTTATCGATGGACTTTTGATCGAATAGTTTCGTTTCCGAATTTACCGGAATATCGATGTCGTTCTCGTTTCCGACAATATCGTATCGATTTCGTTTTCGAGAAAATAATGTGAAACTGAAAGTGATTTGACCTCCTACCGATCGTTTCCGACCGTTTTCACCCCTATGCAGGCTGGTGCAACGATAACGTGGGACCTAGTGGTCGATGGCTGGGACCTGGAGTACGGCGCGGAGTACGTGCCCACGGCAGAGGACAGCTACACGCTGTGCGTGGAGAAGACGAGGAAGGTGCCGGCCAGCGCCGACGAGCCCGTGCACAACGCGTTCACGGCGAGGGAGGCCGGCAAGATGGTGCTCTCCATCGACAACTCCTGCTCCCGGAAGCGGAAGGTCACCGCGTACCGGTACTTCGTGCGCAAGCCGTCGGTGTAGGCTGCTACTCTACTGCATGCGGCGGCCAGCCGGCCGGGCCGTTTGCTGTGGATGGTGAAGTGCTTTACTTGCTTGGCTTTGTTAATCTTGGAGAGGTGAGGTTAATTTAGGGGCTATTTAATTAGTGCTATAATGACTTGCATGTATTATGCCATACGTAGAATCTACCCCACTCTATAAGAGCATCTCCAACAATCCCCCTAAATCTCCCCCTAAATCAAATTATTGGGAAATTGTGTAAAAAGTCTTCTCCAACAACTCCCCTAAACACCCCCCTATTTCTATTCCCCCCAAAACTCTCCCAAAACCCAGCTAGAAACCGGGAACTTTCAGGGGTCCCCTATCCTCGCTCCCGCCGTCACGCGCGCTGGGGAAAAAAATTCGCACCACACTTTTCCTTCACAGCTCGCCGCCCCCGCCTTTTTCCCAGCCACATCTCCCCGCCCGCCGCCCCAAACCTGCCAACCCGGCGCCCCCCACCCGGCGCCCCGTGTCCCCGGCGTCCCGTATCCGCAGTAGTATCTGCCACCGTATAAATACATGCACGGACTGACGGAATATTTCTTTGAGAACACACGCGAACAGGACTAGATGCGATTACGGAGTTCATGCCTTGTACATGTACACGCGATGGCCGAGTGCAGTGGTCAAACCGTAATCGCATCGTACACGG
Source organism: Dendrocalamus latiflorus (assembly GCA_017311315.1). Taxonomy (NCBI): domain Eukaryota; kingdom Viridiplantae; phylum Streptophyta; class Magnoliopsida; order Poales; family Poaceae; genus Dendrocalamus; species Dendrocalamus latiflorus. The sequence continues at coordinate 17,958,704 of CM029662.1, forward strand.
ACGAGCTAGCACATCGGCCGCCAGTGCACGCGGCCAACTCTCTGGATCGCTCACGATCAAAATGAGGTATCGAGCAAAGTAAATGGGCCGGTTGTTAATGTTGCGCCAGATTCAAAATACTATTAGGATATATTTAGGGGAGCTGTTGGAGGAGGGGACTAAAATAGGTTAACAAAATTTTTGGGCTGCCCCTAAAAGGTGTCTTTTGGGGTGGGTTTTTAGGGGATTGTTGGAGATGCTCTAATACACCAAAATTTTCTTTACTAAATCCACCCCCCTCAACCACCCCCACAGTCATGCCTAATCTAAGTTCACCCAGATTTGTGTACCAAAGTAATCCAACTTCATACGAATGAATGGTCTGGACCTCTCCTTAAACCTTCTTCTCTTACTCATTGAAGATCCTAAGGTCAAAATCATCCGGATCATGCACATCATTTAACCTAGAAACCCACCCCGCGCTGCCGCCGCCACCTCCCGCTACGTCTTAGAAACCGCTCCGTTCTCCCCTGTGCCCCCGCTCGACCTGCGCTACCCCCTCCCTCCGCCTCCCCCGCACCTCCCCTCCCTCCGCCTCCCCCCATCCTCCCCCGCACCTCCCCTCCCTCCGCCTCCCCCATCCTCCCCCGCGCCTCCCCCCATCCTCCATCGTGCCACCCCCATCCTCCCCCATCTCCGCCTCCCCTGCGCCTCCGCTCCCGCCGCTCCCCCGTTCTCTGCGCCGCCTCCTCCCCTCCCTCATCCACCGCTCCGCCCTTCTCCCCGCGATTACCGCTCCTCCCCCCGTTCTCCGCGCCGCCTCCTCCCCTCCCTCCTCCGCCTGCGCCGCCTCCTCCCCTCCCTCCTCCGCCACTCCGCCCTCGCCTACTCCTCCCCACCCCTCGCCGCCGCCGCCTCCTCCTCCTCCCCCCCCTCCTCCGCTCCGCCCCGCCTCCTCCCCCGCTCCTCCGCTCCGCCAACGCCTCCTCCTCCCCCCACCCCGCCGCTCCGCCGCCGCCTCCTCCCCACCCCGCGCCGCTGCCTCCTCCTCCCCCCACTCCTTCGCTCCGCGGCCTCCTCCACTCCGCCGCCGCCTCCTCCTCCCCCCACTCCTACGCTCCGCCCTCGCCTCCTCCCCGGATTTTCCACTCCGTCCGTTGTCGTCCCTTGCCCTCCCGCAACAGCCAGCGTCACCCCGGCCCCTCCAGATCGCATCCAGCCCCTCTCGTCTCCAGATCGCCGCCGCGCCGAGGAGAGAGATGGCTTCAAATTCTCCCCCCGTAACTTCACGAAATCGCATCTGGGCCCTTCTGACTCACTGCCCGTTTGGTTTCTTGGAGGTGGCCGCAGCTCTCCGGCGAAAGGCGGCGGAGATGGCTTCCACGGCGGCGGCAATGGCGAGGTCGCAGTGCTACTACTCACGGACGTCGTGGGCGCTGCGGCAGCGTGGCGTCGCCCGGGCGGTTCCGCTGCCTCCCGGCGGAGTTTCAGAACCATCCACCCAAATCCGGTACATGCATGTACTTCACCATTTGATTACCCATCTCATTTTAATTTTCTCTGCTACATATTTGTAAAATCTGATTCTTATATGGATTAAATGACAGAATGTTTGCTTCAATTAAGACATTTGTTTGTTATTCTAGCAATAATGCCAAATCCTGCAGCCCCATAATTCGTATCATGACACTTGCAGCATGTGGAGTTCTTTGGCTACTTGCATTTTTACCACTTTCATTTGTCACATCTACCCCCCTGATCAACCATACTATGAACCCCTGGCTTTCTCAGCTGTTCATATTAATGCTTTTAGTTGTAGTCATGGACATTTATCCATAATCTCTGCATATTACTCATGTCATCAAGCTGCCATTCACATGTGTTTTACTTGTTCAGTTGTTTGGCATCCCTGGTGTTGTGTTAACATAGTCCTGTTCTGTGTGGTGAATTCTAGCTATGGTTTCATTTGATGTTTATGTCATATAGGAAGACTCCCTAGCATTCGTGTAGTAAGGTCCAGTACAGGTGATTGTAGAGACCTGCATTTTGGGATGATTTTTGTAAATGAACTAACTTAAACTAATGGATATCGTAACCATGATACTGTTGTTTTTTTATCATGTAATTGCTTTATTGCCAAGTACATTATGTTGGCATTATGTTAAGCTGTTAAGATATCGTAAATCATATTATCAGTTTAGTATAACGATGAATTTAAATGTACAAGGAGTTTAAACCCTATGCCTTGTGAGTACTGTCACAAATGTTGATCACCAACCTTCAACGCATGGTCTCTAGATGTTTAAGTAACTTGATCTGCTTGATTCTGTTGATTGTATTGTCTCATTATGGGATTTCTTGTTTTGCTAGGCTTAGATGGTTTTAGTTTTCCTTGAGCTTAACTACACAACTTGGACACATATAATTTCTATCAAATATTTTAGTTATTTTCTACCTCAAAGAATTAATGCCTTTAATTGCTGTCAGGGCTAAGAAAGTGACAAAAATGTCTGAGAGTGGCAACTGGGCTAAGAAAGTGACAAAAATGTCTGAGAGTGGCAACTGGAATTTTGTCTGGCGTTGTGAAGGTTACAGGTTATTTTACAAGCTCAGAGGCTAACTCAAAAGTTGGCAAGAAGTTTTTTAGCCTATTACCTGGAGAGATTGTCCTTGCTTCGCTTGATGGATTTAGTATGTGATCTTTATTTTGTTTTTAACGGAATGTGATCTATATTTGTGTTAGTAATGCATCATGTGTGTCTGGTATTATTGATCTTATTTCATGGTACACTGAAGGTTGGCATCTTTTTCTTGATTCAAACAGGATGCCCGCCTTACATAATTGAACATATTATCATTATTCTAAACTACGCCTAGGCAACAATTGCCTCATGAAGCAGTGGAATTATTTTATTTCAGTTGGGGGGAGGGGGGAATTTTTCCATGCATTGAAATTCTATTTAGTTTCTTCAGGGATGGTAGAAGTTGACGGCAATTTCTGGTAGCTATAGATTCTTTGCAATATTTCTTACCATATTATGTGCAATATTCTATTTTGGTCAACTGAAGTCAAAGATAGTGAAAAACTTAAGACTTGATCGGCAGGAGAGGAAAAGGGAACCTATCTGTATGTATAAAACTCTATGCTGTGCATACACATCTTTATGTTCTTTTTTATTGTTGTGAGTATTTTAAAATCGTATATCAAAACTCTGTAGGCTGGACGAGTCAAGCCCTAGGTCATCTATACCTTCTGAAATCGCAGGGAGGAGCAGTTTGAGGTTCAGCACGCCTGGGTTTGGTTAATGCAATAAGATCTTTCATGCCAAATGAGAGAGAGGGTTCTGGAAGACTCAAATCACTTAGACAATCAATTATATCAGGGGTTTCTGAGACATTTTTTTGTGTAATATCTTAAATCTTTTAAGAAGAATATATTTGATCCCCAGGAGAAACTTCTTTTGTGGATGAATATGTTTCTCTTCTTGTGATGTATTTTTCTGTTGCAGTGGATCCTCAGTTATTCTTCCTACACATCATCAACGATTCAAATTGTATTGGTATAAATGAAAAATTGGCAGTGGGATCAACAATAGTACAGATAACTATTTATGGTATCGTTTATATAAGATTCCATGATTAAACTAGGTACTTAGATACATGTCACAACGCTATGAATTGTGTTATATTCTGTTTCAAAATAGTAGTATTTGTTCGATATAATGTAATTTTTTTTTGCATATTCTACAGACATACATTAATGGAATTTTGTTGCATATTCTACAGACATACTTCTATATAAATGCAGCCATACTCGACGTCTTCAAAGAAAGTGAACTGGTTGATGTTGTTCACATTACACAAAGTTCTGCACAAAGTATACAGAGCTCCTCTGATTTGTTCTCTAATAATGAAATGGTGAGTATTCATAATCTTTTAATTAACAGTGGATGCCAGATTGTTTTCATCTAAGCTATGTTGTTCCTTTTTCTTTCCTACTGTTGCCGCACTTCATACTGTCATCAAAATCTGTTCTAGCTTCTTGCTGCCATAATAATGTATAAGTGCTTCATGATCTTTAAATTTCCTACAGTTACTTTTGTTCTGTTGTTGTAATTAGTATCTGTAAGTTTACATCTGTCATAATTCCAAGATATTCGCATGCTCCTAATTGACGGCTTTTGCTTGGATATGGTAGTACTTGGCCTAGCAAGTTCAAACAAGTAATTTAACTTTTCAAATCAATAGCTTCCTGTTAAAGGTGACAATAATCGCCAGAGTGATCACCCCGGTTACCATCCTTGTCAGGTAATGTGCCATGTAATCCATTTCCATGTATAGTTTTAAGTGAGTTGATGATGTGGAAGGGGCTCATTTGGCACAATAACATGATTGTGGCAGCTGCCGTCTCATATTTAACAAGAAACATGTTGTATTAATAAACCTGAAAGTTTCAGAGTGGTTTCTTTATGTTGAAGAGTGATTTTTGTTGTTCTGACACTATCAACTGGGGTATGTCCTAATATTTTCCCATTAATTTTTTAAATATATACATTCATTATGTGACAAAAATATTTGGTTATACAATATATGAGATGTGAATCTTAATGAATCTGATTGTTCGTTTTATTTTTTACAAATTTTATCTTGTTTTGTATTTTACCGTAGCGTTAGCACGGGCACACTACTAGTATAATGTAAGAGCTGTGAGATCGTACCTGTCATCATCGTTATAAAGCTAGTGAATTGAATTTTTTGGGCAATTTAATTACCTTTGTTAATCACAGAAACAATGCTTTGGATTCCTCTAGAGATATATACATGCTTATTATCAGATGTCTCCAAAGAGACATGTATGCTTGTTATGGGGAGAACCATTTGCAGGTAAGTCTTGAGCATGTTTTCACATGAGGGGAATTTTCACTAATTCCTCCCATCTAAAAAAACTCTGATTCTCCTCTAAAAAGGCAATCTGATTCTAAAATTGTTATGATCTCTGGTATACAATTTTGATTACTACCGTAATGTCCTGGTAAAGGATGAAAGACACAAACCATGAAATTTTGTTTGTACTACAACATACAAATTTACTATGTCGGTTTGATTAGGCTAATCTATGCCCTCTCTTTTTTTTAAAAAAATGACTATAAATATATACCGCAGCAAAAGAAGTATTGAACTACATCTCTGCTACTACAGACTACAGAGTAAAGACTTGGCCAAGTGAAAGCCATCTATGACTGCTGTGGGATGTGAGGCCTCGACACTGTGTGTGTTCATATACATACTACATACATTTCTGACAGATTAGAACAAGTAATAGTGGTTTGGTACATGCTTTTGTATGTACTACAATGGCCTTGATCACTTTCTGCCGCAAAGTTAGGGTTTAGATTAACATAAAGAGGGTTCCATGGTGCTTACCCGAGGAGAGCATGTGATGGGTGATCCTAAAAACTCTCCTAGCTTGTCCTACTATGAACACAGGTTATCGCAGGCAGGCAGGTGTGCTTGCATCTCTGTCGCCGGTCAGATGGTCAAGTGCACACATATCTTTTTTTTCTTCTTTTTGGGAACACTGCCAATGCCACAAATAAAGCTGCCCCCTGTTGTTAACCTTGCTCTGGGAAGTAGAACGTGGTTAATTAATAGGCTAAAAAAAGGCTGTAATGTGATTAATTTATGTTTTTTTGCTTGGGATAATGCTTATGAGTAGTTTGGAGTCTAATGGGAAAAGGTCGTGTTTAAGTCCATAAGAAAGACAACCTCGAAGGATTTTGTGTTCTCTGTGACTACATCCAACTTGGGACATTACGAACATGGGACATATCTAGAGATGAGATTGCACGTACATTTGCACCTAGAGATGAGATTGTACTTGTGCATGTGTCCTACTGGTACCATTTATTACACCAAGCATTACAAATATTAAAAAGAAGGTTTGTTCACAGACATGCAGGCATGCACATGGGATCAATGATGTCACCAGCTAATTAAAGTAGAATGATTCCTACTCATTACATGCTTGCATCATTGCAACTGCAATGTCCCATGGTTGATTGGCTACATCAAAGTTGGGGAAATAGTTCTATGCTCTTTTGGGAGGGATCAAACTCTACAGTATAATATGGTTTACAATTCTTGGTTTCATTCTTGTGCTTCTGATTCATCCTTCTGATGCTGTGTATAATATGAGAAAATGCAAGTTTTTTGACAGCTTGATCTCCAATAACTTGAAGTTCCATGCATAACTCCATTGTGTCTTCCGGATCAACAATCTAAACATTTTTAAAAAGGCATATGAAGTCATAAGATTTCTGTAGGACCGGATAGGCAATAGGGAGTGAATGGTACCTTTAAATTTTTTTCTAAGTGAGATTCACTTATCCATTTACTCCGATAGCTACAAAGCTATGAAGATTAGGATATAAAATCTACTTGACACACCAAGGAAGACAAAGCCGAGAACAATCTGTTCGACATACTGTGTGATCAAGTTACGACTATTGGTCGAAAAACACTGGACAGCCGAACAGAATACAACCAGTTAGCAGAGAAAACAACATGGTCAAAAGGCTGACAATGTGGTCAAAATTCGACTACCAGTCAGAAGTTCAACATGGTGGAAGCCACTGTGGTTGAAACCAACATGGTCAAAACCACAGTGGTTGAAACCAACGTGGTTGAAACCAACGTGATCGAAACCAACATGGTCGCAACCAACGTGGTTGAAACCAGCGTGGTTGTAACCAATGTGATCCAAAACAACGTGGTCGAAACCGGCGTGGTCGAAACCAACGTGGTCATAACCAACGTAATCGAAACCAACATGGTCAAAATCAGCGTGGTCATAACCAACTTGATCGAAACCAATATGGTCAAAACCAGCGTGGTCGTAACCAATGTGGTTGTAACCAACGTGATTAAAACCGATGTTGTCGAAAGCCAACGTTGTCGAAGACCAACGTGGTCAATGACTAACATGCGGTCGAGAAACTAGCGTGATCGAGGACCAATAAGTAGTCAAAAATCAACGTGGTGAATGACCGATATGACCGTAACTTACGAGGTCGAAGACCAATGAATGCTCGAAATCAAAGTAGTTGGAGAATAGGAACTGCGCTACTACCACTACGAGGCTTGTGGTACCACCATTTCCAATCGAAGAACAGGGGAACAGGGTTTTTCATCCCAACCCTAAGATCCAAAATTCACACAACTTTTGATTGAAAGATCTAAAAGCGTGAAGCTAGTGTACTCATGTTTCTTAAAGTCTTAGGAAGCTATTCCATTCCTGGATCAAAAAATCCATGACACATTTGTGACCTTTTTGCAAATTAAAGCAGCATACACTAACTGAGATCTAAAAACGATGAGCAAATCTTACTCGTGTGTAGAGAATATCCAAGATGGCTTTGAGCACGATCCCACATGTAACAACAAGAAAGAACATCAAAGAAATCAAATCAAAACTCTTAGATCAAGAAAAGATTGAGAGAGAAAAGAACAAACTCAAAACAGAGCAATTGTATGACTAGCATGGTCGAAGACCATTGAGCACTCGTAACCAACTAAGGTCATAAGCAACTCGAAAAGCAGTGGACGTGCACGACCACATCATCTATGACCATTTAGCGATAGAGATTAGATGTAGTCGTGAACGACTAGAAGTATAAGAGGAGGCGCACAACCACCAGATCTAAAATCCTCAAATCTTTTGATTAAGAGATCAAATAACCGTGAAAATTTGTACGCAAGTTATTTAAGGTATCAAGAAGCTAATCCAATCTTGGATTGAAAACTCCATGACTAAGATGAGACCTTTTTGCGATTTGAGTAAGCGCACATGATCTGTGTTCTAAATCGAAGTCGTTGATTAGAACTGCTCGTGGGTCAAAGATAGCCAAGATGGCATTGGTTATATTCCCACCTATCACAGCGAGTCATAGCATCAATGAGATCAAGCCAAAAACCCTCCAAATCATGAAGTGAAAGAAACAAAACCAAAGAACAGAATCGAAAAGAAGGAAGAACCAAATCAAAATAGAGCAAACTCACAAAGGTAGATCAAATATTGATGTATTGCTAACTTGAAATGATTGGTTTTACAGCCACTCCACTCAAGAGGACAGAGCTCTAAGCCTAGAGCACATACCCACTCTCTAACATATCTCCCATGGGAGGGAGGAGGAGCTAGCCACAAAAGGCTTAGCCAACATTCTCATACCCGTGGTTGCTTAGCAGATCTCGAACAATTGATAATCAGACCTATCGATCGGACTGATCAACACAAGGCCAGTCGAACTATCCGACCACAAAGTCATAAACAACAAAAGCTCCAGTCCTTGCAGACAGACGAACTCGTAAACCACAAAGTCGATAGACAGAAAGCGATCTTTTGCAAAATCCTCAAAAAACCAAACTCAACCTTCACACATACTATAATCCGAAAGTCAATTACTCATCACAACCATGGGGTGACCTCCACATGGTCTCATAATTTCAACGATTCACAACATGTGAAAGTATGAGGAACCCTAAAGAGTGTTCCATTAACTAGTGAAGAATGAAGTTACGAGGGGAAAATCTATTGATGCGATGTGCACATGAGTCATGACCAAACAAAATCACCACTAAAACATTCACTACCACAAAGAGTCATTTTTCAAAATATATAAATAACATGTAGGAACTAGGACCAACATGATGCAGTTACATTTCCTAATAGTAACTATACATCATCAAATTCCAAAAACAAACCCGAAATTAAGATACTATGAAAACAATGTTGATTACATTTCAAGTCAAGTTGAAACTTTTCGTTGAGCAAAAGGAAATATATCATGAGCTTTGATTGTTATGTAGCATCAACAAGAAGTCATAGCAATGCAAAGACCTTCAACCTAATTTTCTGGAATCCTTCAACTAATCCAACCAAAATATCCATATCTTCTATGCGATTTGAACAAGCCAAACAAGAACATCTAACAAAACAAAATTGCGAAAATCTTCCCACCTATCCTTAACCACAACAAACCGATCCCACACCTTTGGATAAAAATACATACCAAGAGCTCACTATAACTAATAATCTTCTATTCTCATATCTTCATCATACAATTCAAACAATGATAATATCCCAAACTAAAGCACATCCAAGTTCATCAAACCCGAATGAAACTTACTCCACTATCACAACAAGTCCTTTTTGTTCCATCCCATCCAATTGAAACAAAATTTTATCTCAAACCAACAAATGAATTAAACAGGTGTCACCTTTCGATACACTAGTAGTATAAGAGCCTACATGAGGTACAACTGGAGACTCGACGGTAGAGCGCACGTGTTGGTGTCAAGCAAACCCCCAATCTGATCACCAAATCAGCGAGGTCATCCAGGTAGAATGGCACCACGTGGGCGAGGAACACACGAGGTCCCTGTCGTGGCTACAGGCCAAACAGCAAAGAAGGGGACTAGTAGAATGAGAAGAGGAGAGCTAGATCTGTGGGAGAGTTGGTAAGAATGAGAGGATGTCCCCCTTCTACCCCTCCTGGGGGTTTATATATATGAGTGGGGTAGAATGAGAAATCCCCATTCTACCCCTTAGTACTTACAGAGGATGAGGGTACATTGGTATATTTACATGAGTATAATCCTCTACATTATCGGGCCTATTACATATTAGGCCAGTTGCAAGGCCCAGTCGCGGGGGGTTGGGCCACCTCCACAACAGTACTCCCTCGACAGCAAGCGCAGAGGTCCCGATGGGCGAGCAGGTGTGCCAAACTATCCCAGCCCCCCGTTCTCCGACAGCAAGCACGAGAGTACCAACTGGCGAGCCGAAGCAACTAGTAGCTTGCATCCCCCTGAGGCAATGCCTACGAAGAGGTCCGCGAAAGCCCACTCCGAAGCCGGGTTGTCCCGCCGAGGCAACGCCTACAAGGCTGACAACGAAGTCGTCGCCACCCCGCCGAGGCGATGCCTACCAGGCGGGCAACGAGGCGCTGCTTCGAAGCTAGGTCGTCTCGCCGAGGCAGTGCCTACAAGGCGGACGACGGAGTCCTGGGCCGAAGCCGGGTCGTCCCACTGAGGCAGTGCCTACAAGGCCGACGGCGAAGACCTGCGCCGGAGCCGTGCCGTCCCATTGAGGCGATGCCTCCCCGGCTGGCGGCAAAGTCGAGCGGCGAAGACGTGCCGTCCCGTCGAGGCGATGCCTACGAGGCGGACGGCGGAGTTGAGCGCTGAAGACGTGCCGTCCCGTCAAGGCGATGCCTACGAGGCGGACGGCGGAGTCAAGCGTCGAAGCCGTGCCGCCCCGCCAAGGTGATGCCTACGAGGCGGGCGGCACAATCGAGCGCCGGAGGCGTGCCATCCTGCCGAGGTGATGGCGACAAGGCGGACGACGAAGTCCTGCGCTGGGCCCGGACCGTCCCGCCGAGGCGACGCCTACAAGGCGGACGACGGAGTCCTGGGCCAAAGCCGGGCTGTCCCACCGAGGCGGTGCCTACGAGGCGGATGGCGAAGACCTGCGCTGGAGCCGTGCCGTCCCGCTGAGGCGATGCGTCCCCCGCTGACGGCGAAGTCGAGCGGCGAAGACGTGCCATCCCGCCGAGGCAATGCCACGAGGCGGACGGCGGAGTCGAGCGCCGGAGCCGTGCCACCCCGCCGAGGCGATGCCTACGAGGCGGACGGCGGAGTCGAGCGCCAGAGCCGTGTCCTCCTGCCGAGGCGATGCCTACAAGGAGGACGGCGGAGTCGAGCACCGGAGCCATGTCCTCCCGTCGAGGCGATGCCTGTGAGGCGGGCGGCGCAGTCGAGCGTCGGAGCCGAGCCGCCCTGCCGAGGCGATGCCTACGAGGCGGACGGCGGAGTCGAGCGCTGGAGCCGTGTCCTCCCGCCAAGGCGATGCCTACGAGGCGGACGACGGAGTCGAGCGCTGGAGCCGTGTCCTCCCGCCGAGGCGATGGCTACGAGGCGGACGACGAAGTCGAGCGCCAGAGCTGTGTCCTCCCGCCGAGGCGATGCCTACGAGGCGGACGACGGAGTCGAGCGCCAGACCCGTGCCCTCCCGCCGAGGCGATGCCTACGAGGCGGGCGATGCAGTCGAGCGCCGGAGGCGTGCCGTCCCGCCGAGGCGATGGCGACAAGGCGGTCGACGAAGTCCTGCGCTGGGCCCGGACCGTCCAGCCGAGACGACGCCTACAAGGCAGACGACAGAGTCCTGGGCCGAAGCCGGGCCATCCCACCGAGGCGGTGCCTACGAGGCGGACGGCGAAGACCTGCACCGGAGCCGTGCCGTCCCGCTGAGGCGATGCCTCCCCAGCTGACGACGAAGTCGAGCGGCGAAGACGTGCCATCCCGCCGAGGCAATGCCTACAAGGCGGACAGCGAAGTCCTGCGCTAGGGCCGGACCGTCCCGCCGAGGCGACGCCTACGAGGCAGACGACGGAGTCCTGGGCCGAAGCCGGGCCGTCCCACCGAGGCGGTGCCTATGAGGCAGACGGTGAAGACCTGCGCCGGAGCCGTGCCGTCCCGCTGAGGCGATGCCTACCCGGCTGACGGCGAAGTCGAGCGGCAAAGACATGCCGTCCCGCCGAGGCAATGCCTACAAGGCGGACAGTGAAGTCCTACACTAGGGCCGGACCGTCCCGCCGAGGTGACGCCTACGAGGCAGACGACAGAGTCCTGGGCCAAAGCTGGGCTGTCCCACCGAGGCAGTGCCAACAAGGCGGACGACGAAGACCTGCGCCGGAGCCGTGTCGTCTCGCTGAGGCGATGCCTCCCAGGCGGACGACGATGTCGCGGAGAGCGAGCGCGAGATACGTAGGCTGAGGGCACGACGCACAGAGGCAGGGAGGAGGAGACGCCATTGCTCGGCAGAGAGGCGATACCGACGGTCCCCTACCTTCAAAAACAGTGCCCACGGAGGGCAGGCACGGATGGCGTAGGCCGAGAGCGCTACGCACGCCGAGGCAGGGAGGCGATACTGTCGTTCCCCTACCTTTAAAAACAGTACCCGCAGAGAGCGGGTGCTTGCGGCGTAGGCCGAGAGCGCTACGCACGCCGAGGCAGGGAGGCGATACTGTCGTTCCCCTACCTTCAAAAACTTGGCGATGCACTCCCTGGTGCAACGCGTGCGAGGACGCGATATCCAAGTGGTGCGCCGCTTAAAGCGACCTTCAAAAACTCACGCCCGCGGAGGGCAGGCGCGGGCGGCATAGGCCGGGGGCGCTACGCACGCCGAGGTAGGGAGGCGGAGCCGCCGTTCCCCTACCTTCAAAAACTCGCGCCCGCGGAGGGCAGGCGCAGGCGGCGTAGGCCGAGGGTGCTACGCATGCTGAGGTAGGGAGGCGGAGCCGCCGTTCCCCTACCTTCAAAAACAGTACCCGCAGAGAGCGAGCGCTTACGGCGTAGGCCGAGAGCGCTACGCACGCCGAGGCAGGGAGGTAATACTGTCGTTCCCCTACCTTCAAAAACAGTGCCCGCAGAGAGCGGGCGCTTGCAGCGTAGGCCGAGAGCGCTACGCACGTCGAGGCAGGGAGGCGATACTGTCGTTCCCCTACCTTCAAAAACTTGGCGATGCACTCCCTGGTACAATGCGCGCGAGGGCGCGATATCCAAGTGGTGCGCCGCTTAAAGCGATGCACTCCCTAGTGCAACGCGCGCGAGGGCGCAATATCCAAGTGGTACGCCACTTAAAGCGAGGCACTACCTGGTGTCTCGGCCATGTTGCAATTTTTATACTCTGTAGGGTGCGTGGGAATATCATCCGCGTCTTGTTTATGCTCCGTAGAGTGCGTGGGATCAACATCCATGTCTTATTTATACTCCGGAGAGTACGCATAGAGACAACATCCATGCGTGCGCGGGGTCCGCGTCTTGTTTATACTTAGTAGAGTGCGCAGGGACAACATCCGCGTCTTATTTATACTCCGTAGAGTGCGTGCGGAGGCAGACCTCGACGCTACGTCTTATTTATACTCCGTAGAGTGTGTGAGGAGGCGGACCTCGACACTATGTCTTATTTCTACTCCGTAGAGTGTGCGCGGGGGTGTCCCCCCGCTGCGTCTTATTTATACTCCGTAGAGTGCGTGCGGAGGCGGGCCTCGACGCTACGTCTTATTTATATTCCGTAGAGTGTGTGCGGAGGCGGACCTCGATGCTACGTCTTATTTAGAATCCGTAGACTGCACGTGGGGGCAAGCCTCCGCGCGTTGCGGGCGGTGAGGGTGCGTGCGGAGGCGGACCTCGACGCTACGTCTTATTTAGAGTTCGTAGACTGCGCGCGGGGGCAAGCCTCCGCGCGTTGCGGGCGGTGAGGGTGCGTGCAGGGGCGAACCTCGACGCTACGTCTTATTTATACTCCGTAGAGTGCGTGCGGAGGCGGACCTCGTCGCTACGTCTTATTTATACTCCGTAGAGTACGTGCGGAGGCAGATCTCGACGCTACATCTTATTTAGAGTCCGTAGACTGCGCGCGGGGGCAAGCCTCCGCGCGTTGCGGGCGGTGAGGGTGCGTGCGGATGCGGACCTCGACGCTACGTCATATTTAGAGTCCGTAGACTGCGCGCGGGGGCAAGCCTCTGTGCGTTGCGGGCGGTGAGGGTGCGTGCGGAGGCGGACCTCGACACTACGTCTTATTTATACTCCGTAGAGTGCATGCGGAGGCAGACCTCGATGCTACGTCTTATTTATACTTCGTAGACTGCGTGCGGAGGCGGACCTCGAAGCTACGTCTTATTTAAAGTCCGTAGACTGCGCGCGAGGGCCGACGCGGACAAGGGCGGAGGCTTCACGAAGCTGGGGCATACGTCGCAGAGGCCGGGTGTAGGCGACGCCAACGGAGGTGGGGCTGGAGCTAGCTGCTGCATGGATGGATATCTCATGCATGCATACGTGAAGTTTGCACGGATGGATATCTCATGCTGCGTACACACGTGATATCACTCGACGTGAGGAGACCCCCGCTCGACATGAGGAGACTGGCGTGGAGTCGAAGTCGAGGACACCGACGCGAAGGCCTCGGACGACCGCTAGGTGAAGATTGCGAATGCTGCGGCAAAGACCCCTCTGACCTCGGCGCAGACCACGGATGTCACATCCCAAAATTTGCTTTCTGGAAAAATTTAATTCCAAATAAGTTATTTTAAAGTATTTGAATTTTAATTGGCTTTTCTGAATTACCTACCCGTCCACTGCTGCCCGGCCCCCTTCCAGCAGGTACCTCAAGGGAATTACCTACCCTTTATGGGTAGGCAAAGCCTCCCCGCCCGACTGGTTATCACTGCTCTCCCTTCTCCCCCTTGGCTCCCTCGGCGCGCGTTCGAGCCCCCGGCTCCGCACGCTGAGGTTGAGCATTTTCCTCATTTTTCCGCGCTGACAGATGGGCCCCACCCGTCAGCGGCCGCCGGTCTGCGCTGGCCACTGTCGCCTGGGTCTCACCCGTCTGCGTCAGCCTCTGACAAGTGGGTCCAGAGCCAGTGGGTCCCACCTGTCAGTGACCAACAACGAATATGGTCACTGACAGAGGGGTCCCACATGTCAGTGACCGCCAGTGGGCTTACTGTTCAGTGGGTCCCACCTGTCATAGACTCAGAATAAAGAATAAAAAATAAAAGATTAAGAATTAACTAATTCCAGTGGGCCCCACCTGTCAGAAATTTCGTAATTTCTGGAATTATTCAAACTGAGAAATTCAAATGAGCATAACTTTCTCATTTTAACTCCAAATTTAGCCATTCAAATTTCTAAATTCATCTAAAATCATAATCTATCCAAATATAGCCTTTGTTTTTTGAATTTTTGAATTTTATTTGTAATTATTTGTTTTGTTGCTTTGTCTTTTCGCGCGTAGAATTCAACGTTGTCGACGATCTCTCCACCAAGCAGCAGGAAGACCCAGAGAGCGTGCAAGAAGGCAAGTCTCCTTTGACCATCTTGAAATTATGATTTCGAAATGTTTTAATTATTTTAAATTATGTGCATTGCTATTTACATAAAAGATTAGTTCAAATCCTAAGGTATTAGTTACCCCAACTTTGTTATGCCCTCAGTTGAAATTGAATGCCATGTACCCTTGTCTTCTTAGGATTTCCTTTGGCTCTTTAATGAGATTGTTATATTCAGTTGTGAATAATAGATTGATAGTATAATGCTTAGTCATGCTAATTAATACCTTTGAAATATTGAAAATGGGAAATTATGATTTTTTTTTTGTAATACCCTTGTGCTTATAAACTTAGTGGTAATTGGAGTTATCACTGTTCTTTTAAAATAAAACGTGAAAGTTGGTTTAGATTAGGGTGGATGGTTGGTGTGGGTTGGTGCGGCAAGCACGAGATCTTGTAAAGTGTATGTTCCACCCTAGTCAATTAAGGACCGACGCTTGTGTTTGTCCAGACTAAGCACTACCGTACAACCCTAAGTCTATATGGGTACGACCTAGCTGATTAACTCATGATAGTCTAGTTTAGGTGCCAGTAGTGGAAAGTGGGTGCCAGGGATTTACTGGTTATTCACAGTGAGGGACAGGGATTTACTGTACTCATATGGCGTAAGAGGGGGCTTCGGATTGGGCAGATTTAACCCTTCTGCGGTGAAACCTCAGGGGGTGGTGTCTAGCTAGACTAGAGTGAGGTAAAGGCTTTGTGATATTTTATCTGTGTCACATGCCAAAGGAAGCGTGGTGACTATTAAGATAATTTATCTCTTGGGGGTAAAGTTGTACAACCTCTGCAGAGTATCAAACTATTCGAATAGCCGTGCCCACGGTCAAGGGCGGGCAAGGAATGCATTCACATGGTAGATTTCTGGTTTTGGTTTTAAAATCAAAGTTTTTGTATTCCGAGAGTGGAGGGAACTCTTGGAAGGGAATCCTGGCAGTTGGAGCCAAAGAGGGTGGATGTAACCCGCAGTAATAACTTGAACAGTTAGAATTGATTAAACTAGTGTTGGTAGATGGAACCTTCACTATAAAATTAATGATAGTTCTGTTAAAACAGTTACCTTGCCAAATTGATGCCTTCGAAAATAATTAGTAGTAATTGAAATTTAAAATATTGCTTTGTGCAAAAGAACCATATAGCCTTCCTTTGTCAAGCCTTCCATCTATTGCATTTTTCCCAAGACTTGCGGAGTACTTTATGTACTCACATGCTGCGCTCAAAAATAAATCTCAGAAGAATACGAAGCTCAAGAAGGTGACTACGACTACTTCGCTTGTGGATTCAGCGAAGGATTCCCGAAGTACTAGGTCGCGCTTCCCCAGTCAATTGCCTGTGGCGTATTGATGGGTCTTCATCGAGTTTATCTTTTGCTTCCGCTTTATTTCATGTGTGCGAGGTCTTGAAACCTTAATTGTAATAATAAGACCTTTCGGTCAGTACTCTCAATTATTGTAATAACGCGATGCTCGTGATGTATTCATTTCTGTTTAACTGTGTGCACTGATTTTGATCTGGGACTAGTGCAGTAGTACACAGAGGGTCCGGGTTCGAAAATCCGGGATCCCGACAACGGACGTCGCGGCGGAGACTACTCTGACCACGGCGAAAGACACCGAGGGCACTTGCGAGGACCGTTGATGATTCCGGCAAAGCGTAGACGAAGGCCGTGGCAACGCTCAACGCGGAGACCGCGGAAGCGGGCACTCGGGGGCGGGGTATGTTAGAAATTAATCTTGACTTAGTTTATTTTTGTGAGAATTGGTCAAGTCTGTTAGCGCGTGTGTGCATGCATGGAGTTGGTACGTGATTGTTGGAGTAGTGGTGCCGTGAGAACTGGATGAGTACTTGGAGATTTAGTCAAGAGTTTGGAGTAATAAGTGGATCAAGTTTGCATGCACGTAGATGGGGTCGTAGTGGCATGTATCCAGGAAGTTAGTTTGCATGTGTATCTTTTCCTCTTGTATTTAAGTAGCTCTTTTCATATGAATGAAACAACCGTGGAGAAGGAATAATAGGAGTCGTCTTCTCTGTGTGATCTCTGGTGCGTGTGTGTGTCAAACACAATAGAAGAAAGAAGCCATGAGTGAGTTCTCTCCTGGGCAAAGCCAACAATTGGTATCAGAGCGAGGTGCAAGGAGAAGTCGTGCGACGCGGCTCGGTCGGACGACAACGACTCTCGCCGGCTGCGGCGCTACACCTGCTGGGCGCAACGCGGCGCGATGTCAGCGGCCTGCGAGGCGTGGCATGACGGAGCGACGGCTCCCGTGAGGTATTGTTGAGGATAAAGAATGAGAGCACATGGAAAAGCTCCGGGTCTGTCGAGTGCCAAAAGCTGTGTGTGTGCTCATGACGCTCTTCTGTTTTCCTCCACTGTGAATTAGTTGTGTACGTGTCCAAGAGCCTAGTAGTATAAGAGAATAGAAGTGTGTTCTCTCTGTGTACTCCCGTCTAGCTGTTGTACATGCGTGTATTCTCGTGTTAGTTGTGTCCACGAGAAAGCGTGAGTTTTTGTAGGTGTGTCCAAGAACTCAGTAATGTAAGCTCCAGTCCGAGTCTCCGTCGCCGATGGTACTGGCAAAAGACAATTAGAGCTGAGGTAGAGGTCAAAGTCATCGGCGAGGTGTGTCACCGATGGTGAAGAAGTGAAAGGCATCGGCAAGTTGTGTCACCGGCCGCATGGTCAGCAAGAAGAAGGTAAAACTCCTTGGAGATGCGTCAGGAGATCGGACTTTATCTTGTGAAGTTTAGCAAGTCAAGATTAGGGGGGAGAATGTTAGAAATTAATCTTGACTTAGTTTATTTTTGTGAGAATTGGTCAAGTCTGTTAGCGCGTGTGTGCATGCATGGAGTTGGTACGTGATTGTTGGAGTAGTGGTGCCGTGAGAACTGGATGAGTACTTGGAGATTTAGTCAAGAGTTTGGAGTAATAAGTGGATCAAGTTTGCATGCACGTAGATGGGGTCGTAGTGGCATGTATCCAGGAAGTTAGTTTGCATGTGTATCTTTTCCTCTTGTATTTAAGTAGCTCTTTTCATATGAATGAAACAACCGTGGAGAAGGAATAATAGGAGTCGTCTTCTCTGTGTGATCTCTGGTGCGTGTGTGTGTCAAACACAATAGAAGAAAGAAGCCATGAGTGAGTTCTCTCCTGGGCAAAGCCAACAGGGTAGACCCAGGACCTGGCGACGAAGGTGACGGTGCTGCAGCCGGGGGCGTTGTCGAGGGTGATGGTCTGGAGGAAGAACTCGGCGGCGTGGCACGCCGAACTTCTCCACCCCCCTCGAACGTCACGCCAGACTTGACTCGCCCGTCGTCAGGCGCACTTTGGGTGTGCCCGGCCACAGCCAAGGAAGGCTTCGAAGCAATACCTCGCACGGAGGCTTGGAAGCGATGGCTTTGCATGGAGGCTGATCGCTGCAAGGTGCCCCGGGCTGCGACGTGGATGCGGAGTCCGATGTGGCGAAGGCCAACGTCGAGAAGCCTGGCGTCACGGAGGCCGGAGGCGAGGTCCGACGGGCAAGTGCAGACGCGATGCAAAGCCCAGAGCCTCGTCGCGAAGGCGAGGGCTTGAGCCGAGCCGAGCCCGCGGAGGCTGCGCGAGGCTGAGGCCAGTCGAGGTCGGTCGTGGCGAAGGCTGCTGCTCCGCCTGCGCCGCTCCTCGTCCACCTCACAGCTTCTCCGCCCGCGAATCTACCCGCAGTTGCCCCGCGCCGTCGCATGCGACGCCCGCCCCGCGCGGGGGATCTCGCCCGGGATCGCATCAGTGCCACTCAGTCGGAACGTCCGCTCGCTCTGCGGCCTGCCTTGCTGCGGAAGAAACGCCACGCGAAGGCAGGAAGCCTTGCGAGGAGGTCAAGGCGTGCGGGTGCCGAGATGAGTACAGTTTGTGTAGGCACATGCGCAGCCTCCCTCCGCGCATGCGTAGCCGGCACGACGGAGGCCGAAGCGAAGTGCCGTGCGGAGGCTCGATGGCGTTGCGCGGAGTCCGATGTGGCGAAGGCCGACGTCGGGGAGCCTGGCGTCGCGGAGGCCGGAGGCGAGGTCCGGCAGGCAGGCACAGATGCGATGCGAAGCCGAGACCCTTGTCTACGCGTCGTCCGCATATGGCCCCTGCCTGATACGTCTTATTGGCGAGCGACAGCGCGTAGACGCGGAGGGCGCAGAGGAGACGGAGCTGCGGAGCGGACTTCGACAACGGCAGTGTGCGAGTCGTCGCGAGCTCGTCCGCCTCGGAGCACTTGTGTTCTTTCCTGCCTGCAGCACACGATGACGAGCAATGGACGCAGGGCTTATGCATGCGCGGATGGATATACTTGAGTGGCTATTTGACTGCATGCATGGGTGCATATACGAGACTGTATAACCTGTACTCATGCATGGATGGATACAAGACTGTATAACGTGGATGGATACGTAACGTATACATCAGTGGCGGATCCTGGAAAAATTTTAGGATGGGCTGAACAAAAGGGATACAGCGACATAACTCCATTATGCCCCTCCTACACCATACATCCATAGCTAAAAATTTATGGGGGGCTCCAGAGGGGCTCCAAGGGTTCGATAGCGGTAGGGGGCTCGAGCCCTCCCCCCGCCCCACCGCTGGATCCGCCCCTGGTATACATGCAATCGTGGGTACTTTGTGCATGCATGGATAGATATTCTTGAGTGTATGCATAGATGGATGTTTCGAAAGCTCATGCCTAGATGGGTACACACGGAGTTTGTCGGCGCAGAGTAGGCCTTGCCGCGAGCCGTCGAAGACCTCCCGGGGCCAAGGCGAAGGCCGGCAAAGTCCTCGCGGAGCCAAGGTGAAGGCTGGCGAAGCCGAGGCGAAGGCTTCGATGCCCGCTCTTTGCTGGTTCTTCAATTTATTTTGCTTCCTACATGCATGTACCCCGCACGAACGTGGAGTCTGTGCGTAGGACTGCCGAACGAGGTAAGGCTTCGTGCGGAGGCTCGACGTCGTGTAGAGGCTCCGCGCCGCGCGGAGCCGAGGTGACGTGCGGAGCTAGCAGTGCGCAATGGGCCTTGACGGTATGTGAAGCCCGCTTCTAGTGCAGAGGGTAGCACGGAGGTGGAGGCGTGGAGTCACATGCAGGGATGTGAGCATACCACCGAGCCATCCCAGGAATCATTTTCCTACATGAATGCCTCCAGCACGGAGATAACAGCAACATAAAAATAGGCGATTCGATTAGATCTACTCGATACAGCACCTGAGCATAGAGATGGCAATGGGTAAATACCCATCGGGTATTACCATTCCATACCCGTACCAGCTAGGTGTAAATTTACCCGTCGGGTTACCCGTATCCGCACGCGGATAGGAAAATTTACCCATACCCGTACCCGCGAGGGTATTACTACCCAACGGGTAACCCGTACCCGCAAGCATACCCGGTTCAACACATAAGAATATCATCAATTTAGACATTCATTAATCATACATGCCAAGCACAAAAGCGTCTAATGATCAAAATTAGTACATCACATAAACATACTTGACATGACCATATCAACATATTACAAACAAATAAACAATCAACAACAAGTAGATAATAAAATTAACATTTGAGTGGGATGTCTAGTTGTCTAATGCGGGTATTCATTACCCGCGGGTAGGCGGGTATGGGTAGTATATACCCACACCCGCACCCGCCTACCCGGCGGGTAGAGGATTTCGCCCAATAACGTACCCATGGGTACATAAAATTTTCCATACCCGTCTCTTTATCGGGTAAAACCCGTCGGGTATTCGGGTATCGGGTACCCATTGCCATCTCTACCTGAGCAATTCGACTAGATCTCAGATCTACTCAATACAGCATGCACGAAACAGATCGAAGTACTTATCTGTCGCCGATGGTGCGTCGAATGGTACCAATGCTATGGATTAAAGGGTACACTCCCAAGAACAGCTCTCAGGTCCTCAAGCGACTTTTCATTCCATCCCCACGGACGGCGCCATCTATCATGGCTATAGGCCAAATAGTAAAGAGGGGGACTAGTAGAAGGAGAAGAGGAGAGTTAGATCTGTAGGAGAGTTGGTAAGAATGAGATGATGTCCCCCTTCTGTCCCTCCTGGGGGTTTATATATATGAGTGGGGTAGAATGGGAAATCCCCATTCTACCCCTTAGTACTTACAGGGGATGAGGGTACATTGGTATATTTACATGAGTATAATCCTCTACATTATCGGGCCTATTACATATTAGGCCAGTTGCAAGGCCCAGTCGCGGGGGGTTGAGCCACCCCCACAACAGTCCCCGAGCTTCTTTGCCACCTCCCCTCTGCCGCCCAAGGAGGAAGTTGAGGCTAGAGCAGCTGATTCCAGAAGAGGAACACCGAGGACTCGAAGTGAAGGTAGAGCTAGCGGAACTCCGCCTCGTAACCCTCCAGGTCACGCTTCATCTTTGCCTATAGTGTCAAGGGTGATGAATCTGCTAGTAAGGAGATCTGGGTTGGCTATGGGGGATCTAGGGTAGTGATGAGAGATCTGATGGAGAGGAGGGCGGGGTTGAGAGGACGTAGAGGTAGGGCCAAAATCAGGCGAGGGCAAGAGCAGGGGCGGATCCAGCGGTGGGGCGGGGGCGGCTCGAGCCCCCCCTACCGCTACCGAACCCTTGGAGCCCCCCTGGAGCCCCCCCATAAATTTTTAGCTATGGATGTATGGTGTAGGAGGGGCATAGTGGAGTTATGTCGCTGTATCGCTTTTGTTCAGCCCCTCCTAAAATTTTTCCTGGATTCGCCACTGCAAGAGGAGGTAGTGTTGGGGGAGAACGAAGATGGGACCGAGAGGATGGCAGCGGTGAAAGGAGGCAGATGCAGGGGGTAAGAGGAGGGTGGTGATGAGAGGAGGGCGTGGGTGAGAGGAGAAGAGGGGAAGAATGGGGAGACCTAGGAAGAGAGGGCGTGCGGGCGATAGGGTGCGAAAGGTAATTCGATGGAATTTTGTGGGTAATAACCTCAAACTTCAATGGGTACTTCTGTTTTGGGTGTGCTGGCTTCTCACGAGAATCCATCCTAAGGCTACTCCTCGCTAGTCTATTTTTGACTCTGCTTCTCGCGAGAAGCATAATCGGGTTATTTTAGGAAGCTAGCAATTTAGAACAGCTCCATGAGATTAGAAAGACAAACTCGGAGCAGGAGCTGTACCAAACTACGATTGATAAGACTAAAAAATATTAATTACAACTATAAGCTAGCCGCCGCAGGCGAAAAGAAATAACTCCAATCTACCAACATACTCGCCTGCCTCGAACAGCGGAACACACGAGGCCAGGAAAGCAAGCAACTACCCTGGCCAGATAAGGTTACACGAGGACCACGCCAGCGCATGACGTCCTCTTTGACCTACAAATGGGCCCAGCGCCGTTAGAACCCCACCACGCAGTCCCTCAAGCTCCTCGACCGGGCGGAGCACGCGAACAACGACGGCGTGGCGTCAGATCTGCACTTGACAACGGACCGTCAGGATAGAACGGTAAGGCGCCGCAGAATCCGTCGGCCCCACGAATCACAAACCTCCTGTGAACCGAACCCATCTCAGCCGTTCCATCCAAGCATCACGCGAAAGCGGAGGCAAAGAAACCCACTGTATTCCATAGACCGCGAGCACCCGGAGGTACATGCGAATTCATCGACGATCCATCGCCCTCCAAGTGAAAGTGAGTGGTACATCAGATTCACGAGGACTGGATACGATTTGATCTGTATACGTAATTCTCCTTGACTTCGATTTGGTCCAGCAGCCCAACCGGTTGGATTGATGGATCCCGTGCGTCTTCCCCAAATTCCTTTTATATGTGTCTCCGTCATCCTATTATATTTCTTTGCTTTTCAGTCACCATCAACAAATAAAGTTGCAATATATGTGATGTCGTTAGGATATTATGTTCATCACTGTCGAGTGAGCCCACCTCTGCTGGCCCTAACATAATCTAATTTGGCCACAGGTGATACGACAATGTCGATGTCTGACTGAGAACGTATTGTAAGCCAAGCTCAGCAGCAGAGCTTGGAGCGAAGCTTGACAAGGCGCTACGGTGGAGCCAAGAGCGTAAGTTAGGCCCATCAACAACAACTTGACATGTTAGCTTATATAATACTTCCACCGACGTACGAGCATTAAACTAGTGCTACTTACGAATAACCTGATGATGATGATGGTCCATTCTTTGTTCGCCCCCTCTCTTTGCTCACAAGCCACTGGCACCGCCATGTGGGACCACATGCACACAATCCACCCCTAACCCGCTAAAATCCTCGCACAAGCCAAATGTGGTTGCACCCGTAATCTGAATCCCTTGTAGCCTTCTCCCCAATCCCCTTCTCACACGCCTCTCGCCGCAATTATCTTACTATATCCCAGTGGCGGACACAGGATTTTTAAGATGGGGGTACGAAGTTAAGAATCTACGGAGTATATATATAAGATAGAGAATTTTGATACACATAATATGTATATCTCATATAGTTAATCAAATAAACCTTGTGTGCAGGGGCGGCATGGCGTCGGGAGCGCCGCCGCCGTTCAAGCTGGAATAGGGGAGGAGCTGTCGCCGCCGCATGGGCCGCCTGGTCGTGGGGACTTCTTCGCCGTCGACGCCGTGTCGGCCATTGGGTGTGGGTGCCCGGCGCCGCGCCGCCGCCGGCAGCCGTTCGCCGGTCGCCGCGTCGCCGGAGACGAGGAGGCCAGGGGCGTGCTGTAGGCTGTGGCGGCTGTGCAAGAGAGATGGAGAGGAGGCAGGCACGGAGCAAGGCAGGAGGCGGCGTGGGAGGCAGCCAGGTAGAGGCAGGAGCCCGCCGGTCGCCGCGTCGCCGGAGCCGAGGAGGCCAGGGGCGCGCAGAGATGGAGAGGAGGCCAGGGGCACGCAGAGATGGAGAGGAGGCCAGAGGCGCGCAGAGATGGAGAGGAGGCGGCGTGGGAGGCAGCCAGGCAGAGGCAGGAGCCAGGAGGCTAGGGTTAGGTTAGAAAATGCCAATTGGGCCTTTTGGCTAATGTGCTGAATTTGCTAAATTACCTGCACTTCTAGTTTTTATATATATATATGAAATATATATTATATATAGTTGATTTTTTGCAAAAAAATTTGGGGGTACAGTTGTACCCCCATGTCCCATGGTGCGTCCGCCCCTGCTATATCCAACAAGAATACGGAATCAAGATCAACGTTGTCACATTCGCCAATCTTCTTCATCCAGAAACCTTGTCCTTGCCAATGATGTATGCTTGACTAGGGCTGGCAAAAAAGCTCGGGTTCGTGAGCCAGCTCGGGCTCGTGGAGGCTTGGCTCGGCTCGTGAATGAAACGAGCCGAGCCGAGCCAGCAAAAAAGCTCGGAGTCTAAACGAGCCAAGCCCGAGCCAGCTCGCGAGCGGCTCGGTTGGCTCGGCCCAGTTAGGCCCAACTCTCCCGACGGGTCCCCCGTTCCTTCGCGTTCCCCTTTTCTTCGCCTTCCGCCGCCAGCGCCTCTTCCTGTCCTCCCCAGCTCCCCTTTTTCCACCGACGCCTCAACGCCTCCCCCTCTGCTTCCTCTCCCACGCGGCTCTCTCTCTCTCTCTCCTATGCCGCGCCGCCTCGGCTCCACCCTCTTCTTCCGGTTCCCCTCACACCGGCGCCGCCCTGGGCCCCCGGCCTCCCGCGCCGCATCACCGCGCCGTTCGGGTTCGGCTCCGCCCCTGTGCCGCGTCTCCGGCCTCCGGGCGTCACTCCACCGACGCGCCTGCCTCGACCCGGCCTCTGCGCTACCCTACCGCTACCGCCTACCGGCTCCCTCTCTCTCCTATGCGCCGCCTCCCCTCGCCGAGCTTTGCCGCCCGAACCGTCCTCTCCTCGCCGCTCGGCTGCGCCTGGGATATGGCCGCCGGATCCGCGGCCTAGAGCCCGGATCTGGTGTTCTCTTCCTCAAGCCTTCCCGATTTCTTACGGATTGGTTGCTATTTTCTTTGATTTCTAATGGTTGTTCTTCTTGATGTGAGGTTTGGAGGTTCTTGATGCCGGGGGAGTGCACCGTGGCCGCCGGCCGTGGTTGCGCCGGTGGTAGCGCGCCGCCGCCGCCTCCATCTACGGTGAGCTTACTCCATTCTCCCCTCTTTACTCCCTGTCAGACCCGGATTTTTAAATCCGAATCCTCTGTGATTCCACCGCACTATTCCCTGGATCAGTAGATAGTGCTCACAGATTACAGTTCTGAATATCAAAGTTCATATCATGCGGAAACGTAAATATAATAGTAGACTTACTCATGGGCCGATTAGGCCGAAATCAATAAATTGCAGCAGCGGAAGAACGAAGCACACAGGTGGGACCTTCAGGACATGCCCACAGGCAGCCAACTGGAGGTTCGCGACCTAGCCCTTGACATCTTCTTCTTCTTGGCCAGCTTGTCCAATCTTGTTGCTGAGGCGAGGTGATTTGATTTCCTGATTCTGAATTTTTGTCGCAAAAGCGAGCATGAGCACTCCGACCCCGTGCTCCGCGAGCCAATACACAGAATGCAAATAAATAGTATGCATGGCTTAACAAAGGAGAGGCTCGGGCTATTTTATTTTGCGTAGAGTGCTTTTGAATACAATTAATTAAAAAGTCCTATGACTTAGCAATTTTGGAACAAATCATAATGTACAAGGAAATGCATTATTAATATCGATTCAGATTCCATCCACCGTTACATGGCATCTGCACCATATAGCAATTTCTTCAGCGTTATAGCCGCTTAACTTACCACTGGGACGACGCCCATGACAATTCCAAACCAGGGCAGTCCTTCGCCCTTCAAGTTTCCCATTCCCAGTTTCCAATGTTTTTAAAGCAGAACTATATCCAGTTAAGTTCCCATGTCCGCCCATGACCGTGGGCACGGCTATTCGAATAGTTTTGACTCTGCAGAGTTTGTACACTTTCCCCACAAGAGATGAACTATCCTTTTTGCCAACATGCTTCCTTAGGCATGAGACCCAGATAATTTATCACAAAGCCTTTACCTTACTCCGATCTAGCTAGACACCACCCACGCTGAGGTTTCACCGCTGAAGGGTTACACCACCACAGTCAGAAGCCCCCTCTTGCGCCGTGCGAGTACAGTACACCTTGTGCCTCACTGTGAGTAAACCAGTACACCCTGGCACCCACTTCCCTCGGTGATGTCTGAACTAAACCCTTGCAAGTTATTCAGCTAGGTCGTACCCATTATAGACTTGTGGTTGTACTGTTTTACCTGGGTTGACATGACAAGATTCAGTCCTTAGTGGTATCTGGGCGGTTCTACCACAAACCACACTCTCGTGCACCACTGCACCATACCCCCGAACCATCCGCCCGGATAAATAAGCAATTTGAGGTTTTTGGGAATATAAAATAACCATATCCAACATACACCAGTCATTACCACCATGACTGCCCAACCAACTTTTCTCAGGATTAAAAATGATGCTTGGGCGCTCTCGCGCCCATGAGTACCTAAGCAAAACTAAGCATGGCATATAATTAGGGACTTATTTTCAAAAGTTACCATTATAATTTTGCTAGGGCGACAAGGTTCACATATTCAAGTATTCCAAAGAAGGTGTAATATTAATCAAGCAAACAATGGGCATATAACTAAAGTCTTAAATTAAACATGTATTTGCATATAGAATAACAGCATGCAATTTGATAATTCAAACCAAAATAATTTGCAAAAATGTAGGTTCAACATGATCAAAGTATTGACTCGCCTGGCGCGGTTTACCGCGGTCTTGAGCTCACTCAAAGCTATATCATTTGATGGTCTTGAGCTTCCAGTCTTTATCTTTAACTTGATCTCGATCTCGCTTGATCCATTCATTCTTCGGGACTCCAGTTTCTAACTACGCGATAAACGAATGAATCCAAATAAAAGCAAATAACTCAAAAAGATCCAAATAAATCCGAATAAACTCAATTTAGTTTTATTACGAGTTAATGGGTGATTCGGTGATTTGAGGCAAGGTTGGTAATAGCATACGATAACTTGATCTTTTTATTAATAATCTCTTTTTTATTATTTTGTTATTTATCAAGAAAGTTTCATGAGTCGGATTAGACCTATAGACTGGTGTAGAAGTTTAGTGCACAAATTTTTATCTTTAGAGTATGTATTCCATGCAAGTTAGGTAAAGGCAAACTGGACTGATGGATGAGATCTGTACTTATTCTATAAATCTTTTAGTCAAAAGTATTATAACACTTAGATATCTTTATTAAGAATAATCTCTTATATATGTCTTTACTTATTAATTGGATTAAGATAAATAGCAGAGGCTCCTTATTTATTCATATACGGTAATTAATTAAAATTTAAATCTTTAATAATCCTATTATCATATTTTATGTATCTTCATTCATCGCTAGCTTAGGTTTAATTCGAATTAGGATCCTTTTGGTACAGGTCCCAGCTTGCCAAATTCAATCATGCTCAATATTATTGGGTACTAAAGCTAGTGTTAAGGTTTAGTTAATGACACTATTATTATCTTGCTTATATTTTAGCTACTACTGGGCTTAGCTCTATGCCTGATTTTAGTTGAAACTTAGTTATCTAGGGGCAGCTTGGCATATAAGGTCATATTTCCATATCTGCTAGTTAGCAAAACCTACTACAAAATATATCTAATGGAGGCATGTTAAATATTGGCCATAGATTTTAATTATGATTAAGGGTAGTCTTTAGTTTAGAGCCTTGATTTCATATCTAAACTTAATATCCAAACCGTTAACTTTATTTAGAATTTCTTTTCAATTAAGATCTTCTCTAAATTTGAATATTTTAACCAAAGCCGCTTTTTCTTTATTACTGCCCTTAATTAAAATCCAGATGTTTAAATATATATTCACTTAGAAAGTCTCTACATTTTAGTTGTTATTTGGCTTATCTTTTAATTAAAATTTATTTATCTAGCAAAGCTTGTTTTATAATGCTATATTTCAATATTTGCTAATTGACAATCTACCATTAGGACTAGGTAATGGAAACATTCTAAATATTGCGCGTATATCTTAATTTTAACTAAAAGATGCCCTTCGGGTCAGGTATCATAGATTTTTCATGTGTATTTTAGTTACGATTATTGTGTTATTATTATTATTACTTAATTTAATTTATCTAGGACTAAGCATACCATGTCAAGTTATACTTTAATATCAATAGTCGATTAAATCTACGGTTGAGATTTATTTACCGATGACACGCTAGTGATGACTACTATTTACATAGTTACATCGGATAGATTACTTTTAATCATCCGATGACCTAGAGGTTACTTTATTATAATTACTCCACATATATACTTTCTAACATGGCATTTCTACTTAAAGACACCCCTTTGATTAAAGGTGGTGGTCAATTTATGTATCCATATGAAGATCATTTTGTTATTTCGTTTGTCATGAAGTTTACTAAAGATACGTTTTGAATTACAAAAGCCTCTATTATAATCTTACAATTAACTCTTTATTTCCCTTCTTATTTACAAATTATATTCCATTAGCTTCAAATAAGAAAACTTTAGATAGAAATTTTAGGATCTTAGAGGTAGAGTGGAAAGATACCTTCATGCACATGAGTTCGGGTCAAGCTTTCAAGGGGCCCACCTGTCATACAGAGAGAGGGAGACAACTAGGGGGCGCGCTGCCATCGGCTGGAAACCAGAACACAGCAGAGAGAGGGAGACGCTGGGAATGGGTGGCGGCGTCGCCGGCGGTGAGCGGCCGGGGAGACAAAGGCGACCGGCAAAATGGAATCCCCGAGCGACGAGGAGGCTCCAGGTGGCACTGGGGCCGGCCGGGGTAGTGCGACGGCGAGCTGGCGGCGGTGCCAAGCGGCCGACGGTGCGGGAGGATGGGGCGTCGGCGGCCGGAGGGGATGGGGAAAGAAAGGGAGGCGCGCGTAAGCATTAGTGAGGCACGGGAAGCTTACCGGAATGGTTGTAGTGGCCGGAGAGACACCAAGACGGGCCGGCGACGTGCGCTTGCGGCGGTGCGCCCGGGTTGCTGTGGCCGGAGAGCTTGGGCAGCGGAGAGCTTCGCCCGCCGGTTGGGATGGCTTCTGCGTGCTCCGGTGTCGCTCTCACCGTGGGGAATTGGCCCGGCGTCGACCGTGGGGAATGCGGCGGTGAGAATGGCGGTGGCGGCCGGCGTTGGGGAAAAAAAAGGGGATTCCGGCGAGCTCGGACTGGGCTTTTCCAATTGGACCGAAGGGGAGGTAGAGGAGGAGTGGGGCTATGAGTTGACGCGGTCCAATTGGCCAGTGTTCGACGAAGCGCCCGGGGCAACGGTAGCGCGCGGCGGCGGAGGAGGAAGAAGAGGTGAGGGAGAAGAGAGGAAGGGCGCAGAGCTGTGGAGGGGAAGCCTGGGGCTTCTCATGGCCACAGGGGGCTGCGGAGACGGTGGGCGGCACGGGGAAGCTGTGGGCGACAGTCGGGGAAACGGTGGGCGGGAGTTGGCGCAGCGCAGTGCATGACTGCCACGCGGAGGAGAGAAACTGAGCGGCGCAGAGAGGGAAGAAGTGGCGCCGGCGCACGGGGGAAGAGAAAGAAGGGAGAGAGAGAGGGCGGTCCCGCGCGGCAGAGGGGGAGGCGCGTGCGGGGCGCGGGCCCGCGGGGCCAGAGAGAGGAAGTGCGGGGGGTTGGGCTGGGCCGACTTGGCCTGGTCTGACCCCCATCTCTTTATTATTATTATTATTAATTTCTTTTGCTATTATCAATATATGTTCATGGACATACATATACTTATGGGTATATAAATTTGTATATATATATATAGTTACATTTTCATATATTATTATTTTGCTGGCTTATTTAATTTGGCATATTTTTATTTCCTATTGCTAAACTCCTTGCACAATTTGTATATACACATATATATGTATGGATATGTGCTTGTATTCTGTTCATTCGATTTTTTTTGCTATTTATGCTTTTATTTCCAGAATGAGATTTTATATTTTTAACTCAGGTTTCTCTCTTCTTATACTGGATCATCTTTTCATATTCGCATTTTAAATCTTGATTTTCTACCAATTAAATATGATTGCTTCTTCTTGATCCTTTTAACTTCTGGAACTTTCACCAAATTCCTCAGAAAACATCATAAACTCCAATTCAAATAAAACGCCTTGTAAAAACAATTCCAAAAACTTTATATTTTCAAACTCAAATTTTCAGGATGTTACACTCCCCTTCCTAGCTCTAACTAGCCGACTCGGTGTGGATCTATCATCCATAGTGCTTGATGGTTTGATGTTCTAGTTGTATTACTTGTATATGTTTGATGTTGATGAATGTATATGACGAGTGTTCTATGGGTTACCTCCACCGACGCTGCTCCTCATTGTTGGCTCGCGAGCCCTCGCGAGCTGGCTCGAGCCGCACCACGAGCCTGTTGACTTGTGATCCAAATTCTATACATCATTAGGCCAGCTTCTGGACGGAGCGTAGCGTAGGCCCGTCGCCGGAGGCTTAGGGCCGGAAAATCCTAGGTATGGAAATTTGAGATATTGAAGGCTCAGTTGAGCAGTGAATTTGAGATGAAGGATCTTGGTGCTGCTAAGAAAATCCTAGGTATGGAAATTACTAGAGACCGTGCTTCTGGTTTATTGTTTCTTAGTCAGCAAAATTATATTCAGAAAGTACTTCATCGTTTCAACATGCATGATTCAAAGCCTGTTAGTACTCCCATTGCACCTCACTTTAAATTGTCAGCTTCACAATGTCCTAGCACTGATGAGGAGGTTGAGTACATGTCCAGAGTTCCATATGCTAGTGCTGTTGGGTCTTTGATGTATGCCATGGTTTGCTCTCGTCCGGATTTATCTTATGCTATGAGTATGGTCAGTAGATATATGGCTAATCCTGGTAAAGAGCATTGGAAGGCCGTTCAGTGGATTTTCAGGTACATGCGAGGCACATCAAATGCTTGTTTGAAGTTTGGCAGGACTGGAAAGGAACTTGTTGGCTATGTTGATTCAGATTATGCTGGTGATTTGGATAAGCGTAGGTCGCTCACAGGTTATGTATTTACCATTGGAGGTTGTGCTGTGAGCTGGAAGGCACATTTGCAGGATGTTGTTGCACTGTCCACCACTGAAGCAGAATATATGGCTATTTGTGAAGCAAGTAAAGAGTCAGTTTGGCTGAAAGGTTTGTTTGCTGAGCTTGCTGGAGTTGATTCTTGCATTAATCTGTTTTGTGACAGCCAGAGCGCAATTTATCTCACTAAAGATCAGATGTTTCATGCGAAGACAAAGCACATTGAGATTAAATATAATTATGTCAGAGATATTGTTGCAAAGGGTAAGCTAAAGGTATGCAAGATTAGCACTCATGAAAATCCTGCTGATATGTTGACAAAGCCAGTTCCTGTTGCTAAGTTTGAGCTTTGCTCAAGCTTAGTTGGTATTACAGCTTAGCCCAAGAGGCTGTGTGGCGCCGAAAGTATTTCTTTCTTTGTTGTGTTCAGGGTGAAGGATTGTTTTATGCTACAGGAAGGAATTTGTCTCAAGGTGGAGTTTGTTGACTTGTGATCCAAATTCTATACATCATTAGGCCAGCTTCTGGACGGAGCGTAGCGGAGGCCCGTCGCCGGAGGCTTAGGGCCGGAGCGGAGCGGAGTCCTGAAGCGGCCCATTGTACAAAGCCCGTGCACCCAGGGACGCCTGGGGGGGGTGCGGGGGGGCGAAGCCCCCCCGCGGTATGGATTCTAGTCGAATTAGGGTTTCCCTGTTATATATATTTCCTGTAAGCCGCCGTTTGGGATATGAGATTAGAGTTGTAATCCCCGGCGTTTGTAACCTCACCCGAAATAGTGAAGATTGCTTGCTGGCTGGCGCCCGTGGTTTTTTCCCTCTCGCATTGGGAGGGTTTTCCACGTTAAAATCTCGTGTCTCTCTGCGATTGATCTTGTTTACTTCGTCTTTCCGCTGCCATCGCATGTAACAAGTGGTATCAGAGCCTCGATTCTTCCGATCGGGCATCGCGATGGCGTCGATGAAGTTTGATCTACCGCTACTCGACTACAAGACGAGATTCTCGCTGTGGCAAGTGAAGATGAGGGCGATACTCGCCCAATCACAGGATCTGGATGAGGCCCTAGATAGCTTCGGGAAGAAGGAGAAGGATCAATGGACTCCTGAGGAGAAACGTAAAGATCGTAAGGCTCTGTCGCTCATTCAACTTCATCTTTCTAATGATATCTTGCAAGAAGTGCTGCAGGTGAAAACTGCTGCAGAAATTTGGTTGAAACTTGAATCGATCTGCATGTCAAAAGACCTTACCAGTAAGATGCACATGAAGATGAAGTTGTTCTCGCACAAGTTGCAGGAGGGCGGATCGGTGATGAACCACATATCAATCTTCAAGGAGATCGTGGCCGATCTGTTATCCATGGAGGTAAAATTTGATGATGAGGATTTAGGTCTTTTGTTACTATGCTCACTGCCTAGTTCATATTCAAATTTCCGTGACACCATATTGTTAAGCCGTGATGAACTAACCCTAGCGGAAGTTTATGAGGCGCTCCAGAGTAAGGAGAAGATGAAAGGTATGGTGCAGGGTGAGCCGTCGTCCACCAAGGGCGAGGCATTGCAGGTCAGGGGCAGATCTGAGCAGAAGTCCTATGATAACAACAATCGCGACAAGAGCCAACACGGTAGAGGACGTTCAAAGTCCAAGGATAAGAAGTTCTGCAAGTACTGCAAGAAAACGAACCACTTCATCGAGGATTGCTATAAGTTAAAGAATAAGGAGAAGAGGAATGCTGCACACCAACAGAAAAATAAATCTGAAGGTAATGCCTCTGTTGTCTCCGGTGCTGATAGTAATGATTCTGGAGATTGTCTTGTCGTATTTGCTGGTTGTGTTGCTGGTCATGATGGATGGTTACTCGATTCGGCATGTTCGTTTCATATCTGCATTAACAGAGAATGGTTTAGTTCTTATAAGCCTGTGCAGAGTGGAGATGTCGTTCGCGTGGGAGATGACAACCCATGTGAGATCGTGGGCATTGGATCTGTTCAGATCAGGACACATGATGGCATGGTTCGCACACTGGACAATGTGCGACATATACCAAGGATGGCAAGAAATCTCATCTCCCTCAGCACACTCGATGATGAAGGGTACAAGTACTCCGCTTCAGGTGGAGTTTTAAAGGTATCAAGAGGTTCTCTCGTTTACATGATTGGTGATATGAATTCTGCCAAGTTATATGTGCTTAGAGGAAGTGCATTGCGTGTTTCCGCCACGGCTGCTACTGTCTCTGATAATAATACTAACCTCTGGCATAAGCGTCTTGGACACATGAGTGAACTTGGTATGGCAGAATTGATGAAGAGGAACCTGCTGGATGGCTGCACTCAGAGTAAGATGAACTTCTGTGAGCACTGCATTTTTGGTAAGCACAAGAGAGTAAAGTTCAATGCCTCGGTACATCGCTCCAAAGGTATACTTGAGTATGTACATGCTGATTTGTGGGGGCCTTCTCGTAAGACCTCGTATGGTGGTGCAAATTATATGCTTACTATCATTGATGATTACTCTAGAAGAGTGTGGCCTTATTTTCTGAAAGGTAAAGATGATACATTTGCTGCTTTTAGAGATTGGAAAGTAATGATAGAAAGGCAAACTGAGAAAAAGGTAAAGCTGCTTCGTACTGATAATGGTGGTGAATTTTGCTCGTATGAGTTTAAAGATTATTGCAGGAAGGAAGGCATTGTGAGACATCACACCATACCGTACACTCCGCAGCAGAATGGTGTGGCTGAGCGCATGAACAGAACCATCATATCGAAGGCTCGTTGCATGCTGTCCAACGCAAAGATGAACAAGCGTTTTTGGGCAGAGGCCGCCAACACCGCATGCTATTTGATCAACAGGTCGCCTTCTATTCCACTAAACAAGAAAACTCCCATTGAGGTATGGTCTGGTACATCTGCTGATTATTCACAGCTGAGAGTTTTTGGTTGCACTGCTTATGCTCATGTTGATAATGGAAAATTGGAACCTAGAGCTATTAAGTGTTTGTTTCTTGGTTATGGTTCTGGAGTAAAAGGATATAAGCTATGGAATCCTGAAACAAGAAAGACTTTCATGAGCAGAAGTGTTGTTTTTAATGAATCTGTGATGTTTAATGACAGTTTACCCATAGATATTGTACCAGACAGATTTGATGATGAGCAGCAGAATATGAGCGTGCAGGTGGAGCACGAGGATGATCAGGGAGATGAATTTATTGATGATACTATTGATACTGTTCAGCACTTATCTCCTGTTTTGCAGCAAGACGATCAGCCTATTGCACTTCGCAGAGAAAAGAGGAGTTGTGCTCCTCGATCCAGGTTAATTGAAGAGTGTAATTTGATTCATTATGCTCTTAGTTGTGCTGAACAGGTGGAGAACACTCATGAGCCGGTTTCGTACACTGAAGCCATTGTTTCTGGAGATCATGAGAAGTGGATCTCAGCTATGCAAGAAGAGATGCAGTCCCTGGAGAAAAATGGCACATGGGACGTGGTGCGCTTGCCTAAAAATAAGAAGACCGTGCGCTGCAAATGGATCTTCAAGAGAAAGGAGGGTCTATCTCCTAGTGAGCCTCCAAGATTTAAGGCAAGGTTAGTAGCTAAAGGTTTCAGTCAGATTCCTGGTGTTGATTACAATGATGTGTTCTCCCCAGTTGTGAAGCATAGCTCAATCCGTACATTCTTTAGTATTGTTGCTATGCGTGATCTTGAGCTTGAGCAGCTAGATGTGAAGACAGCATTCTTGCATGGAGATCTTGAGGAGGAGATATACATGGACCAGCCAGAAGGGTTCATAGTGCCTGGTAAGGAGGATCATGTTTGCAAATTGAAGAAGTCCTTATATGGTTTGAAACAGTCTCCTCGTCAGTGGTATAAGAAGTTTGATTCATTTATGTTATCAAATAACTTTAAAAGATCTGATTATGATAGCTGTGTCTACATTAAATTTGTTGATGGATCACCCATATACTTGCTGTTATATGTGGATGACATGCTGATTGCTGCCAAGAGCAAGAAAGAAATCACTACATTGAAGGCTCAGTTGAGCAGTGAATTTGAGATGAAGGATCTTGGTGCTGCTAAGAAAATCCTAGGTATGGAAATTACTAGAGACCGTGCTTCTGGTTTATTGTTTCTTAGTCAGCAAAATTATATTCAGAAAGTACTTCATCGTTTCAACATGCATGATTCAAAGCCTGTTAGTACTCCCATTGCACCTCACTTTAAATTGTCAGCTTCACAATGTCCTAGCACTGATGAGGAGGTTGAGTACATGTCCAGAGTTCCATATGCTAGTGCTGTTGGGTCTTTGATGTATGCCATGGTTTGCTCTCGTCCGGATTTATCTTATGCTATGAGTATGGTCAGTAGATATATGGCTAATCCTGGTAAAGAGCATTGGAAGGCCGTTCAGTGGATTTTCAGGTACATGCGAGGCACATCAAATGCTTGTTTGAAGTTTGGCAGGACTGGAAAGGAACTTGTTGGCTATGTTGATTCAGATTATGCTGGTGATTTGGATAAGCGTAGGTCGCTCACAGGTTATGTATTTACCATTGGAGGTTGTGCTGTGAGCTGGAAGGCACATTTGCAGGATGTTGTTGCACTGTCCACCACTGAAGCAGAATATATGGCTATTTGTGAAGCAAGTAAAGAGTCAGTTTGGCTGAAAGGTTTGTTTGCTGAGCTTGCTGGAGTTGATTCTTGCATTAATCTGTTTTGTGACAGCCAGAGCGCAATTTATCTCACTAAAGATCAGATGTTTCATGCGAAGACAAAGCACATTGAGATTAAATATAATTATGTCAGAGATATTGTTGCAAAGGGTAAGCTAAAGGTATGCAAGATTAGCACTCATGAAAATCCTGCTGATATGTTGACAAAGCCAGTTCCTGTTGCTAAGTTTGAGCTTTGCTCAAGCTTAGTTGGTATTACAGCTTAGCCCAAGAGGCTGTGTGGCGCCGAAAGTATTTCTTTCTTTGTTGTGTTCAGGGTGAAGGATTGTTTTATGCTACAGGAAGGAATTTGTCTCAAGGTGGAGTTTGTTGACTTGTGATCCAAATTCTATACATCATTAGGCCAGCTTCTGGACGGAGCGTAGCGGAGGCCCGTCGCCGGAGGCTTAGGGCCGGAGCGGAGCGGAGTCCTGAAGCGGCCCATTGTACAAAGCCCGTGCACCCAGGGACGCCTGGGGGGGGTGCGGGGGGGCGAAGCCCCCCCGCGGTATGGATTCTAGTCGAATTAGGGTTTCCCTGTTATATATATTTCCTGTAAGCCGCCGTTTGGGATATGAGATTAGAGTTGTAATCCCCGGCGTTTGTAACCTCACCCGAAATAGTGAAGATTGCTTGCTGGCTGGCGCCCGTGGTTTTTTCCCTCTCGCATTGGGAGGGTTTTCCACGTTAAAATCTCGTGTCTCTCTGCGATTGATCTTGTTTACTTCGTCTTTCCGCTGCCATCGCATGTAACAGAGCCGAACCACAAAAAAGCTTGATATCCTAACCGAGCCGAGCCGAGCCTCCATTCTACCAAGCTTTCACAAGCCGAGCCGAGCCAGGCTTGGCTCGGCTCGTTGCCACCCCTATGCTTGACTTGTCCTTGCCCCTTACCTCCACAACACCAATGCAATTGCCACTACGCCCTCCTCGTGGAATCCTCCACATGCGCGACCTGGGACTAAGATAGCAACGAATGACAGCTATTGGGCGAGCTAGAGCCATCATCGCACCCCTATTGCATGGCCCTCCGATGTCTGTATTTCTTTCTGGCCTTCACATTGATGACGTTGTTGACGTTCGTGCCCTACTTCCTTTGCTTGCTTCTTTGGACCAATATCCCTTTATCGATGCCGCCACAGATGGTTGCAACGCAAGTGGTGCGGTACTAATCAAATCCCAAATCTAATTGGAGAAGTGCACCAGGACAAAACAGCGGGTAGCAGCGATGCTAGAAGCGGCAGTGGTGATGAAGTGACATCGGCGTCCTTCGACTATTGGGGTTGAGTCGCCGTGGGAGGGCTGCTCAGTTGCAGGCACATGCTTGGAGGTGGTGGAAGACCGGAGGTTGAGGTGGTTCGGGCACTTGCCGCTTAGTTGGGCCACACGGCTAGAGGTGGGGGCGGAGGCAATGCAAGCCGTGGTGGAAGGCTCCGGCAACATCTGTGGGAGACTGCGACAACCGTGATACAGGCCATGGCAGTGGGGGCTCTCACGCTGATGAGGCGTTGGCGAGCATTGTGAGTGGGGACGGGGGCCTAGGCTATCGGCGATGACTATTTGTGGCGTTCTTCACGTTTCTATGCATCGGCGCTGTTGCCTTCGGCATTGTGCGCATCATTGGAGGTGAGACTTTGGGCTTTGATTTACCCAGGTTAGGATTCAGATTCACTGGTGTCTAAAATATAGGAGGAGGAAGGGTGGGTGATGAGGAGGTGGTGTTGCTGCCAACCGTGAGTCGGAGGAGAGTGGTGGAGGCTGGTGAGGCTAATGAGAAGGGAGCGGTTAGGAGGCAGCGAGGGGCAGTGTTAGATTCGGCGGTGGTAGCTACCAGAGATGAGGAAGGAGGATGGTGTGAGGGAGTAGGGACTCACCGGAGATAAGGAAAAAGGTGATGGCGGTGGTCAGGGTAGAGGGAGAGATGGTGGGTGGCATCGGTACTGGTATCCACGTAGGGAGGCAGTGGTAGCGCCGAGTCGGTGATAGCGCAACAGTGGGGCTAGGGTAGGGGCAGCTAAGGTTTGGTTGGGGGTGGAAGAAAGTATGGATTTATATAGGAGAGAGAGAGGAGAGAAGAAGGAGATCCATTAGATATAGATATGGGGGTCACACATGTAAGTACTCACAAAAGAAAGAACACTCAATTATTCTATAGACACTAGACGTCCAGGCCTCTATCTCAACCAGGTGAAGGCTGCCCAACTGCATAGGCCCCCAAAAAAATCAGGGGCTCCCTAAAATTTAAGTGGCCCTTAATTACTAGTATTAGTCAATCTGGATGGGCGTGAGTTTGGGAAGCCTCTTATATTTCCTTCTTGGAAATACGAAGCTTTATTCCAAGTACCGATCGATAGTGATAATGATCCAAAAATGAATAGTGAAGCTAAATCTTCAGTGAATAAGTAACTTAGTGATTTTGAATTTTTTAGTAGCAATAGTCATTTGGTATGAAGTACTATCTGCAGTAAATTTGGTTAGCGAGAACTTATAATCACATGATATGCTTATTGGTGTTGCTGTGGAAAAAGTGCAGGGGCTGATTTCCTTTTTCAATGGGTATAGAGACACTGTTTTTTTAATGCACTCAAAATAGTAAAAGAGATTGCACTTGAGATGGATATTGATCCAACATTTCATAGAAAGCGTGAAATTCGAAGAAAGAAACATTTCGATGATAACCTAGATGATGTGTCGATTGCTTGACAATTTGCACATGAGTCATTTAGGGTTCATTAGTTTATGCCTATTGTTGATCAAGCTATCGCCTCATTTACGGGGAACTTTGAGCAATATAGCATAGGCCCTCAATTTCTCAGGTATGGCCTGCTAGACACCTCCAATAATTTTATCAGTGGTTAATTTGGCAGAACTTGTGAAGATTAGTTTGTCAACTGAACCAAAACCATCGGTGGCAGACATCGTAGTATGCAATTCGTTGTTAGTGCGATGAGAATTACCGCACGTGACATCTGCATTATATCGAATCCTTGGTGAGATCTTGCTTCTATAGACTATCCATATCATGTACTAATCAGACAATAGAATTGCAGCTTCATGTAATATTTTCCAGGTTTATTTCACTTTGCACTTATGCAGTGAAATTGTTCGCAGCAACCTTGATTTCTTAAATACCAAGAATTTTGTTGCTGTAGATAAAAAGTTCAAAATTTTTTGTGTAAAGCATCTTTGAGCAGTATTTGTTTCTTGTTGTTTCACAGCGGCGGCTTCGGCAGAGTGCGATGCCAGCCACAAGCAACGCTGGCGTCCGCGCCATTGTTAGGTGAGCGATCAAGCCCCGAGCTTGATGGCTAGCTTGACGGCTGCCGCTGCGCCCATCTTCACGCTAAACCACAGGTTGCTTCTTCATATAAACTTTCAAAATAGATCACTCTCAAGCAAAATAGTATAAATATGTGACTATATTTCCCCCTTTTCGAGGGTTTTAACAACGGAATATGTCTCAGGTTTTAAAAATAAATCTTCATTGTCTGCTTTATTTTAATTACAACATTGCATGCACACTTGACCGCGTACTGTGGTAAAAAAAACTAAATAGCTAATGG
Source organism: Dendrocalamus latiflorus (assembly GCA_017311315.1). Taxonomy (NCBI): domain Eukaryota; kingdom Viridiplantae; phylum Streptophyta; class Magnoliopsida; order Poales; family Poaceae; genus Dendrocalamus; species Dendrocalamus latiflorus. The sequence continues at coordinate 17,997,943 of CM029662.1, forward strand.
TGATTTTCTATAAAACATACGATTATATTGTCGCCGTTTATAGCGTCAATGGTCGAAGACTGGAATGTAATCTTCATTCGTTGTTTATTGATTTTAGAATTATGGGAAGGTTGGCCTTGGTCTCTTGGTTTCCCAAAAGTTCCATTTCAGAAAAGCTATACGGGCGTCTGGAGCAGATTTGGGCGGCGGCAGATCCGACCGCGCCACATCCTGATAGGTGGGCCAACATGAAATTTCTATTCAGTTGGCATTGATGCTATCAGGCCAACATGAAATTTCTATTCAGTTGGCATTGATGCAAGTAGCTACACCAGTTCGAGCATCATTTTTCTATCCCCGATCGCTCCCACATGCTGGCATCAACTCCATCTACTCTCTCCTCTCCTAGCATCGGTTGAGAGCAGTAACAGTGGATGGTTAACCTTGGCTACAGAGTGGCTTAACCATGGCTATCAATCCTCTTGTGACTGCCTTCCCTACAATCCCCAACTCCCGTGGCTTAACCTTGGCTATCAATCCTCTTATGACTAGAGGTAAAATGTGGATAAGAATAATTCGTATTATTGGGTACCAAATTCGATAGGATGTAAACATGGTATAGAATTTTTCATCTGATTAACAATTTCTATCATATTTGCATTTGAATTCGAATTTGTATAAAAATATCGATGCGAATATGGTGCGGACTTTTACTATCTGAAATGTTGTTTTATCCAGACTATCTGTATCTATATTCGACAAAGCAATATGCATATTTTATGACATTACGACTAATTAGTTAGACAAGTTTTTTAATTAAACGTAAATTCATGTTTCTTTAGGTGAAGTAAATGAATTAGAATGATTAAGCGTGACTGTACAAGGATAAAATGTCATTAATGTTTTCATACTACATAAGTTATGAGTATATCTAGATCCGACCGAATTGAGTAGATATTCGATTCGAATTTGTATCTGATATTTGTCCAGTCTGTATTTGTATCTGATGTTTGTTCGATTCGTATTCAAATCTGAGAAAAATATATGGATACGAATATGATTTAAGCACTATCTGATCCGTATTTGATCCATTTTCACCCCTACTTATGACTACTCAACATCCACCATTTGCCACTGCTAATCCTTGGCAACAGGGCCGGTTGTAACACACGTATATTATGGCTCTATTTTTATTTTTTCAATGCTTTTTAGTAATTATTATTTATTAGATTAATAAGTCATAGCTAACAACTATAAACTACAATCTAAAATAACAATCACATAGGCTAACAGAAGACTACTCCGTATTATGTTTTGTGCGTCCAACTCAAGTAGGAATAGCTTACTTAGCTCATCGTACCATGCATATGCAACGGCAACCAAATTTTCCGCGTTTGGTTCAAGGCTAAGGCTAAAATAAAGAGGTTAGCTAACTTTAATCCAACTAAATTAGCTTAACATAAATTTTGTGGTCAACCACACGCCCACGGTAAAATACGATATGGCTTCCACACTAGGGGTGAAAACGGATCAGATAGTTTTCGATCGATTCGGATGAAAACGAATACAAATTGTGTCGGATCGGATTTTCTTCGGATAATTCTTGGATCGAAAATAAATTGGATTTTTTTGTCAGAAATGAATACGAATACAGTAGGTCTGATATCCGGCGAATACGGATTATCCGGATAATACGGATCCAGATATCCGAGATTTCAGCCCAACATTGCCCAGCTCAAGCTAGCCTCTCTCTTCTCCCCTGCCACTAGTCCACTAGCAAATATTTATGTTTATTAAAAGTAAATTTAGTATTATCGATAGATTAAAATTTGTAACGATTAAATTGGTGTACTACCGTTTAAATCATTCTGATGCAAATTTAAATTCTTAGTTAATTTATTAGTCACATGTAAATGGTAGAAATCCATTAAGAATTATTTAGGACTTTAGAAAAAAATTAACTGCCATTTGAAGATTTAAAACCTGTACAATGATATGACTATTGTGGATAAAAATACTTATATTTGTTTAGATTTCATTAATGTTTTTACAAGATCAACTATTTATATATTTTCATTGATTTTAGATGTATAGTTTAAAGGGTTTTCATGTTCCGATAAATATTCGTTACCGTATTCGTTTCGATTCATATTTGCTCCGTATCTGTATTTGATATTATTTATATCTAAGGTATCCGTATTCGTATTCATATCTGAGTAAAAAAATATAAAACAAATATGATAAAATATTATCCGTCCGTATTCGATCCGTTTGCATTCTTATTCCACACGCGCTAACCCCCCGTTCCTGTTTGGTTGCCTGCATGAGCTGTTGCAGCTGCATGAGCGTGGCCAGACTGAGTAGAGAAGGTCCTCAGCCGCATTTCTCCTCAGCCTGGCTCCAGTTGATTTTTTGCATCCGCTCGTGCAGGCTCTCACCCCGATACAGACAACCAAACACCATCTCCCTACATGCGCTGGTGCGAGCCACCCCGATGCAGGCAACCAAACAGCCCCAAAGTTCTTACTGGCCAATCCGGGCCACGTGAGCGTGTCCCTTATCCCAACCACGCGGTGACCACACCACAGCAAACCGCCGGAGCCGGAACCACCCTCCGTCTCCGCCCACCCATCTCCCCACTCTCCCGCACCCGCACGCTCGCCTCGCCGTAACCCTCGCCATGATGTCCTCTGCGCCGCCGCCGGAGCCGGCCGACGGCGACGGCGACATGGAGACGCTCCCCCTCGCCGCCGCCTCCGAGTACGCCTCGGTGGCCTCCACCTTCGACCCCCTCCTCTCTGCCGCCTCGCCCTTCTCCCCTCCCACCCCCGCCGCCTTCCCCCTCTCCCCTGCCTCCTCCTCCTCCTTCGTTGACCCCCCCTCCTACGCCGACGTCGCGGCCTCCTCCCCGCGCTCCGCCTCCCCGTCCGCCTCCTCGAGATCCGCGCACGCCGCGGTCTCCGAGTACGCCCACATCGCCGTCTCCGACCCGGAGACCGAGGCTGAGCCCGCCGCCACCTCCCTCGTTCCCGGATCCGCCCCCACCTACGTCTCCTACCTCGTCACCAGCGCCCGCCGCGGCGACCACCGCCGCCACGCCGTCCGCCGCCGCTTCCGCGACTTCGTCACCCTCGCCGACCGCCTCTCCGAGGCCTTCCGCGGCCACTTCGTGCCCCCGCGCCCCGACAAGAACACTGTCGAGAGCCAGGTCATGCAGCGCGACGAGTTCGTGGCCCAGCGCCGCGCTGCGCTCGAGAGGTACCTGTGGCGGCTCGCCGAGCACCCCGCGATCGGGCCCAGCGACGAGCTGCGTGTGTTCCTGCAGGCCGAGGGCAAGATGCCGCTGCCGAGCAGCACAGACGTGGCCTCGCGGATGCTCGACGGCGCAGCACGGCTGCCACGGCAGCTACTTGGGGAGGAGACCGTGGCCGCGCCGCAGGACGTGGTGCAGCCGGCCAAGGGCGGGAGGGACCTGCTGCGGATATTCAAGGAGCTGAAGCAGTCGGTGGTAACGGACTGGGCCGGCGTGAAGCCGCTGTTGGTGGAGGAGGACAAGGACTTCCTGGAGAAGAAGCAGAAGTTGCAGGATTGGGAGCAGCAGCTCAGTAGCGCATCACAGCAGGTAATATCTCAAGTGCGACTGGAGCTACGAGTTAGCTGGATTTATGACAGTATGGCAATGATTCCTACTAGTTTTTTTTACCTAAAAACTACTAGTAAGCCAATGTTGTTTTCGTTAGGGATGAAATTTTTAACCCTTTTCTTTTCATGGAAACTTCCAGCTGATAGATTTGTCTTAAAAGATGCAATCAGGGTAATCTGTAGGGTTCATGTTGTAGGAGCATGTTCAATGCATTCTCATGTTCATATTATACATCGTTCTATGCTTCTAATTCTGTTTCACACTATAAGGTATTATACCTTTTCAAGGCAAAATTTTACAATATTTTGACCCAATGCCTATTTGATTGCGACATTGTGCCTGGAATTAATGCTTGTCTCATGCCAAGAGCCCAAACCATCTTAAATAGTGTTATGCTTGGTCATTTTACTACTCATCTTAACTCTTGTGTCAAGAACTAGAATGCCTTGTGCTAACATTTAATTATATGAAACATAGGGAGTAGCATTTAATGTGGTGTGAGTTCATGTAGTATTAGTAAGGTTCCATTCAGATTAGCACTTAATTATGGGAGCTGGGGGATAAGGAAGATATGGAAAGGGAAGAAAAGTCACATCTTAGATGGAAAATTGATCAAAACACAACAGGAAAACAATTAGCACACATCAAAGCCAGCTAGTGGTTGAAATGAATGCTTTGATAATTTATTTTCGGAAAAGAAGGGTTCCCTCCAATCATAAAAAAACTGTTGTTTTGGTCTCCATGTTTGATTACACGAAAAGTGACGTCCTGCAAGTTTTAGTGTCATTTGGCCATTTATGCACCCAAATAATCACAGTTGCATGCCCATCTTATGATCTTAGTGGCAACTCCTCCCAGTAAATGACTGCTATTCTCAAAGCTTCTTTGAATAAGATACTTTTATGAGTAGGACTACTTTATTATTCTACCCGCCAAAGTCGTGATCTAAGAGCAAGGCTAATAATACAGCCTTCAGCTGGCTGTATGGACACTTACAACCCACTTATCAGCCCATTCATATAGTAGTTTACAGCCAGCTGAAGGCTGTATGACCCACCCCTTTCTCTCACAAAGTTTCTTGGTTCTTGTGCTTCAGCTGGCTGTAAACTTACAGCCCACCTCTCTTCTCTCTCCTCCACCTTAGCATACAACCTACTAACAGCCTCTTATTATACTTGCTCTAAGCAAACATATGGCGCCAAAAAGTGAATATTAAAGGTTGTTAAGGAGATAGAGTTGTATTTGGAGATAGAGTTGTATTCTATTCCATATATGCCTTATCTCTATATGGCATATCCTCTTGCACTCTCCTATATATATATATATATATATATATATATATATATATATATATATATATATATATATATATATGACCCTTTGAGTCTCATATCAATACACACAATATTCATAACATGGTATCAGAGCTTAAGTTGAAACCCTAACCTCGATCTACTTCGGATCTACTTCCGCTGCTGCTGCTGCTGCCCCCGGGAGGATCGATCTCCTCTCCCGGGGGCGGCCACCTCTTCCCGGCCGTCGGCGCCGTATCGCACGCGGCCGTCGTTGCCCACGCCCGCCTGCGCTCGCGCTGCCGTCGACCGCGTCCGTGCCATCTTGTTGGGCTGCTCGACGACGCTGCCGCTGCCTCGTCTCCAGACAAGCCCACCATCGCTGCTCCATATGCCACCTCCCGCCGGATCCAGGCCACCGCGCTCCATCACCCCCGGATCCGGCCGCCGCCGCGGATGTGGCCGCCGCCGGTCTGGCACCGCACGGATCCGGCCGCCTCCGGGCCAGATCCGATCTGGATTGGGCCGCCGCCGTCTCGGGGAACTTCGCACCGAGCTCGATCCGGCCGCTCGCGGTCGTTGCGGCCGCCGTCTTCCTCCCGAGATCGCTGCCGCCTCACGTGGACCGTCGCTCTGGTCATCGGCTCTTCCTCCCGGCCGCCGCGCCCGCGTCTCTGCGCCCGCGCCGCCGCCTCCCGGCCGTCTTCGCGCTGGATCCGGCCGCCACTGCACCGCTCGGCTCGGATCTGGCCGCCTCTGGCCGGATCCACCGCTCTCCATCGCCTCTTCTGACGTCGCTGGCCTCCTTCGGCCACTACCGCCTTTGGCCGCCGCCTCCCGCGCCTCCTAACCCGCGCCGCCGCTTTCGGTTGCCGCCTTCCGCGCCTCCGCGCCCGCGAGAGAGAGGGGAAGGGGTGAGGGAGTGGAGAGAAGCAGGCGGGCGGGTGGAGGAAGGGGGTGTGAAGAGTGCGGGCGGCGGGAGTGAGGGGGAGTAAGAGAGAGGGGAGGGGGACTTTGAGGCAGTGATTTTTTTTTCAGTTTAGAGTCAGTCTCCCAGTTCTGTTGCGTCCATCTAAATCCGTAGTCTTAGATTTTTTTAGTTCGTCCAAGCCGTGCGAGTCCACAAATTTATTGTCAGTCATAGAAGTGTAGGAATTCTCTTTTGTCTGGCAGCAGCCGCCGCTCTACTCTCTGAGCCGCGTGCAGATCGTAGAAGTCGTTATGATGCCGCCGCTTCTCTAGCCGCCGCCCCGAGCTTCAAAGGCCGCCGCGCGTCCTCTGTGCACTGCGCCGCCGCCTCTTGGGCTTCGATCTGCGCCGTCATGCATCTATCTATTCCTCTTCGGCTTGATTTGACAGTTTATTCAAAGACTGCACGCAACGACATCATCAAGACTCGGACTTCGGATTTATCTTGTTTTAGTGTTAACCCTTTTTCAAATGCAATGCTATTGCATACGCCTTGCATTTGAGGGGGGAGTGTTAAGGAGATAGAGTTGTATTAGGAGATAGAGTTGTATTCTATTCCATATATGCATTATCTCTATATGGCATATCCTCTTGTACTCTCCTATATATATGGCCCTTTGGGTCTCATATCAATACACACAATATTCATAACAAAGGTCACCAATTAAATGTTTGGTGCCTAGATTTTTACACAATAATACAATTAGGTGATATTAAGAGGAATCTTTGCATTTAACTACGAGAGGTCATAATTCCAATGGACAGAAGTTAATAGGGTCATAATTCCAATGTACAGAAGTTAATAGTGGTAGTATAGTCACCAACTCTATTAATCAACCTCATGTTGGTTTGTGCAATCTGCAATGCTGTATAAAACAATAGTTTTTTTTATGACAGGAGGGGTATAGGGAAATCTTTTGGAATGGAAATTTTCTGTTGGCAGCATAATTACTTTGTTCGAGGGTGAGGTTTAAGCAGTAAGCTCTGTTTGTTTGAGAAGTGAGAACAGAGAAAAATAAAAGAAATAGAATACTAGAGTGGGGGAACATTAATTATCATGCCAAGTTTCTTTACTCACCGAGCTAATGATTGTGTGTATGTCATTCTGTTGGTGGTACTCTCTCCAGTCATAAAAAAACTAGTATCATTTTAGACAGCATTGCACAAACCAATGTGAGGTCAGTTAGTAGTGTTTGTGACTACACTATCCTATTAACTCCTTTCCATTGGAATTATGTCCTCGTGTAATCAAATGTAATTTCTCCTTGTAATCTCACCTAATGGTTGCTGCAAATCTGGACGCCAAACATTTCATGACTGCATGTTGTGACCTTTGATATTCATTTTCTGGATTGGTTTATACAGTAGTACTCGTCCAATAGTCCTATTCATTAAAGTATCTTATTCCAAAAAGCTTTGAGAATAGCAGTAATTTAAAATAAGTTGTTGCCGTTAAGATGAGCATGCAAATAATAAGTAGTCAAATGAGCCTCAAAATTGCAGGTATCATTTTTTTGTGAACATGACTGTAGGGAGTATCAACATCATAAGAGTTATGCATCAGCTTGCGCGTTCTTCTGTTCTACACGGACGGTCAATGGAACAAAAAATTGAAATGCTTTTGAGTGCTAATGTTGATGTGTTTATAAGTTAAGCTGATTTAGTTGACTAGGTGGTTAAGGTCAGAATTCATTTTCTTCTGGTAACTTTGTGTACCTAATTACCTATTTTGCTCACTGGCATAATGGCTGGGTTCGAATGGGCTTAAGGCTTTTGGCTTTTGTTATAGTAATTAGCTTTCAAATAGTGCGTCTTTTCAAGACGGGGTTTACAAGTCGATTGTAGTAGACATTGTACTGATTTCAGTTATACCGGCCAAAATCGCATGCGATTATCTTTCTCTTCGTACACTCTCCCGAACAGCTAGAATTCAAAAGCTATTAGCCACAGTCCAAAAGAACCCACCCAATATATCACTTCAAATGCTACTTTCCTTGCAACATTAAATTTAAGACTAGGCTGTACATATATTAATTACATCATGATCCATATATACACCACCAAGGTATGTTGCACCCAGCACACCAATTTTATGGTGAACTAGATTAATAGGAAATTAAAACAACATAAAGATTTTGAAAGCTATGATGTATTGATGTTGCTGTTAGTTCAATGGTGAATTTTTACTAGTCATCTCTAAAAACTGAAGAGTGCCAGGAACTCTGTAATAGTAAAATCCTGGTTTTAGAGTCAGTTCACTGCAGTCAATCTACGCTAAGATGCTTTTAATCTGACCTATACAATTTTCAGCTTTCTATTTATAAAGGCTATTTGTGGTGTTAAACTGTTAATTTATACTCTCTTCGTTCTTTTTTACTTGACACTTTTTATTTTTCACGGCCTTCGAAATGCGATTTTGGCAGCTACTTTTTATAACTTTACACTAAGATATACTAAATTGTAATATTATGAAAGTATTTTTAATGACAAATCTAATGTATAATTTTCGTATAGCCAATCTAGATAGTTTTAAATCTATTGGTGGTCGTTTGATGGCACGAATTCTAGAAAGTCATGTAAAGAACGGAGGGAGTAATATGTAATGTTCTTTCTGCTGATTTCTGATAGCCATGCTTCAAAAGTGTTTGTTTTTTTCTATTTGAATGAAATAGTTTAGAAGGGTTCTTAACCACACTAACAGGAGTTGTAAGATTGTTGTGTGCCTGATAGCATGAGGCAAATAATTGATAGGAGATTGAGCATACCAAAAATTGAAACCACGCTGAAAAGTGCAAACTTAGTGCAAAAATTGAAATCACAGAAGCTATTGCTTGAGCAAGTATTAGTAATATTGTAGTATACATGTGGATGCTATTAGGCTTATTGGTTTGTGTTTGAAGGTAGTTTGACATTGGTGTCTGTCTTTCTTTTCCATAGGCTGAAGCACTTGTCAAGGCTCAGCAAGATATGGGTGAAACAATGGGAGCACTTGGATTGGCATTCATCAAGCTTACGAAGTTTGAGACTGAGGAGGCAATGTATGACTCTCAGAGTATACGAGCTGCTGACAGCAAACGTATAGCGACGGCAGCTGTCAAAGCTAGCAGGGCATGTCGAGATTTGAATACACAAACTGTTAAATATCTGGTAATACTAAGTCTTTCACTTTTTTTAATAACCTCTCCTGGTTATGAAGTAATCATATTCCATGACTCATTTCCTTTTTGCAGGATACTCTGCATGAACATTTGGGGATAATGCTGTCTGTCCATACTGCATTTTCTGATCGGGCAAGTGCATTATTGACTGTACAGACACTCATGTCAGACCTGGCATCATTACAATCGAGGATCGAGAAACTTGAGGCTGCATCGTCGAAGATATTTGGTGGTGATAGAACTAGGCTTCGCAAAGTTGAAGAGTTGAGGGAAACAATAAGGGCTACTGAAGATGCTAAGTGCTGTGCGATAAGGGAATATGATAGAATCAAGGTAACCAACATGTGTTCTGTGGAAAGTAAAACTGATTGGATGTTTGATAACTAGCAATGAGCCAATGACAAAACCAATAGCTTTGCAAGCATTGCTGCTGTTCTTTATTTGGTTTCCTTCACAAGTACTCCTTTAGGCTCATAAAACTGTGGTGATCGTTATTATTACTTTTTTTTGCTTTTATATGGAATCAGTTTTTAGCAATGGTTAGCTCTGCTTTGAAATACCTTTGTACATTCTATTACTTTCTTGTTAAATTGCTTTAGTTGGTACTTTTTATTGATAAAAACTACTTTTCTGTCATCTGTACCATATAAATCATTTCTCCTATGTGGTGTCTCTGTTTATTTGCAAATTGTTTAACACATGTAACTAGGACCTGGCATGCCAAATTTCAATGAACAAGTTTGGATTAATTGCACATCTTGCTCCTATTAAAAATAGAATTGGTGCAGGAATACTGAACTTCATGCCAGGAGACTTGTTCTGCAATACCTTGCTTGCATGGATGTTATGTTCCTTGCCCCTGGGTCTCAGGTGGTAAGGGTGAGAGGGTTGGGGTTTATCGGCTTCACCCCGGTGGAAGTCCTCTGTTTCCGCCGTGGTTGCCGCCTGCCAACAGAACTAGGGTTTGGGGTGGGAAATACTTATTTCTTCCTTCTTCCGCTCAAACGCAAGAAGGAATTTATACTCTTACAAACCCTGTCTCAGAAGGAGACCGACTCCTAAACGATTCATTAACTAAAAAGATTACAAAGGACTTTCTTATTCTTATCTGAAAACCGGACTCCAAACCGAAAGGAACTGCTACTGCGCGTCAGCTGCGCCTGCCAATTTGGCCCGTCGGACATAGTGCCGTCCCCAGTATGAATCCATAACATTTCCCCCCTCCTGAGGAAACAGTTCGTCCTCGAGCTGAAAGTCTGGATAGTGTTGTTTGAAGTCTGAAACTGGAACCCACGAGGCGTCTGCTGGCGACTGGCCCGACCATTGTACCAGAACTTCCCACTTACCCTTATACAAGCGTGAGCGCACAATGGTTGAAGGAGTAGCCCGAACCCGACCATGAAGAATGTCTGGGAGAGCCGGAGGAGTTGCAGGTGGAGTACCCCGGAATTGCTTCAAAAAAGCCACATGGAAGACATTGTGTAGGCGGGCAGCCGGAGGCAGCTGAAGTTTATAAGCCACTGATCCAATCCGAGCAATGATTTGATAAGGACCATAATACTTGGGGGACAATTTGGAGAACTTTGTTGTAATGCCGATTGCCTGGCGCTGATGGAGCTTAAGTAAGACCCATTGACCCACATCAAACTCAACCTCCCGATGGTTTTTGTCGTAGAAGTCCTTCATGCGTTACTGAGCGTGCAGTAAACGGTCACGGATGTCACACAAGAATTCATCACGGGTACGTAAAGTCTCATCAACGGCAGCGACTTGAGCTGAACCCGCTTGATACGGAGTGAGAGCTGGGGGAGGTCGTCCATATACCACTTGAAAAGGAGTGCATCGAAGGGCAGAGTGAAAGGATGTATTATAACAGAACTCAGCCCATGGAAGCCATTGAACCCACTGTCGAGGACGGTCTCCACTGAGGCAGCGAAGATACATTTCAATGGTGCGATTGACCACTTCGCTCTGACCGTCAGCTTGTGGATGAAACACTGAAGTCATATCGAGAGAAACTCCAGCCAGCCGAAATAATTCAGTCCAAAAGTTGCTTGTAAAAATTGTATCTCGATCACTGACGATTGACTCAGGAAACCCATGAAGTCGCACAATTTCCTCAAAGAAGGCATGAGCCACCGATTGAGCTGTATATGGATGCGCCAATGGAATAAAATGGGCATATTTAGAAAATCTGTCCACTACTGTCAGAATGACTGACTTCCCATGGACCCGAGGGAACCCATCGACGAAGTCCATTGAAATATGAGACCAGATTTGCGTAGGGATTGGTAGGGGTTGGAGCAGTCCAGCCGGGTGTAGGTGGTCCACTTTGTTGCGCTGACATATAGCACAGCAAGTAATGTGATGTTGTGTAAACTTCTTGAGTTGGGGAATATAGAAATCTTGTCGAATTCGATGCAGTGTTTTCTGGATCCCCTCGTGGCCAATGGAGTGATAGTTTGCAATGATATGTGGTACATAAACGGATGAACTTGGAACAAATATGCGGCCATGGTATAGAAAGAGGCCATCTACAAAGGACCAGTGTACAGGAAGGTCTTGAGTTGTAAGTTGAGAATGCAGCGTTTGGAATGCCGGTAAGGAGCGAACTTCTTCCTTAAGCTGATCAAGAAGTTGAAACTACGGTACTGAAAGAGCTGATAGGAGCAGCTGCTCATCCCGACGGGATAATGCGTCCGCTACAAGGTTGGTTTTGCCCGGCTTGAATTCAATTTGGAAGTCGAACCCGAACAGTTTGCTGACCCAATGGTGTTGGGGGATAGTATTTAAGCGCTGATCCAACAGATATTTCAGACTGTAATGGTCCGTGCGGACAATGAACGCTTTACCCCAAAGATAATGGCGCCAATGACGTACTGCTTTGACTAATCCGATGAGCTCGCGCTCGTACGCGGCTAGTTTGGCGTGATGTTGTGGAATTGCTCGGCTGAAGAATGCAATTGGTTTGGATCCCTGATGGAGAACAGCCCCAATGCCACTACCTGATGCATCGCACTCAACTATAAAAGCTACTGTAAAATCTGGAAGAGCCAAGAAGGATGGCGTGCACAGGGCATTCTTTAGAGCTGAAATGCATCATTCACCTCCTGTGACCAGCAGAAACCCTCCTTCGTAAGTAGCTTGGTTAGGGGCGCTGCCAGGGATCCAAATTGCCGTATGAACTTACGGTAATATCCTGCAAGACCTAGAAAGCCCCTCAACTGACGAGGCGAGGTCGGAATTGGCCACTTCTGAATATCATCCACTTTGGATTGATCCATGGAAACCCCATCAGCTGAGACCACATGGCCTAAATATGATACTGACTTGGTACCAAAAGAACACTTAGATTGTTTGAGAAAGAACTGATGATGCCGCGGCAGAGCAAAGACTTGGCGCATATGGCACAAATGTTCCGACCATGATGGACTGAAAATTAATATATCATCGAAGAAAACCAATACGAATTTGCGAAGAAAAGGCCGGAGAATGGCATTCATAACAGCCTGAAAGGTTGCCGGAGCATTGGAGAGGCCGAATGGTAGGACTAGATATTCAAAGTGGCCATGATGCGTGCGGAAGGCTGTCATATGGATATCCTCCGGATGCATGCGGATTTGGTGATAGCCCGACCGTAAATCCAACTTGGTGAAGTACTTGGCGTTTTTCAACTCGTCCAATAGCTCATCAACTATTGGAATAGGGAATTTATCCTTGACCGTCTGGGCATTAAGCGCACGATAATCCACACAAAGCCGCCATGATTTATCCTTCTTTTTCACCAAAATAACGGGCGAGCTGAAGGGAGAAGAACTTGTGTGTATAATGCCTTGTGATAACATCTCGTCGCATTGTTTTTCGATTTCATCCTTGTGATGGTGGGGATAACGATATGGTCGAACCGCCACTGGTTTGGATCCTGGTAATAGGTGAATGTGGTGGTCAAAGGGTCGTGGAGGAGGTAAACCAGAAGGATGCTGAAAAATATCCTGAAAATCTGATAGAAGTGCTGGCAATAGTGCTTGAGTTGGCTCATTGAGCGCAAACAGCCTTGAAGATGGCCTGTGTGGTATGCCCAAAAATCTGACTTGCCGTCCGTGATGCCAGAAGGACATCGATAAATTGGAGAAATCCCAGAGGATTGGACCCAATGTGCGCAGCCACTGAACACCCAGAATGGCGTCAAAACCCTGAAGAGGTAAAGCGTAGCAATTGATCGAGAATTCTTCAGGCCCAATTTGGAATGACAAGGACGGGCAAAACCCTGGACACGATATCCTGTCACCATTGGCAACTGCCACATTGATACCGGTGCGATCTTGCAGAGGAATAGCAGATTGTTGGGCAGCCTCAAGACTAATGAAATTGTGAGTAGATCCCAAATCAACCAAAGCACAGAAGCTGTGATTCCTAATTATGATGGTCAATTGCATGGTATTGCCCGAAGATATACCCGTCAACGCGTGTAGGGAGATTTGAGGTTTGTCATTCTCGATACTGTCTTCTGACACATCATCCTCATCCAAGATCTCAATCCAATACAGGCGCTTGCACCGATGTCCTCGTGTGAATTGTTCATCACAATTAAAGCAAAGACCTTTCTGGCGACGATCCGCCATCTCGGATGGAGTAAGACGCCTGAACGCTCGCTGTTGAGGTGTCGCTGACCCTGCTGGAGGTGCCGTCAACAGGGGAACCTCCGGTGGTTTTGGCAGTAGAGGTGGCGTGCGTTGTGCTGGAGCATATCTTGTAGAAGATGATTGAGGGTTGGTATGCGGCTGGCGAAGAAGCATCCCTGAGCTATAAAGTAATTTGTAATGCCTTTCCGCTGCTTTGGCAAGGCTTACAGCGGTATCCAAGGAAACCGGACTCTGCAATTCACCGTCTGACTTGATGAGCTCCCCCAAGCCGGCCAGAAATAAGCCAACTTCATGTTCCGGCGACAGATTATCTGTGCGACAAAGTACTCAATAGAATTCCTGAGCATATTCTTCAACTGACCCTGTTTGGCGCAGGAGAGCAAGTTCGGAAACCGGGTTTGATCGAAAAGGAGGCCCAAAGCGCAGTTTGCACGAACTCTGAAACCTTGGCCAAGTCGGAATTCCTTCAGTACGCTCCAGTTTGTAATACCATTGCTGCACTATGCCAGTCATATGATAGGTAGCCAACCAAACTTTTTCCTCCTCAATAGTATGGTGTCCACGAAAGAATTGATTACAACGAGTGAGCCACTCCAATGGATCGGAGTTGCCATCAAACAGAGGAAAATCCACTTTGTAGAACCGTCCTGGGTGGGTAGCCGCAGTTTGCTCACCAGAAGAGTGACGTGCCAAAGAATTTGCTGAATTCGTGACTTTAGTTGGTGACGATGAGCGTCCTTCAAGAGCAAGAACAGCCGCTTCCAGACTTGCTTGGGCCGCCGCCTGATCTTCTTGCCGCTTCAAAATCGTCCCCAAGATCTCCTTTAATTCACGTAATTCCGTGTTGAGTGAATCGGGAGCCATGGAATCTGATACCAATCTGTTATGTTCCTTGCCCCTGGGTCTCAGGTGGTAAGGGTGAGAGGGTTGGGGTTTATCGGCTTCACCCCGGTGGAAGTCCTCTGTTTCCGCCGTGGTTGCCGCCTGCCAACAGAACTAGGGTTTGGGGTGGGAAATACTTATTTCTTCCTTCCTTCTTCCGCTCAAACGCAAGAAGGAATTTATACTCTTACAAAACCTGTCTCAGAAGGAGACCGACTCCTAAACGATTCATTAACTAAAAAGATTACAAAGGACTTTCTTATTCTTATCTGAAAACCGGACTCCAAACTGAAAGGAACTGCTACTGCGCGTCAGCTGCGCCTGCCAATTTGGCCCGTCGGACATAGTGCCGTCCCCAGTATGAATCCATAACAATGGATCATATCTGTTGTGGTGAAACCCTTGATTCTAGGCGCCTAGGTAGCCAATATTTAGATAGTAGCAGCAGTAGTACTGCTTCACCCTAAATTGTTTTGTTCAGCTTGCTGTAAGCATTGTGCTTTTCTTTATGTTTGCACTTCTCTTCTAAGAGTTCTAGATGAAAACTTATTGATCTTCTCACATTGTGATTATTTAATATGCAGGAGAACAACAGAAGTGAACTCAGCAGACTAGACAGAGAAAGGAAGGAAGATTTCCTGGAGATGCTAAAAGGATATGTCACAAGCCAGGTATTATTTCAACTTTCCATCGTTTCTTTTATTTCTTTTTGTGCTAATGATCCTAGAAAACCTTTGCAGAAGTCTTGATTATATGGCATCCCTCTGTACCTTCCACAATGATTAGATAATTGATCATCAGTTAAAAACGATAGAATTATTACATGGTTGTATAGCTAGTAATACGAATAGATTGCGCACGTTGATCCTGCTGCGCAGATACTGAAACTTAGGTTTTCTATCAACAGTTTATTAAGTAAACACATTTTAACAGTAAATTGCCTCGTCTGTGTTTTGAGTTAAAATTTCGTTTCATTTGTTCAATCCACCACTGTTTGGCGACTTCACTCTACAGCTTTTTTACTAAAGGCATGTGAGCAGCGAGTAGCTTTTGTAGTATATCATTGGCTGCGTGTTAGTTACTCGGTTCCCTTGCATTTGCTGAAGCCACCAAACTTTTTTTTTAATCTTGTATGTACACAGGCTGCATACGCGGAGAAAATTGTAGACGGTTGGGAGACGGTTGCCGAGGAGACTAGTGGATATGCCCGAGGAGCTGATAACATGACTTTTTAGTTTTCCCCGTTTGGATACATGTATGTACACCATGTAATCTAGGATGAATTGCAAAATAGAAGAAAGACGAACCTAATTCAATTTGTTTTTCATTTTTTTTTTGTAGTGCACTGGCTTGCTTACACTGTCTTACTTTCTGATTGATTTGGTTTTACCCCCCTCCGTTGATGTGGAGAGTATCCTCATTTTGTGGTTAGGCACATTATTGCTTGCATGACAGGTTTATTCAGATCGGCGTGGTTTGTTCTGTGGCTCCACTGGCGCGATTAGTTTTGACGAGTGGAAGATTGTACTGCTTATCGGGAAAATATGCATAATCAGGTTGCCTTTCTTTAGCGTCAGCTACGTAAATTAAAGAATCGATTGGGAATCAACCATATGGTAAACAAAAGAACCTGCATGAGCACCAGCAGTCTTCGTGCTAGGGGTGGCAACGAGTTGAGCCAGGCTCGGCTCGGCTCGTGAAAGCTCGGTGAAATAGAGGCTCGGTTCGGCTCGGCTTGGTTAGGGTATCAAGCTTTTTTGTGGGCTCGGCTCGGCTTGTGATGCGGCTCGAGCCAGCTCGCGAGGGCTCGCGAGCCAACAATGGTTCCACCGCTCCGCCACCGAGACAGTGGCACCGAGCTCCGCGGCGACCTCGGATCTCGCCGCCGCCCCGACTCCGAGTCTGGATCCTGCCGGTGCCGCCTCCTCGCTCGGCATCGTTGGCTCCTCACCGACGTCGAGCGCCTCCTCTTCCTCATCCGCATACCACCGCCGAAGTCCTCCGCGCTAGCACCGAGCTCCACCATCGCCTCCTCCTCGCCCGGCTATGACGCCGCTGCCGCCTCCTCTTCCGGCTGGATCCCGTCACCGAGACCTTCGCCGCCTGCCCGCCTCCTCGCCCGGCTGGGCTCCCGTCGCCGCCACCGCCGCATAACATCACCAACTTAGAATCAAAGCAAGAAAGAGGGAAAAAGAGGGGAAAACATCAGATTAGCCAGATCTGGCTGGAGATCCCCAGGCGGCGCCGGACATCCCGGCGGGAACGGTCGGCGGGCCGGGCCAGAGGAGGCGTCAGAGGGGAGGCACGAGTGGGCGGCGGAGCCGCTGGAGGAGCAGAGCGGCGGCGCGAGGAGGCAGGGGTGCGAGCGGAAGGAGCCGCACGGAGACGGAGCCACGGAGGTAGAGGCGGCGACGTGCCGACGTAAGAGGAGCCGAGGGGAGGCGCGTGAGGAGAGAGCGAGAGAGAGGGAGAGAGAGAGAGAGAGAGCCGGCTGAGTTGGCGAGAAAAGAAGAAAAGGAGGAGGAGATGGAAGGCGTCGGCAGAGGCGGAAAGGAGAAGGCCCGTCGGGAGAGTTGGGCCGAGCCAACCGAGCTCAAGGGAGTATTTACATCAATTTTTTATTAGTTCCCTTTCCCACTATCAAAGGAGTATTTACATCAATTTTTTTATTAGTTCCCTCTCCACAGATCTTTGGAGAGATCGATATACACACAAACACGGGTTCTTAAATTAAGAAACAACGAAACGGAGTTTCGAGTACCCATGCCTACAGAACTAAAACAAAGGGGAAAACCTGTCAAGGAACCCAATCCTGTTCAATGCTTCCAAGATCACCTCATTGGAACACGCCAACGAAGCGAACGATGAGACCAAACACTAGAAATTTAGTTTGGCCGCTCAAAGAGATCACAACCCCTCAAAGAACTCTGCGTCTTGGAAGCCGGAGTTGTGCATCCACGTTGGGGCTGCCTCGGCTGACTCGAGCATGCTCTCCAGCAAGCCTGGATCCAACCCGTCCAAGTAGAAAGGTTCCTGTTGGCCAAGCTCCATGCCCATGCCACTGTTAGCCCCATCTTCATTGGCTTCAGCATCCTTGAACCACAAGCCCTCCTCCACCGGGTCAGCTTCCATCATTCTCAGCATTTCATCGATGCCAAAACCATCTTCTTCCTCATCCGGTAGATTGGCAATAGGCTCCAGTGGCTCAAAGACTTCGGCGTCAGATGTCCCACTGCCATTGCTTATCCCAGCACCAGGAGCAGGCTGCTGGCTGTCATGGTTCTGATCATAGGCGACAGATTCTGCCTTAGCCTCATGTGAACCAGCTTCCAGCACTTCTGATTGAGTCTTCAGTGGACTTGAAATCTCAGAAACTTCTGGCTTGTGTGAGGTAGACGCGATGTCAGAGTGATTAGATGTTGTAGTAGACTCGCATGATGTGTAACCACCAGGTGAAACACCCTGAGCAGCTGCTGGCGCAACCAGGGCAGAAGTCGCTGAATCCTGTCTGGGGAAGTTTGTGCGAGCCATTGGACCGTACATTGCTCTGGCTGCCTCGTCATAAGCACGGGCTGCATCTTCAGCAGTGGGGAAGGTCCCCAACCAGAGCCTGCTGACCCGGTTCGGCTCCCGAATTTCAGCCACCCACTTCCCCCAAGTACGCTGCCTCACACCACGGAATCCACATTGGGTATTGTCAGGTCCTCCTTTCCCCTTCATGCAGCCCTTCTTCGAACCCTTTGCGGGTGCTTTCCTTGACCGCTTCGCACCCTCTGGATCATGCTCCAGCTGTTGGTTGATTTCAGCCCACCGCCTGATCGTCTCAGAGACAGAATTAGGCCCATCACGTGATCTCCGGGGTCGCTTTTTCCTGCTGAAAAAGGAGCAAAGTTAGTAATTCATTCATCAGATTCAAGCAGAAGATTCACAACACCAAGCAAAAATAAGCAATACAATCAAAGGTTCCTACAAATGGGCCATCTCCACAGAAACAGATACTATTTCACTCAATAACCAAACAGCTATCAATTGTCAACATATACAATTTCACAATTTCGATCGAACAGACCATCTCTACAGAAACTGATACCATGTTATTCATCAACACAAATGCCATTTATCACAACTGCCCTTTATCGTCCCTTCTACCAATAGATGAACAACTAACAGGAACCAACTAACCAAAAGACCAAGTTTTTATATTAACAACTATCGAGAACCAACAAACAAATAGACCAACGACTAATTGAAAATCAACCAACAAAAAGACCAGGCAAAGCCAGTCAAGTGCTGCTCTAGTGTGGCACTCTTTCAACAACACGAAAAGGCAGTTAGACTGCTAGTCATAGCTCACATGCTCTAATACATAGAGCAGCCAGACATAGAACGGTTAAACACACCACAGATTAGAGACCACTGGTGGCGCATCTCCCTTGGGGGTTTGCTTGGCCAAGAGTGCGTACTCATTACAGGGAAGAGCACGGCCTCCTGCTGAAACACAAACAGTTATTTTGTGCTGTCTTTTCCAGTGCCGAACACGTGGGACTCAAATCTCAGTCAATAATGTTTACAAGAGGTGTTCAAAACAGTCATACCTATCGGTTCGACGGAATCAAGTGTCCCAGTACTGGCCTCAGCTCCACACGTTCTAGTTACCGAAAAGACAAGACAAATAGGCATAACACGTATCAGAGACTGTATAAACCAAGAAAAGCTGACAAGACAAGACAAATAGACATAACACGTATCAGAGACTGTATAAACCAAGAAAAACTGACAACAATACGACAATTTGACAACCGAATGCAGCAACGAAGTAGAACTAACGACAATACAGCAAGTTAGGCGGGTCATACGAATTACATAGTACACACGTTTCTGTGGAGATGGTGCTGACTGAACCAAGTCAATAACATTGATACTAGCCACTTAGTAAACAATGCTCCTGACCCCGAAATCCAAAATTTATACCTACGTTCATACCCAAAATAAAAATTTTCCTTAGATATAGTCCAACAGATATAATTCTATATCAGCTACCAATCAAAGTATGCAATTACCACCCAAATTCGAGATATTGATTCGATTCACACCAACGGACCACCAAACGTAACGGGGACATCCAATTAAAGGAGATCCACGACCAGAACTTCCGCGATCGCCCGCCTTTCCCAATCCCGAACCATAAACGACCCCAAATTCGCGGCATCTACAATACTAACAAACATCTTCCACAATCCCTATGACCTCGCTCATCCTAGCAATGCTAATTGCGCGAAATACCACCCCAACCTAAAACCCTAATCCCCAAATTTCTACAACAAAAGCACCCAACCCGCACAGTCACCACCAATTCGACCCCCAGACCCCTCAATCCCCGACTCCAAACACCCAAACCGATCAATTCCCTTAACAAATTAAACGATCCCCAACCCCCCAAACCCTAGATCTTACCCGATTCGAACCCCCACAAAAGCACAAGGGTGGAAACCCTAAGAAAGGACTCTGGAGAAAAAGATCTCACCTTCCGGGCTGTAGCGCCGGGATCTCGACTGGCACCACCGCCTCCTTCTGATCCACCGTCATGGCCGATTCGAAGATCTCCACAAAATCTCTAGGGTTGGCTATCTCGTCGCCTGTTTTCTTCGCGAGGTCGCTTCGCGTTGAGTCGGGAGAGGGGGAAAGGATAGGGGAGAGGGGAAGACCGGAAACCCGAAGGCTCGTGGTGCGACCATATTTATAGGCTTGTTCGCGGTCCCACTAGTCGTGGAAATATCTAGGTGCTTAGCCGCGTGGGGCTCAGATGTAAGTGACGTGGTTCACGTGGGCGCGGTGCAGGGAGGGGGCCGTGACGTAAGCGGTGCCGTGGTGCAAGGAAGCTTCGGGAGACTTTGCGCCTAAGCAAACTCGGCCTCTCCTTTTCCGCTACAGATCTTATTTTATTTTATTTTCTACACATTAAACCTGCGGCTCTGGATGGCTGCCACGTGTGGATGGACGTGTGGCTTGCGGGCTGGCTAAGGGGCACGAGGTGATACGTGGCTGGCCGGGATGACATGCTGGATTATGAGATTCGTGCACTGACCGGCTGTGGCAGTGAGCGTTGGACTTTTTTGGGTCACTGAGCTGTTGAACAATGGATTACGACGCTCGTACCAGAACTGGAAAGGAATGGCTATGCTTGGTATTTTCCGATTCCAGTAATTTAAGTAGCGAAGACTTTCCTAGAGCATGCAATGTTAGCAAATTCCACTCTTTTTAAGGCAGAAAAACTCCTAATTGGTTTATGAATAGTGATCAATGCTTGATGTTCATAGTAGTGAACATGTTTGCTTAAAATACTTCTTCATATTGTCGGTCATGTTTGCTTAAAATACTTCTTCATATTGTCGGAACAAAGAACCTTCTTGCTAAGGCCTCTTTGGTACATGGGAATCTAAAATCACAGGATATGACAAACGTATGTGTAATAACTCCATTCTAAGAAAAGGACCGTTATATTTTTCACAACAACCTAGAAGTTCAGTTATGGATATAAAGAGTATTATGTCTGCTCACCAGTATATAAAAAGGGTTAGTTTAATTAAAATATGACCTAATGGCTAAACTATAATGGCTTTGCGGGCGTTCAAATTTAAAACTTAACTTACATTCAGAAGAATCGATGAAATACTATAGAAACACTTGAATGCGGTCGTAGCCCTAATATGATAGCTGATGCATCTTTCCTTCTTCGGTTGTCTATTATAATAAAAATAAGCAAAATTGAATACACTAAGTACTCAATAAGCCACATAGGAAGGCTATTTAACTATCATGCAAGGTGTTCAACTAGACAGATTCATGAGTTGTAATATGATAAGAATATATGCAAGTTTACTGGTAAAGAATTTTGCACTTGAAACAATAAAATATTATCTAATTAGTAAGGGGGTTTATCATCCGCAATTTTCACATTAAAAATCCTCCAAATTCTACAATGCCTTATTATTGGAATCACCCATGAAACATAGCTCTATTGACCGGGAGCACAACATATTCGAATACCACTTATTACACTCTGCAGAGTTGACTAACTTTACCTATAAGATATTTCAGACTCATAATGTCAAGCTATATATACGTAACATGATAGTGTGTGACTAAGTTGAGATAACAAGGTCTTTTTACTGCTCTTTTCGGTCTAGTTTCTGCCCGATAGGCTCGGAGTCATTCAACCACATTCAGGAATTCACTGTCCAGTGCGAAAATCATGGCCTGATGTTGAGTGGACCTACTGTTGTTAATATTGGCAAGTCGCATAATAAAGCCAACTTCCATCTCACCCCTTTCTCGTGGGCTATCCAGACAAAATTAGGATAATTATCACCCTACAGATATTCAATTGAATCCAATTAATAGACCAAGTTGATAAGTCAAATTTGTGGTTACGTGAGTTCTATATTATTTACTTGGCACGAGATCTAGTCCTTATGAGGTTATCACTCACATACCCTGTGCACACTGGCATCACACTACCATAGCCAAACTAGAGCCTCAATGTTTAGGTAAGGTCATGGGCTCCAACTATCTAGTGGTTGCCCACTAAGGGTCTGTTTGGTAGAGCTCCATATTCTTATTTTTCAGCTTCTGCTCCTGATTCTCTGAGAATCTGAAGCTACCCATAGAAAGCGTTTGGCTAGTAGGTTGGTTTCAAAAACATAAGAGGGGGGATTGGGAAGTAAATAGACCATGATACCCTTGGTTATAACACTTCATCTATATTTATATCTTACTTCTTTGTATTTATAAAATGGGAAAGAGCAAAAAGAATGGAACCGATGCCAACTACAGTTAATAGTCGATCGTTATGGAATGGAACATGCCTTCCTCTCCATTTGTGTCCCACATGGTTAGCAATAGGCCATCACTTTGATCTCAATTATTAAATGATGCATGTAATTGGTAATATGAGCAGATGCTCATTTTTAGTGCATTAGAACGTTGAAAGCATCTAGGCCCCTAAAAATGGTTTTGGTAATTAATGAAATTATGTGAATATGGGACTAACGTATTTTATGAGCATGCAAAGGGTTAGTCTATACATGAGCAACAAGATGCAAGCCAAAGGATGTATGTGAAGACCAAATTGATTCAAGACAAATGTATACTTAGCATAAGATCTCGTTTTATTTTTACCAGGTCTTAGGTGAATGGTGGAAGACCGGATTATAGGATAGATGATCGTACCATCAAGAGGGATCTTGGCAAGTAGCTTGAAAACACATTTCTTGTGCCATATGGATCAACATTAGAAACTTACATCCATCAAAAATCAGTTTTAAAACAAAATCTGTGCTCTGTCTGGAAGAGCGGTAGTACCGCAGTTTTGAATGTCGGAACTACCGGAGAGCGGTAGTTCCGCGCCCAAATGCGGTAGTACCGGCAAGCGGAAGATCCGTTTCTTGAGCGGATCAATTTTTCCAGAGAGCACCCGCGGATGCACTTGAGCTCTTGCGGGAACGGAAGTACCGGCCACTTAAACGCCGGAACTACCGCACCAAGCGGTAGTACCGCATTATGAAGCGGTACTTCCGGAGCCCGGAAGATCCGGAGGGAGAGCGGATTAATTTTTCCAGAGAGCACCCTCCGGATGAAGTCTAGATTTTCTTGGAGCGGAAGTACCGGCGATTTCAACACCGGAACTACCACTGTGTGCGGTAGTTCCGCTGTCCAGAGCGGTACTTCCGGAGTCCGGAAGATCCGGCCTCAAGAGTGGATCAATTTTTCCAGAGAGCGCCAAAATTGGGACCTTTTTAGTTTGGCTGGAGCGGTAGTACCGCGCCGACTTTGCGGAACTACCGGTGAGCGGTAGTACCGCAAATTTCAACGGCGGTAGTACCGCGCCGCCAAATCCAACGGTCACTGCAGAGCTCTGACATTACCGTTCTGGCGCGAAGATTTGGTAGCGGTAGTACCAGGGGCCGGTAGTACCGCTCGACTAGAATATTTTCTGGAAATTGTGTCAAATGGCTAGTTTTGGTTGGTGGAGGCTATAAATACCCCCACCACTGCACATGGGCTAGGTTTAGAGACTCATTGCATATTCCTTGAGCCCAAGAGCATTCATTCCACCCACTTTCTCACATTGAGCATTAAATTGAGGTGGTTTTGCAATTAGTGTAAGATTTTCATTTGTTGATCCACTTAGCACAAAAATTGCATTCAAGTGAAGCCCAAGGTCTATTACTCTTAGTGCTTGCCGGCACTTGGACGATCAGGCGAAGTTTGGCTTGGTGATCTTCTCAAGAAGCTTGTGAGAAGACCCGGCAATTTGTGAAGGTTGGAGCTCACCTACCCGGAGCGGGGAAGAGCTACATTAGTGATCGACGTGTTTGGCTCAATTCGTGGAGTCAGTCCGATTCGTCCGGGCTAACCTCAACGTGGACTAGGGGAAACCGGCAAGTTTCCGATCACCACGGTAAAACATCGGTTGTGTTCGTTTGTTCTTAGCTCTTACTTATATACATCCTTGTGATCATTTGATTGTTTAGAGCTAAGTTTGCTATATTGTTAATTAGAATTGCATAGGATTAATTGCTTTACATTCTTGTCATTTAAATTATAAAGAATTAATCAAGTGAACAAGAAAATTTTAAAAACCTCCTATTCACCCCCCTCTAGTCGGTATCCTTGATCCTACAAACGTAGAGTTGAGCTCTTCTAAAAAAAGGAATGTAGAGTTGAGCTGCAAAATACTCCCAACATGACATACAAAATCACATATATGCTCAACAAAATTCACAGGACTAGTAGCGGCAGTGGGCAATTTACTATAATCCAATAGCAAGAGTGCAACATCAAGTTCCATTCAGTTACAACCTAATGAAGAAAAGTCCAAGTTACACAGCAATATCAACAGATGTATACAAGAAAAGTCCAAGTTACACACTCTGTAATACATGGATACAAGGCTACTCAAGCATATCAATGAGTTCACTGACAAACAAGAGACCATGACTAAAACAACTCATTATTCAACAAAAAAAAATAACAGTGCGAACTCTAAACTTAACTACAAGGATCACATGACGCTGGCACCAGAGTATACTTCTAGGCAAATTCCCCAACCTTCGATTTAAGGTACCATATTCAGGCCTTTTTGCAAAAGCATATTTAGGTATCTATTTCTACATACGAAGGAAAAATTGCCTCTATGTAGGCTACATTCATGCACACCTCCATGAATAAAATGGCAGATAGATCAGCAAAAGAGCCTTCTCTGTCCTTTCAACAAAACTCCAAGTCTCCAACTGTGCTTGCCAAATGAAATACAGAAGAACATAACAAGAAAAATGATTATTGATACATCTCAAGAGATAAGTAGCACCAGGTGCAAAGTATGTTTCAAATAGAAAAAATTCATATTTTAGAAGTAATTGAACAACATTAGGAGTAAATACCAACCTATCTCAATCATATGAAACACCTGTATGGATATCAAAGTAATTTTATTGGTTTGTCCTAAAACTATATAAGGTAATATGCCTTAGTTTGATTAGCCAGAATTCCCATTGAAATAGACTTCTAAATTATGTGATAATTCTCATCACTTCACAAGAAATTTGACAGAACCAAGTAATATGACCTTGTAACACTAACATAAATGAAAAAAATACTAAGAGATGGACCACATGTAGGTTATTTGCTATTTCACTTATAGGTGATTTAACACAAATGTCAAGCAAAGGTGATAGATTTGGACTATAACAGATGCTTCAGCCATCACTTGTTAAACTGCTCCAAAACACTACAATCAGGTAGGCCTCTCAGTATCTATCAATTACATAGAATACTATACAAAACTCATGACTGGCAGTTTCCCACAACTAAACCAACAATATAAATTATTAACTCTATACCAGACATCGCAAACAAATTGCATCAGGTGCCATCATTCAACATCATTTACAGAAATGCAGTATCTGTTCTGATCATAAGCACTTATGAGAGGGTATTTGTTGTGGCTACAGACCAAACAGAGAGAGAGATGGTAGTGGAGAGTGATGAAGATAAGTGTAATGGCCTGGGTCCTCCCCATGGCTTACTCATATATATATATATATACACATGAGGAGTGCTTTTACAGCTATACCCTTACATCTGGTTATCCCCTCTGGGGGCAGTTATGTCATTACATATGGCCTATTCTGGGCCTTATAATCTCCTACCAGGCCTGCTGGGTTTAGGTGGGGGTCACCCCTACGACAAGAGCCTCTCATGGTGAAGGGCTTCACAAGGCCGAAGCCATGTCGCCGAGTCCTTTGGCCCCCTCCGTCCCTTGCGGCCTGTGAATTCCTCCAAACTTGACCCGGGGCTGTGCTGTGGCCGAAGCAGATGCGTGTTCTTCCGACCGTCCACGTGGCGAGGCGTGCTTGGCGCGGTGCAGGCCTTGAGGCGTCGTGACCATCAATGTGACGGCGGACTCCCGACGTTTGGACTTCTGGGGCGCGCGCGCGCCCCCCGCTTGTGCTTCCACCGGTTGGCGTGCCGCCGATTGGCCTCCTTCCACGGCGGCGGCTCTTCGCCTGGTGAGGCCGTGTATAAATATGCTGGCGACGGGGGCCGCTCCCTAGATACCCCTTGCTGTACATCCCGTACCTGTTCATGGTTAGCTTCTCATGTGTAGGGAAAATTTTGTTCACCTGCGTTTGATGACTGCGTCGACTGGCGTCAACGCCCGCGAGCGCCGGTGAACCAAACACGTCCTATTTGTGGGAATGCTTCACAGCTTGAAGCGGAGATGGCAAGGCCTGACTTGCTCTCGTAGACAGATATGAAGTAATCCATACGCTCTGATCGTGCGAACGAGCATATGCTGATGTGGTGACGCATATCTGTTTACGAGATCATGTCTGTTCTTGCCGCAAATTGACCTTTGCGTGTTCAAGTTATGGTGGTCGTATGTGATTTCTTCGTTCTTCAAGCTCGTTCCATCCCCATTCTTCGAGTGGGTGGCAGCGGCGGTTGGCGCCGAAGTCGAAGTACACGCGCGCGCGCTCCGTTCCCCACCCTTCGAACGGGTGGCAGTGAAGCTGGCGCCTAATCGAAGTATACGCGCGCGCTCCGTCCCCTACCCTTCGATCGGATGGCAGCGAAGCTGGCGCCTAGTCGAAGTAGACGCGCGCGCTCCGTCCCCTACCCATCGAACGGGTGGCAGCGAAGCTGGCGCCTAGTCGGAGTAGACGCGCGCGCTCTGTCCCCTACCCTTCGAACGGGTTGCAGCGAAGCTGGCGCCTAGTCGGAGTAGACGCGCGCGCTCCGTCCCCTACCCTTCGAACGGGTGGCAGCGAAGCTGGCGCCTAGTCGGAGTAGACGCGCGCGCTCCGTCCCCTACCCTTCGAACGGGTGGCAGCGAAGCTGGCGCCTAGTCGGAGTAGACGCGCGCGCTCCGTCCCCTACCCTTCGAACGGGTGGCAGCGAAGCTGGCGCCTAGTCGGAGTAGACGCGCGCGCTCCGTCCCCTACCCTTCGAACGGGTGGCAGCGAAGCTGGCGCCTAGTCGGAGTAGACGCGCGCGCTCCGTCCCCTACCCATCGAACGGGTGGCAGCGAAGCTGGCGCCTAGTCGGAGTAGACGCGCGCGCGCTCCGTCCCCTACCCTTCGAACGGGTGGTAGCGAAGCTGGCGTCTAGTCGGAGTAGACGCGCGCGCGCTCCATCCCCTACCCTTCGAACGGGTGGCAGCGAAGCTGGCGCCTAGTCGGAGTAGACGCGCGCGCTCCGTCCCCTACCCTTCGAACGGGTGGCAGCGAAGCTGGCGCCTAGTCGGAGTAGACGCGCGCGCTCCGTCCCCTACCCTTCGAACGGGTGGCAGCGAAGCTGGCGCCGAGTCGCAGAAGACGCGCGCACGCTCCGTCCCCTACCCTTCGAACGGGTGGTAGCGAAGCTGGTGCCTTCGCCTCGCGAACGCCGCCGCGTGGCCGGTGACTTGGGGTCTTGTGCTGTAAAGGTTCCTGGAATCACGCCGGCCCTTGGTCTTCCAGGGTTAGGTTCCCGTACCGTGCGACCCGACGCGCCCGGGGCACGCGGCGGCCTATGACGGGTGGGCGGAGGGATGTGGACGGTTGCGTGTTTGCAGCCGCTCGCCGCTTCCCTAGGCAAGGGGGACACTGGGCAGGCGGTGAATGGCGCGGCGCCGGAGCTGTTGTGATCCCCTGGCCCACTGGTGCGCCTATAATAGCGGGTAGGTAACGCCGTGTTGTGACGGTCCTTGGCGCCCGTGGTCTTGACCTTCCAGCGTTGGGTGGGGCGTTGTGCTGGACGGGCGCTTGTACGACTGCGGTCGCGCCTCGTACCCGGACCTTCGCGACCCTTCGCTTTCAATTACGGGGAATCGTGCTGGGCGGGCCTTTACACCGCTGCGGTTGCACCCGGCACGCGGATCGTTGCGACGCTTCGGTAGCGGCGGTATGGGCGAGGTGGCTTGAAATAGCCCCCCCGTGACAGCGTCCCCGCACCTTTACGCCCTCTTTCCTGCCTGCTCCGCCTTCCACACCTTCGTGCTATCTTCACCGCTTCAGTCTCGTCGTGGGAAGCGATGGCCTCCAGTAGCGAGCGCGGCCAGGCGGTTGGCGGCCCTACCATTCGCCGGCGATCCTCGCCGTTGGAGGTGAAATACGCGCTCCCAGAGCGCGACCCGGCGGCGGCGGACCAGGAGCGGCTGGCAGCGGAGGAGGAAGGCACGTTCTCCGGCGAGCTAGGCCCCTCGCTCGTGACCGAGAAAACGATCCAAGGGCTCCTGCGCGCGGGGAAGTTGTCCGGGCGCCAAGACGTACGATTGCCCGCCGCCGACGAGACGGAACCGCATCCCGAAAGGTCGGAGGCGGTCGTCTTCGTTGCCTTTTTCGACGCGGGGCTCCGGATCCCAGCGGCGGCGGTAGTGGGCGACGTGCTGCGGACCTTCGGGCTGGAGCTGGCGCAACTGACTCCGAACGCCGTGGCCCGGCTCGCGGTGTACAGCTGGGCCTTGCGCTCGGGGGCATGTTGGCCCAGCGCGTCGCTGTTCGCCTATCTCCACGAGGCACGATGCCAGCCGAAGGGCCGGAAGGGCGGGACGCTGTCGAGCTTCGGTAGCGTCACTTTTATTCTTCGCTCGTCGTGCAAGAAGCTCTTCCCTGCGAACTCTACTCGCGGGAAGTGGGAGTCCTACTGGATGAAGCGGTGGTTCTACCACCGTGTGGAGAGCGGGAGCGGCCTTGAGTGCACGGGCCGACCAGTCGCGTTCAAGCCCTCGCCCGGTCGAACGCTCGATGACGAGGACAAGCGGAGGGTCAAGCGGCTCGTAGGCGCGGCCGCCCGCCTCAACATGCGCGACCTCGCCGAAGAGTACGTGATGTACGGCGTGGCGCCACTTGCCTACGACTGGCGTCTTGCCGCCGAGAGGCGCCGAGACGACAATGTTTCGCCATGGGTTTGCTCGCTGCCGGCGCCGCCCGGTCCTCGTAAGCCTCGATCGCGTCCCTCCTTCGCTGACACGCTGTATGCTGATGCTATTCTTCTTTGCTTCAGGGGTTTCCTTGGAGGAGGCGGAGCGAGCCGCGCGCGTATTCCTGGGGCCGTACACCGCTAGGGAGCACGAGCAGCGCGCGTCTGCTATCGCCAAGGCGGGGCTGGGGCGAATAAACCGCGTGTGCGAAGTCCTGGGCCTTGCCGTGCCGGACCGTGTCGCTCCGGACGATGGTGGATCGAAGAAGAAGAAGGCCTTGTCTCAGAAGAGGGGCCGCAGCGGGGCGCCCGCTGCCAGTGTTTCCGAGGGCGCGGTGGACGCGGAGTCGGACTCGGCGAGGTATGCCGATTCGGGCTTGGGTGGCGCAGGCGCCGAAGGCGAGGTGTCTTCGGCGAGCGTCCCGGACGGCGGGTTTGCCGTTGGCAGCCGGAGGGGGGAAGCTTCGCCGCCCGCCGAAGTCGCCGAGGCGGACCTCGCGCGGACCGGCGATGCCGAGGTGGAGCCCTCGACCGCGACCGCTGTGGTGCCGAAGGCGCCCTCCGCGGGGGCGCACGCAGCCGTGCTGTCTTTACCACCAGCAGCGGAAACCGAGGTGCCCCCTGCGACAACTGCCCCCGTGGAACCTTCGCCCCCGGGCGCGGCAGCCGCGGGGTCTTCCCCAAGCACGGCTGCAGGGGCGGTGTCGCTGCTGGCTGCCCCGGCCAAACGGCCGTGTGTGCGGCCGGAGCTCCACCGGACACCGCGGGGATTCGTCGTGGCCATGGGCATCAGAAGCTTGTGGGACTCCAGCGCAAGCATCGGGGGCCCTGCGGCCTATGCGCCTTCTGCGCCTCTAGCCACACCGCCCGCCGCGCAGGGACAGCCGCCGTCCTCCCCGAACGCGGAGGCTTCTGCTCGCGGCGGGGCCATTCCGACTGCTACCGAAGGTAGGGTGGCTTAGCTTACTCTGGTGTATGCTTTTATGCCTTGGGGTGCTTCACCCGTATCCCTGTTTACAGCGTTGCTCATTCCGGAGGGGGAGCACTCGGCGGGACGCGAGGCGTCCGAGCACGTGAGCCCCGCGGACTTCGTGCTGCCCCCAGAGACGCTGAGGGCGTGGCGCGGGATTGTAAATGACGCGGCCACCAGCGTCGACCCGCAGGTGCTACAGACCTACGGGGCGGGGCGCCTCGAGGACGCCTTCGAGGTGTCCGGAGTGAGTGTAAGTACTCATGCGACCACGCCTGAGCTTAGCTGAGTTTGCTAAGTCTTTTCCCTTCTACAGACCCTTGTGCTGGGGCAGGCCCTGCAAACGGCCTATGCTCGTAGCCGAACAGCGCTCGAGGATAGGCTACGGGCCGCCGAGGAGGAGCTGCGCGAAGCCTCTGGCGCCCGCTCTGCCCAGGACGCCCGCATCCGCCAGCTGGAAGCGGAATGCGCCGAAGCGAGGGCGCACACCGAGGGACTTGTTGCGTCGGCGCAGGAGTCGGCTGCGGCAGCTGCTGAACGAAAGTTCGCGGCGGAGCGAGACGGGCTCCTGGAGCTGGTTGCCGCGCTAGAGAAGGAAAAAGGCGAGCTTGCCTTGACTCTAGCGGAGCGCAACCGGACGCTGGGCAACGCCTCGGTGGTTGCGTGGGACGCCATGCAAGCGCTGGAGAGCCATCTTCAAGGGATGGTAACCGAGGTGCCAGAGCGCGGCTTTGGCCCGGAGGAGTTGTCTCGGACCCTCTGCTGGGTCGGGGATGCCGCCAACGTCACGCGCGGCGCCGCGACGTCCTTTGGCACCCACTGCGCGTACACTTCGGCCTGCTTGGTGTGCGCGCTCCTCCAGCACCGCGGCTGTACGCACGTCGCCGGGCTGGATGACCCCCAGCTGGAGATACCTGGCGGGGCCGGAGTAATGTCCGGCGCCGTCCGCGCCGCTCGCCGTGCCCTCGGGCCCTTCTTCGACCTGATCTGGGGCCACGTTGGGGCGGAAGCTGTACGGATCGAGCTCCGGAAGTCGCTCTACGGGACGGGGAGCCTCGGCCAATTTCTGGACGGGGTCCCTCGACGCGACGATGGCGGCGCTGGGCCCTCCGAAGGCGTCGGGAACCCGCAGGTCTGACGCAGTGGTGCCTAGGTGTAGGCGTGCGTTGTACTGTTCCTTGTCTTTGCGAATAAAGTACACACTTGCTGCCTTCATTCTGACTTGCGCCTATATCCCGGGCAGCTTCCTTGCTGGGACCGGCTTCGCGCGGCCGACCTTTCAACCCGGTGACGGCTTCGACGCTGGCGAAGGGCCGAAGAGTCGCTTGACTTTTGGGCGAGCCGGCCTTCTTCGAGCGGGGCCCCAGCTTTAGCGCGTGTTAAGGACGAACCCGCGGGGTAGCGGCTTAGAGCGGTCGGGATGTTGCCGGACGTTTGTACATGTGGTTTTGCCGGTATGCAAACTTCCTGGTATTTTAGGATATGCGCTGTGTGTTGATGCCACCGTTGGCGAAGTATCTGCGCCAGGGTTCCTTGGAGCGGACAGTCCGTAGACTGACGCATGCGGAGGCGGACCTCCGCGGTTTGCCTTGCTTTATAGTCCGGAGACTCGCGCGTGCGGAGGCGGACCTCGACGCTACGTCTTATTTACAGTCCGTGGACTAGTGCGTGCGGAAGCGGACTTCGACGCGACGTCTTCTTTATAGTTCGGAGACTCGCGCGTGCGGAGGCGGACCTCGACGCTACGTCTTATTTACAGTCCGTGGACTGGTGCGTGCGGAAGCGGACTTCGACGCGACGTCTTTTTTATAGTCCGGAGACTTTGTGCGTGCGGAGGCGGACCTCGACGCTACGACTTCCTTTATAGTCCGGAGACTCGCGCGTGCGGAGGCGGACCTCGACGCTACGTCTTATTTAAAGTCCGTGGACTGGTGCGTGCGGAAGCGGACTTCGACGCTACGTCTTATTTAAAGTCCGTAGACTGGTGCGTGCGGAGCTAGGCTCAACGCTACGTCTTATTTAAAGTCCGTAGACTGGTGCGTGCGGAGCTAGGCTCAACGCTACGTCTTATTTAAAGTCCGTAGACTGGTGCGTGCGGAGCTAGGCTCAACGCTACGTCTTATTTAAAGTCCGTAGACTGGTGCGCGCGAGGGCGTCCCCCCGGTGCGTCTTGGTTTATACTCAGGCCCGTCACCTTTGGCTACGGCGAGTGCACACGCGAACGTGCGTCTTTGGTTTATACTCAGTCCCGCACCCATGGCTACGGCGAGTGCACACGCGAACGTGCGTCTTTGGTTTATACTCAGTCCCGCACCCCTGGCTACGGCGAGTGCACACGCGAACGTGCGTCTTTGGTTTATACTCAGTCCCGCACCCCTGGCTACGGCGAGTGCACACGCGACCGTGCGTCTTTGGTTTATACTCAGTCCCGCACCCCTGGCTACGGCGAGTGCACACGCGAACGTGCGTCTTTGGTTTATACTCAGTCCCGCACCCCTGGCTACGGCGAGTGCACACGCGAACGTGCGTCTTTGGTTTATACTCAGTCCCGCACCCCTGGCTACGGCGAGTGCACACGCGAACGTGCGTCTTTGGTTTATACTCAGGGGAACGCGCGCGTTGGCTAAGCCTGCGCGCACCTTCACCGCGTACTTGGGCGTAATAAAGGAAGATTAGCGACAAACGACGATCTTCATTACATCCCCGTTTGCGCGGGTGAGCAACTACAAAGGATGGGTATACTAACCGTTTGCCCTTGGTGCGGCCGAAGCCTCTAGTCGGTAGACATCTGCAGGGCCGGCCAGGGCGCCTGTGAATGGCCCCGCAGACCTTCGTGCGGTGACGCCAGCTTCTAGGAGCGCCGTTGGGCTTCGCGACGCGGGCACCTGGTACCTGGCTCGATGCGTCGGGCCATATCCTGGTCGCCTCGGACGGTGATGATGGTCCGGGGACCCGGGATCTTCAGCATAGGTAGCCGTGATGCGGTACCGCGCCGAAGGAGTTGAGGATTGGGCGCCCTAAGATGGCATTGTAGGGGTACGGAAGGTCGACCACGTCGAAGGTGGCATCTTCGGTCCGCACATTGTCACCTCGGCCGAAGGAGACTTGAAGACTGATTTGGCCCAGCGCCCGCAGGGGCTGTCCCCCGAAGCCCTGCAGTGGGATTCCCGAGGGCCCTAGGCGGCTTCGAGGGATCCCCATCTGGTCGAAGGCCGCCGCAAATAATACGTTCGCGGAGCTACCGCCGTCCACCAGGGCGCGCCCCACGTCGCACCCTGCGATAGTGACCCGGATGACCAGGGGGTCCTGATGAGGGAAATCCACACCCTGGGCGTCGTCGGGTGTGAATGTAACTTCGTGCTGCGCCCAATCCGGCGGTGCTTGCGCTGGGTACGCCGCCACGTGATGTAGTCTTCGCGCATAGGCCTTCTGCTGCCGTGCCGAGGCGAATTCCAGCGCGGAGCCTCCGGATATGACGTTAATGACCCTGCGGTAGGTTGCGTCCGGGGCCTGCAACGACAGGAGGCCCTCCCGAGGTTGCTGTACGTGAGCTTGGATTCGTAGGGGGCCTTCCTGGGGTTGCGTCCCTTGCGCCTGTACCTGCATCCCTTGCGCCTGTACCTGCATGGGGGCCTCGTACGGGAATCGGACGTGGGCCACCGCAGGCGGGCGCGCCTCTAGGTTCCTGTCCCTGGCGACGCTGTCGCGCAGCGCCGCGATGGAGGTGCAGGCGCGGGTATCATGATTGCCGCGGCCGTGGACTACGCACCACAGTCCCTGATGCTGGTCGTCGTAATCTCCGCGACCCTTATCGTCGCGGCCCCTGCCACGGCCGCGGCCCCGGCCACGGCGCCCTCGGCCGCCTCGGCCCGCTGGAGCACCCTCGTCGGACCCGCCTTCGATGTCGAGGACGTACCGGTTTCGCCTCGACCTCTGCTGGCCGCGCTTGGGCTGATCGGACGACTCCTTATGCGAGTTGTCCCTGCGGTCGGGTGCGTCCCTGGACGACTCCTGCTTACGCTTTCCCTTCGAAGAACCGCCCTTCGGCGGGTCTTCGGCTTTTGCCGAGGCTCCGGCCTGGTTGGTGTCGGAGTCGTCACCTTGCCTTCGCCGCGCGTCTTCCTCCGCCCTGGCATACTCTTCCATCTTATCGAAGAGCTTCGCCACCGTCTTGATTGGCTTTCGCGCGTTGTACTCGGCCATCGGGCCCGGACGAAGGCCCTGTATGGCTGCATTGACGATGGTGGTCTCGTTGACGTCCTTCACTTGACATCGAATCTTGGCGAAGCGTTTGAAGTAGTCCCAGAGCCTCTCCGAGGGTTTTTGCTTTACGGCAAAGAGTTGGTCCGCGTCGACCCGGTCGACGTAGTTTCCTTGGAAGTTGTTGTGAAGGCGGACGTGGAGCTGCTCCCACGCGTAGATGGAGCCCGGCTCTATGGTAAAAAACCAAGAGAGTGCCACTCCTTGTAGCGCGAGGGGGAGTCCCTTTGCCTTTGTGGTGTCGTCTCCGCCCGCGGCTTCGATCGCGGTCTCGTATACGCGCACGAACTCACGGGGGTCCGTGTCGCCTTTGTACGAGTCGATGGCGCTAGGAAACTTGAAGTCTTCGGGCCACGCCGCCTGCTGCAGCCCCGCCGAAAGCGGGGACTCCGGATCCACGCGCCGCAGCGGCACGCGGCTAGACGTGGGGGCTTCGCGACTGTCCGCCCTCTCCGGCGTGGGCTCAGACGCAATTACTGGCGCGGCCTGCTGACTCCGAGCCTCTTCTATATCTCTGACGGCTCCGCGAAGGTCCCCGAGCTCCCGCTGGAATGCGTTGAGAGCTGCCAGCAGGGCACTTTCTATCGCCGGTGCAGGCGGGGTCGCCGGTACTGCCGACGGGCGAATCGGCGCGGGGACGACCGCGTCGCGAGGTCCCGAGCTGCCGGTCGCTCCGTCGTGGCTACCTCGAACCGCCCGGTCTGCGCCACCGGCGAGGGTTGTAGTGGGGGCGGCGAGGCCGGCTGTGGTTGCGTCGGCGGGGTCGGTTGTCGCCTCACTCGCGTCGGTCCTCGCAGCGTCGGTGACGGGGCGGGTCGTCGCGTTGCCAGTGGCGAGGTTGGTTGTCGCGGTGCCGGTGACGAGGTTGGTCGTCACCGCGCGAACATCG
This sequence comes from Dendrocalamus latiflorus, assembly GCA_017311315.1. Classification (NCBI taxonomy): domain Eukaryota; kingdom Viridiplantae; phylum Streptophyta; class Magnoliopsida; order Poales; family Poaceae; genus Dendrocalamus; species Dendrocalamus latiflorus. The sequence continues at coordinate 18,033,091 of CM029662.1, forward strand.
ATGTCTTCGGCCACCGCGCCTGCGTCGCCACCCGCGCCCGCCGCTGCCGAAGCCCTGGTACTCATACGATGCTCCGGCCCGGCCGCCTTCTTTCCCTTCGCCGCTGCTGAAGAAGCTTTTTTCGGTGCCATCCTTCTTCTTCGGTCTTCAGGCTTGTCCTGTCCTCCCCACGGACGGCGCCAACTGTTGTGGCTACAGACCAAACAGAGAGAGAGATGGTAGTGGAGAGTGATGAAGATAAGTGTAATGGCCTGGGTCCTCCCCATGGCTTACTCATATATATATATATACACATGAGGAGTGCTTTTACAGCTATACCCTTACATCTGGTTATCCCCTCTGGGGGCAATTATGTCATTACACATGGCCTATTCTGGGCCTTATAATCTCCTACCAGGCCTGCTGGGTTTAGGTGGGGGCCACCCCTACGACAGTATTCTTTATATAATTTCAATATTTTTCAAGTGAAATGGGCATTGTTTGGTGAAAATGAACATCTATAAACAATGAAAACTTAATAGGCAGTGATATGGGCAAGGCATTTGGATTAATAGCAGTACCACCACAACATGATATGTGTATTCTTTCTGTAATAAACAAGGAAAAAGATATAAGTTTTCTATTATAGGTATTGTTTGGTGAAAATGATCTAAAAACTTGTAAAATTGTCCTAAATTGTATTGGAAATTTTGAACTCTTGTCCAAAATTTGATCCACCTTGAACGATCAAACATATACATACATTCATACAAGCAAACATACACAAACATGAGAGATCGAGGAGAAGGCAATTAGAAGGAGATTATGTGTGATCTGATGGAGATAGATAGAGATTGAGGAGACAGTAGTAGAGGAGGACCTAGATTTTAACGTTGGCACCGGCGCCCCCCTTGGAGGTTGCTGCTCTGCACGGAGTGGTCTGAACCATTGGTGAAAGATAGGAAGCTAAGGATGCATGCAGCTGTAGTGAGGAGATTTCAAATTCAAAGGAAGAAAACTAGCCAAAAGTAGAGGAGAGTAAAAATGGATTGGATTGAAGTGAATAAAATGTGCCTAAATCAAGGGACGCGGAGATGGTGACATCGAGTGGTGGGCCGATTGTGATGTGACCACGCCACAAACACATACGACAATCGCGCCCAATATCAAGATTGAACTAAAGGTGAATTCGTTTCTTCAGCCTTTATATGTTACTGAGAATAGACCGCTACCTAATACAAGTGATTTAATTGTGCTTAGGAATTTGGGAAAGGATGAAGGAAAGGGACATGGAGTCCTGGACATGCATGGAAGGAATAATGGAGGTCACCACGTCACTTTGAGACCAAGTCAAGCACGAATTCGAATTGGACACGTTTTGGAATCAGACTCGGACTGCTGCAATGGTGCAAGTTTAAACGGACGTAACTTTCTCAAACGGACTCCGTTTGGGACGTTCTTGGACTTGATGGAAAGCTTATCAAGTCTACTTTCTAAAGGATTCAACCCCATCTTCAAATTCTATCCGAGACAGCCGCAATAATCAAAAGAGTCCGTGTTGGTCACGTACTGGAATCAGATTCGGACTGCTGCAATGGTGCAAGTTGAAACGAACGTAACTTGCTCATACGGACTCCGTTTGGGACGTTCTTGTACTTCATGGAAAGCTTATGAAGTCTACTTTCCAACGGATCCAACCTCATCTTCAAATTCCATCCGAGCCGGCTGCAATCATAAAAACAATCCACGTTGGTTTTTGAGTCCGAGTCAAAAGGGTGCTGCGCCACCACCAATTGGGCCCATGGGCCTTGTAACCCTAGAGCATGCACTTTGGACGCCCCTCCTGGTTGTTCTCCCTATAAAGGAGCTGCCGCCTCCCATGTTAGGACTTGGATTTTGTTGAGTTTAGGTTTAGCTATTATGCAAACTTCTGTTCTTCAGTTGTGTCGGACGACCACCTGTCAAGACAGCCTTCGGAATCCCACCTTTTGATCTTAATATCAATATTTGCAATTTCAGATTGCTTGTTATCTTGTTCTTGCTTGTTCTTCGGTTGCATGCAGGAATAGACCTTCGTGGTCAGGTCAACCGCGTTCTTGGCACGGTTGATAACAACTTGGAGTGTGGTTCAGCGATTGCTAAGGCGCAAGCGACGTCGTTCGGTTGTAGTCGGATCGCAAGGGTCACCTCCGCCAAAATCGATAGTTATCATCCTATCGGAAGATCGGGACCCTATCGCCTCATCAAGTGGTATCAGAGCTTCAGTTGACCGGTAGGAATTTCTTGTATCCTTAGTTAATAGATTGATTTTTATTTCCCATAGTCCAGAAAAAATTGCCCCACAAAAAGAGTTAATTTCCGCTGTCCAAACCCCGTTGTGCTTTTCAATCTGTTAGTTTTGGTTTGCTAAATTGAATTTGTGTCCGTTTTAGCTTTGTCTAGTTGCTGGTCATATCCTTGTTCCAAGAAAAATCCAAATAAAAAAAATTCCCCCACCCCAAACCCTAATTCCAATTTCGGCTGATCTGTCCTTTCTCTGCAGCCGCCACCAAAAACGCTATATCTTTTGATTCCGAGATTATTTTTGAGTGAGACCACCGCCATTAGATTCAAAAATTTATCATCCATCTATCTGTAAAATTTCACGTCATTCCAGCAAGGCAGTTAAGAGATATCTGCGGTGGAAGTTGACCCAAAATTCCAGATTGAATCTGCAACAGTCGGCACTTGTGAATTTTGTGCGAATTTTTAGGTCGGTTTCCAGACCTTGGCCCAAAAACAAAAGTTGTAGAAAAAGCCGTCAGAAAACAGAGAAAAAAAGAATCATTGAAAAAAAGGCAACTGACAAAAAGTTACAGCCGAAATACCGATGCGCTGTCCAGTGGACAGAAATCTTCAGTTTCCAAGTTTTGGAACAATCCTTGTGTTCTTCAATTCCAGATTGCATTCGATCGAATTATCTTGTATTTACCACTCCCATACATTGCCATACACTTATTTTAGCCTTCTTCCATCTTTGGTTGATCAGCAACATAGGCTAAGTGCTAGATACGAACTATAATTCAATTCTGTGCAATTTCTGAAATTAATTGATTATTTTCCTTTGCTACAAAATACATAGCCTATCCAAGCTCCACTTTTCTACAACCGAACAGGTCTCGCTGTACCTTGCAATCGCTATACTCATCACTTGAGTTAAGTTATCACGAACCAGCCACCAGTTGCACCACCTGTTTTGCATTGGTAAGAACTTGTAAGAGCTTGGTAAGAGTTCGAGAGATGTGTGACTTGCGAAGCTCCACCTCCTAGTAGTTTATAGGGACTTACATAATTCTAGTGTATTTCCTTGTTTTCTACTAACCATGACAGGTTCAAGATCACATTGTAGCAATTTTTGTGAGACCAACAACTTGTTGGATCGTATTAATAAGACCCTCACCACCATCAACAACAGAATTGAGGGATCCAATGATCACGACCGTTGTCGACTTCGACAAAATCAACAAGGCACAGGTAGGTTAACAAGAGAGGTATGTGATGATGATGCCAAGTTTACAATTCCGCCATTTGCTGGTAGATATGACCCTGAAGCTTATCTTGATTGGGAAATACAATTAGATGGAAATTTTGCATGCTATGATTTTCCTGATGATGAAAGAGTTAGGGCTGCTACTAGTGAATTCACTGATTTCGCATTATTTTGGTGGAGGAAACAATGTAGACTACCACATGTACCTAAAACTTGGAATGTTTTGAAACGAGTGATGAGATCTACATTTGTTCCTTCATATTATTCACGTGACTTGTTAAACAGATTGCAACGTTTAGAACAAGGTAGGAGAAATATAAGTGAATACTATGAAGAATTGAAAGCTCTTTTGTTGCGTTGTGGCTTAGAGGAACATGCTGAAGCTACAGAGAATAGATTCTTACGTGGCCTTAATAAAGAAATTCAGGACCTTCTCATTCACAAAGAATATAATTCTCTCCCTCATTTGTTTATACTTGCATGTAATGTTGAACGTCAGATTGAGAAGAAATTGAGAGTGCTTGATGATAAGAAACATGAGAGCAAACCCATGTTTGTGCCTTTTTCTGTGACTAACATCTTGCAGGCAGTTGAGAACCATGTCAAAAAGGAGCATGAGTTGATTGAACCATCGATTCCATTCGTTGAGAACGAAGATGAGGAGATGGATGCACCTACATCATCTGAGGGGAGCCAAAAAGGTAAAGATCATGGTGCTATCATCACTCACGGTGAGTATGCTTGTGAAGAACAACAATTATGCACCGTTCATGCTATTTTAGAGCAAAACTTAGTGGAAAACAATTCTGACATGCCCATATTTCAAGTAGAGAATTCACACTGCATTGATTTGAGTGTTGAGAATACGTTGAGTGCACCTTGTCAAAAAAATAATTGAATTGCCTACTGTTTTGAGTGATTCATGTGATGAATTAATCACATACAATGATCATGTGGCTTTGGTTAGACATAAAGAAGTTTTAACTAGAATTTCTCCTGCCAATTCATTGTGTTACATCATGTTGGATCTTCCTATGAAATTGTCACATGCTTTGGAGAAAGTTTCTGAACTTACATGTTCAAAATTCTTGTTTAGTGCCTACACCCCTGGGTATAAGTTTAATTTGATTGGAGATTATGGTGTAGGAAATCAATTTCTTGTATATCGAATATGCATAACTTGTGACCACATGGATGAATTGCAGCTTGTTGTTTTGAACAACAACTCTTGTATGCTCAATCTTGTTCATTATGAAAGAAAAATAAATTTTAGTGATCATTCAATGCCTATGTGTTCTTCTCTTATTGAACCATCTAACATTGGCAATCTGAATAATGAAATTGATGTATGGAAGAACTTGCAAATATTTTCACCCTTACTAGATGAATTTGCTATTGCTCAATTGAAATCTGATTATATGGATAAACTTTGTTTGATTCCAAAAGTTGTAGCTTTGCCTATATGTGCCACCACAACAAGTTTACAACTTCAAGGATTTGAATTGCATAAATGCTTCACTTACATTTGCAAAACAAGTTGCGATAATTACTGTGTGAGAAATTTTGATTTGTTCATTAACATATATGATTACTTTTGGGTTAATAATACAATGAGCTTTTATGATTGCTGCTGTGTTATAACATTAATTGTGCAACAACGAAGAACTGTTAAAACGGATGACATATACATATACCATGCATACACCTTGGCTTCTTTGTTACCATACTTTCAGTTTATCAAAAGCCGAGGACGGCTTTGTTTTCAAGAAGGGGAGGATGATGAGGACACGACCCCTATGGATACAACCATATTTGCTATGCTTGTTGTTCCAATTACAAGAGCTCCTACGCATCACTTAAATTATAAGGTGAGCTCGTTTCAAAAAGGTTTTACTTTGTGTGATAAAGAACGTATGATATTACATAATGAGAGTTTGTTGCGTTTGTTATTATGTACCGAGATTTATGATGAAGATCATGCAATACGTGAGGCTACACATATGCTAAAACCGAGGACGGTTTTCTATCAAGAAGGGGAGGATGATGTGACCACGCCACAAACACATACGACAATCGCGCCCAATATCAAGATTGAACTAAAGGTGAATTCGTTTCTTCAGCCTTTATATGTTACTGAGAATAGACCGCTACCTAATACAAGTGATTTAATTGTGCTTAGGAATTTGGGAAAGGATGAAGGAAAGGGACATGGAGTCCTGGACATGCATGGAAGGAATAATGGAGGTCACCACGTCACTTTGAGACCAAGTCAAGCACGAATTCGAATTGGACACGTTTTGGAATCAGACTCGGACTGCTGCAATGGTGCAAGTTTAAACGGACGTAACTTTCTCAAACGGACTCCGTTTGGGACGTTCTTGGACTTGATGGAAAGCTTATCAAGTCTACTTTCTAAAGGATTCAACCCCATCTTCAAATTCTATCCGAGACAGCCGCAATAATCAAAAGAGTCCGTGTTGGTCACGTACTGGAATCAGATTCGGACTGCTGCAATGGTGCAAGTTGAAACGAACGTAACTTGCTCATACGGACTCCGTTTGGGACGTTCTTGTACTTCATGGAAAGCTTATGAAGTCTACTTTCCAACGGATCCAACCTCATCTTCAAATTCCATCCGAGCCGGCTGCAATCATAAAAACAATCCACGTTGGTTTTTGAGTCCGAGTCAAAAGGGTGCTGCGCCACCACCAATTGGGCCCATGGGCCTTGTAACCCTAGAGCATGCACTTTGGACGCCCCTCCTGGTTGTTCTCCCTATAAAGGAGCTGCCGCCTCCCATGTTAGGACTTGGATTTTGTTGAGTTTAGGTTTAGCTATTATGCAAACTTCTGTTCTTCAGTTGTGTCGGACGACCACCTGTCAAGACAGCCTTCGGAATCCCACCTTTTGATCTTAATATCAATATTTGCAATTTCAGATTGCTTGTTATCTTGTTCTTGCTTGTTCTTCGGTTGCATGCAGGAATAGACCTTCGTGGTCAGGTCAACCGCGTTCTTGGCACGGTTGATAACAACTTGGAGTGTGGTTCAGCGATTGCTAAGGCGCAAGCGACGTCGTTCGGTTGTAGTCGGATCGCAAGGGTCACCTCCGCCAAAATCGATAGTTATCATCCTATCGGAAGATCGGGTCCCCATCGCCTCATCAGATTGGGGTCGAGGTCTCCAGGGGGAGGATTCGTGGGTGGTGGTAGAGGAGGAGGAGCTTGACTAGACAGGACAGGATGAGACCTAATTCAGTGGCCAAAGGGGAGGGAGACATCGGACCCACTTCCTTTGACCACCCCAGCCCCGTCGATGCCAAATTTGGTGGCCTTCCTACTGGATCCGGAGAGCATGGGTGTGGATCTAGCATCCCATTGACCATGTGATGACCAGCTTCCACATCGGGTCCTTCTCGCCTCACATCACTGCCTCCATTGGTGGTACATAGAGAGAGAAAGGGATGAGAGAGGAGACAGAGAGACATGAGAGGAGAGAGCGGAGGTGAACTTGGGGGCCAACGGTGATGAACTCGGGAAGGGAAGCACACGCACAGGTGGCAGCGAATGGTACGCATGAACTCATGGCAGGAGGGATAAGGGCATAATTCAGTGGCATTTATGGGTAATTAAGGGCAGCTTCAAGGGGTATTTTGGTTCTAGTGTGTTGGCTTCCCACGATAATCCACTGGAAGGTCGATTATCATTGCTAATTCATTTTTCACATAACTCCTCATGAGAAGTAGAATCAGATCATTTTGGGAAGCTATGTGTTTGGTACAACTCTACAAGATCTGAATGAGAAGCTGGGAGCATGAGCTGTACCAAACACCCCCTAAGAATCCTCATTATTCAGCTTTGTTTCAAAGTCTGCTGGCACTAGACCGGATAATCCATAACAATATTTGTAAAGCATTAATATTTTTCTAATCTACCTACTAATTACCAATGAGGTGATTTTATATTATAATGACACTTACGGTTGTCAAGGTGAATATAATTTACAAGAGTACGACTGTGCTTTTTCATGGTTGGATCTAACTATTTATCATATAATTCTAAAATATTATTTTATGTAAATAACCGTACTCAATTAACATAAATAAAATTAATAATAATTAAATAATATGGGCTCAATATGATCAAAGACATGTGACTTGCTTGCTTTTCCAGAGTCTTTGATTACTTCTACGTAGGCTCTAGATTTAATATCCTCTACTTTAGTTGCTCTAGCTTCTTCGTTAGTCAACCAGTCGAATCTAGATGCTAGCACAGAAGAACAAATACAAATGAGTTCCTGCCTTGCAGAATGCAAGCTAGGAACAAAATGTAATAAAATATCTAAAAAAGACATAAAAGAAAGTGGTTTGGGCAGATAGGATTTAAGCAGTACTTGGTTGGGTCGAACGGAGTTGAAAATGGGTTAGACAGGCTGGAAATGATCAAAATGAGTATAAATAGGCTTATTGGGTTTTTAGTGAATAGTAATGGATCGGGTGAACAATACCTGGTTGGCACTATTCCTAGCAGGTCAGGTTTGAGTGAACAGTGTTAAACCTATTTACTGTGCAGTGGATCGGGTTGAACACTCTTTGTGTCGGGTTGAATGAATAGTGTTGGGTTGGGCTGGGTTTTTATTGGGCTGCATAGTATTGGGCTAGGCCCAATTTGGCTGACTGGATCGAAAATTGTCTCGAGTTGGCTTTGCCAGCTTACCTTGCCGGCCCATGGATATGTGGCCCAGTCCATTCCAGAGCAAGCTTAAAGCTCGCTCTCATGGCGGTTGAGACAAAAGAGGTGGTAGTGGTGCCAAATTCGGCTATGGCGATGGTGGCGAGCGGTGGTGCAGCGAGTAACTATGGGACACGAGTAACCCATTTTGGGCACATGCGCGAGCAGTGGCGACTAGGAGATGGTTGGAGGCAGTGGCGCATGGCCTGAACATGGGCATGGCATAGAGGAGCTGTGGCGGTGCTTCAGTTAAATTGGGGGTGGTTCGAGCATCCGGGAGGTGAGGGGAGCTTGGCGGTGGTGATGGCTCAGCTTGGGGTTTATGTGGAAGGCTGGCGACGTGGGCGATGGCACACAGCGGTAGTGAGCTAGGTGCAGCGAGACTAGGTGGAAAGCTAGGGAATAGCTTTGCAGTGATAAGGAGATGCTAAGGATGCGAGTAATTGGATTGGAAAGGAGGCGGTGGTGAGAATTTGGAATCGAACTCACCGATGAAGAATTTGGGCGTTGGTGTCTATGACATGACTTGGTCGGAGAGGAGGAAGGGAGAGTTGCGATGGCTGTGGAATGGTGCGAAAAGTGGTGAAGGAGTTGCCAAGCTTGGCTTTATAGCCAGTGAAGAGGTGGCACAAGGAGTGGTGCGGTAGTGTGCTCAGTGTGTCGACGGTCACACGGGTTCAGCATGTGGGACGACGACGTGACAACAGTGTGGGAGTTGTCATTCCTAACTAGAGCGGGCACATGAGGTGGTGGCGAAGAACATCGGCGGGTGTGGCGTGTTGAGCAATTAGTGGTCGGGTTTAGCGGTGGTGTAAATTGATGGTGAGGACAACGCGATGCTGGCATGGGCTGCGTTTAATGCCAGAGTGAGGTGGTGGGTGAGGTGGCGCGGGCAAAGGCGACAGCAGATCAAGGTGGTGTGGCATGAGCGACTGGCGACGTGATGCGAGGTGAGCAGCGACAGGGGAGAAGGCAGCCAACCAGAAAAATGTTTCCTGTAGTGGAAAGCATATTTTCGAAAATGGAATGCATATTTTTTAGCTGTGTTTTCAGGATTTAGCAAAAACTTCAATTTCAAAATTTTGGGTTGTTTCAATATGATTGGAATATCATGACTTGTTAAATACCATGTGAAATGAAACCATATAATTTACTCAAAAGAAGTGTTTGGATGCTTCACAGCGTGCTAAATATTTTTTCATTCAATTAAGGTATCTACTTTTTTGTTCAGGGCACGCAATGTTTATCGAGAGATAACTGGTTAGAAAGGAGCAGTGTTTATTCTGTTGATATTTGGCAACACACCGCAACTCACGCTATACGCATCTCGCCAACATACCAATTGCCAACACAAAAGACACTGAAAGAAAAATCGAGGGGGAAAAAGTTAAACCATTCCCTCCGACCCTTTTGTTAACCCGTTCTCCCTCTCTTCAAAACACGATGTAAATAGTAATGAAAAGTTCTGAATTTTTTTAGATAAGCTATAATATAGTATAGTATCATACAAAAAAATCAACCACAAACGTGAATTACATTAGGCGAAACAAAAAAGACAAAATTCAGTAAATATTGGCTTTAATCTTTTTCTTTTTCCCTTCATTTTCTGATTTCTTTTTCTGCAGAATTTATTTTTTTCTCAATGTCTAGATCGAATTTATATTTGAAATTTTGTGGTGGATTGATTGTGTCAATGCTTTTGATTTTTTTTCGAAACTACTTAGCATCGTGTCTTAAAGGAGAGTACGGGAGTACTCGGAGGGTAGGAAGTACATGATGTATTCCCTACGTCATCCTTTCCGATGTTTTTTTTAAAAGATGGCTACAAAAATTTGTCAGTTTTGCACTTACGTTTTTGTGTCACTCTCATCTTGATAGCTTTATTTTTCTTTTGAGAATCTTGATAGCTGAGTTAGCCCAGAAAGGGCATGTATAAGGTGTTGTCTAAGCCTCTGCCAAGTCTGTCTCATGCATATGCCATGGCCCAATCAAGCGTCTCAAACTTGATATTTTTTCCCCTTTCGCCAGCTTCTTTTCTAGGAACCAATTGCTCAGAAACCAGACTGCATCTACAAATTTCTACGAACTGTCTATTCAGCACCGAACAAATTTCAATGAAAAATACGGTTTCAACATTTATCAGCTAATATAACTACTGCACGGCTAAACGCTATAATGCTACACTAAATTACCACCCTTTCCTTGGCAGCCTATAACCTGGGCGAAACTCCTGAGCAAGAGATGTGAAGCATCAAAGCTGGCAGAAACAAACTGGAAGCCTGCTTCGCATCCCGAGCACAAGTAATTTTATTTTTTACATCTCAACATGCAGCGTAAATAAACAAGCACACGTCCGAAATGCTCACACTGACATTGATTTGCACGTTAACTACCAGTATAAAACATAGCTACAACTGCAATGCAAAACAATGGTGCAGTTGTGTCAAAACTTCATGCATGTAGGAAAACATAGGGTAGCCTATTTCAGCGAAAGGAAACCATAATCCAGGATTAAACAGCTGCTAACAAGAGAAGGCGCCTCACGCGCTCTCAGCCACAGGGTAGTCGAACACAACATTTTTCCCACAGAGTCTCCTGTAGACTGAGCTGAAAGTGTCGAGCTTGTACTCGGTGTTGTTGCGCTCCTTTGGGTCCAGGAATATCTGCCGCATAATAATGCATATTATCTGAGTTGTTGAATTCAGCAAGAATACTACCTTCACACACACACACAAAAATTCAGCAAGAGAAAAATGTTAGCAGCACCATGATTATATGGTTGTTCTGAGATACAGTAAACGTAAAATAAATGGATTGAGCATGCTGATATTGAGCTAGATTAAAAAGTAACCCAAAAAGCAACGCATGCTGATATTGAGCTAGATTAAAAAGTATTCCCAAAAGCAAAGACTGATATGATCACATCGGTAGGACCGATTGGCCAAAATAAGCATTTGCAGTGACATCTCGATTTCAAAAGAATAAAAAAAAGGCAGAAATCATTGCACCTTGTGTTGTGAACTAGCATAACAAGGGGGTAATTATCCGTTGGAGAGAGGTCGGACGGCGACGACTTGAAGTAGAACAGCGCTAGGTGAAGAAGGCACCGATTGAGGGAGGAATAGATCTAGAATAGCTAGTCAAAGGAACGACCACAGCTGGGCTTTAGAGACTAGGAACTTGTTTACTCATTTTTGCTCTTTTTAAGATACAATGCCACCCCTTTTATAGGGATAACTTAATTTGGCCCCTAAGAAATAATCTCTAATTTAAAGAAACAAACTAACCGAAGATAAGTTTCCAAACTAACCAAATCAATCTAATCCTTAAGAAAGGAAACTAATCGAGTAACCACACACGTAACATCTTAACGTAGAATACAGTGCCATCAAATGAATATCGGTTGCTAAGGAAACATGCTTTTAGACACATCTATAATTTTTTTAGGGGAAAATACTTTTATTTTATTTCTTTTTTTAGGGAAGGTGCATTTCTTCTACACTGGATCATCAACTAGAAACCACAGATACTAGAAATGCTCTAGAGATGACATGCAGAACGGGGGAACAAGAAGCTGCCACAATTTCCAACTCAGGAAATACTAACGGCACATATATGGTTTCATATGATCATATCATGGCAAGCACAAACCTTCATGACTTTCGCACCATCCAAGTGGTATCTAACACGCAACCCAACAATCTCTGCGGGATACACAACATCCTCCAAAATGCCATCATGAACAGCAGTAAGAGTGCGGGTACGAGGGCGAACAACAGCTGAACCTTTCTTTGGGGGCCTCACTATTCTTCTAGTTGCAACAAGAACAACATCCTATATCAATTTGGCACAAAGAAAAAAATATAGTCATGGCAGCCCAATGAGAGTGTTAGCAGTAAATATAATAATGAAACTGTTCAAGTAATCAACCTCAATGAATTATAATGTTCTACACTAAATCACAACCATCAGGATTAACCCCAAAGCTGACACTAGCCAAATATTCTTCAACTTCAATACTTGCAAAGCTCCCAACATAATTGACAAGACTACACACAAGTACACATGGCTAGCCACTTATCGGTAGGCATATTTTAACAGAAATAAGTGTGGGAGCAATCCTGAGAAAATAATTTTTTTTACTGAGCACAATTTCCAGCAGCTATGCTCAAGGAAATCTTACATACTTGAACGAAGTAATAAAAGTTGGAATTTAGGTTCCTTGGTTCAAATATTTATTAAACAGCATAATATCCAACTAATTAATCTCTCTTCTTCACATGGAAAACATACCAACCTAAATTCTCAGTAGTTTTCTATATACTCCCATCGTCAGTTCACTAGTTCAGTTCAACCAAGTTTCCTTCATCTCTGTATAGTTTTCTTAAGCTAATTCCAATGATTTTGTATTTAGTATATACTTACTTTTACCAGGATCAAGTAAAGTGACTACTGTTTTTGGCTTTTGGTCATCTTTGACCAGGAAAGTGTATCAATTCAACCAATCAGGACACACTTATTACTAACTTTCTAAAAAAGAATGCTCATATATATGATTTGCCCAAATGAAAATAAATCTAAAAAATAACTGCAACTCATGGATTATGCTTTTCCACTTTTACCTTCCCACTGAACTTCTTCTCTAGTTCCCTAACAAGCCTCACATGGATCTTCTTGTACGCCTTCCGCAGCCTGTATGGAACATGGATAATAACAGCCTTCCTGTTGCCAGCTACATCCATCTGACTGCAAGAAGCAAGAACAAATTTAGAGCCAACTTAAATTATACCAACATCCTCAAAATTTTGGAAATAAAAATTTGGTAAAGCACGCACATTGCTCCATTGATGTAAAGGTCCTTCAAGTCACTCTTCAGCTCTTGATTCCCATTCTCCAGGTCAAAGAATGCCTGCCACCCAAAGTTAGTTAAGACTCCAGATTTCAAATGCTAAATAGACAAGTGGGAAATTCAAACAAACCAACCTGAGCAACAGAGTCCTCAAACTCAGTTGGCTCCACACCCTTGTCCTTCTGAATCTTCCTCCTTGCCGTAAACATCTTCTCTAGCCTTAAGTTAACAATGAAGTTAACTCAAAGTCAACCTCTGAACCAACAGAGCTTAAATTATGATTTAACAAAAATATTAAGTTAAATCAAGAGATCTAGCAAGGACTAAGGTATCTCTTCTGAAAATACACATTATGTCCTGTGGGAAAAGATTATCATTCACATGCTACTGGTTGATGGATCCAACATTCAAAGAGAAGCAAACACATTATTTGCTACCTATTGTTAACCACTACAAAAAATGCAAAAGGAGCAAAAAAAGAAGCTAGAGACTTACAGCGACTAAGATATTTAAAAGTTACATGTCATCAAGTAAATAATTCAAAACATCAAAAACAAGAATACTATAGAGGTTCATCATGTAAATTTTAAAGAAGATTAATTATCGAAAGTGTCCCTGTGCGTTTGTTGAAACGGTGCATATTTTGTGTAATAGCATGTACAAGCTAATTTCTACATGCTAAAGTACTTTCGTGATTTTCTCTCTTTTTTCAAACGCGGCATCTGAGGCATGTACAATACAGACGCAGCAGGAATACTACATGACCACAACATTTATCTACATAAGTAAAAAAGATAATGCCAGCCCAGGGTCTGGACTCTCGACTGTACTCTAGAAATGTACCGTTTCACTGGTATTTCAGGAGTAGTTTTGATATCTTTGATACAATCTGGTAAAACTGGAGTTCCGGGAATCTTACACTATAAAGAGATATATAAAATTCAACACGCCAGAAAAAAAAACTCAAAACTCACATTTCCCACTGCCTAATGAACTACTGAGCAAAAATACATCACATCAACGCCGAAAGCGAGCACTACAAAAAAGCAGCAAGAATCCACGAGTTCTTGCAAGGTGATACGCAACTAAACCATACGCATGAGCCGCTGATAGCAAACTACAACAAGGCATATCTATCGCTACAACGTACCAAGAAATGAAGTAGAGAAAATTAAGCGGGTAGGTCAGGACGGCAAGATCCATTCGCTGAACTAAAAGGTTCTAGATTCCTATAATTTACCTTGGCCGATTCGAGCAAGAGGGCGACGAGGGGAGCCGAAGCAGGAGCACAGGATGGCGGCGGCGGCGGTGGGAAGGTTTCCCTCGTGGCAGCGCTTTACCGGACAACTCGGGTAGGGTTTGTGCTTGCTACTGCTTCGGCGCTTAATTCCGGTTGTGCCACTAACGGGCCTATGGTGGGTTGGCTTGGGCATTTGTCAATCCGGAAAATTTGAGCCCAGTTAACTTTCGTGATTACCATTTTATTTTGAAATTAGGGTGGTTACGTGGAGCATCCGTAAGATGCCACGTCACTCTCGGTATCCTCGAAGCCTGCGCATAACTGGCCCCACCAGCGTTTGTCCCCCCAAAAATAGCCCGTGCAAATTCCAAAATTATCCCCTCATGACCAAAGGAGAAATGATAGACAATACGTGTCATCTATCTTGCTCCCCGTCTGCAGCTGAAACAATCAACACGGCTCCTCCTCCGAGAGTAGCAGGGTGTGACCCCACTGAAACAGGTGACTTGCCACGCTACCTGACTGTGGCAGGATCTCTTGCCATCCTCCCGCTGTGCTATCGGATCACGATAGGCAACCCTCCTACGCTGGTGTTTGCTACCGTGGTGGCACCTACCTGCTGTGGTATCATACGTAGCAGGAGACACTTCATGCCTAGCGCTCCTCCCGTGGTCATGAGGTGGCTAGAAGTGGCGTTCAAGCGCTAAAATCGGAAAAACAAACATAGCGAGGGGGCCAAGTAGGCCAAGGCTTCGGCATCCTCCAACCCCATGACGTGTTACGAACGCAATCATTTGCTCATCATTCGCAAGGAAAAGCTAACGGTGATAGACCTGGTCCATAGGGCACTGAAGGAGTCACTAATCCCGAGGCTGCATTTAACGCTCGAGACCATTCCAGGTCCATACACCGAGTGCACGCAGCAAAATTAAGGCGACACCGCCACACGATTCTTCAATGAAGCGTAGATAATCTGGTAGGGAGTAGCAGCTCTCAACTCAATCTCTCCCCAATTCGATTCGAATTGAATCCAGTCGACTCGAGTTGGGGATTTGGGATTCGGATTTGGGGGAAGAGGAGAGGAGAGAAGAGGAGAGGAGGGAGATGGACCAGGCGCTGAACAAAGTGGGGAGCTACTGTTTAGCAAGAGGGCCAGCAGGGAATCGACTCCATCGGTGACAACATCAACGTGCGCGCCGCCCCCTCAAATCCTCCTCCCTGTATTTTTTGCGCCTGTTGGTTCCGAATTGAGTGCCTGATCTGCGTTGCAGTGATTAGGGATTTTCTTGCTTTTTTCTTTATTTTCTTGATTTCGATACAAAGGAAAGGAGCTTAGCGGCTAGAGTGACAAGGAACTATTTTTAGGACTATTCACTTGGATTTGGCATGGATTTGGTATTTGGGTTTGTATTCCAAGAAGATGAATTAGGGTAGATGGGGTCAAGATGGTTGCCATGATTCTCCGAAAATCTAGATGTTCAACACAGTTCGATTTGCTGTTTGAAGAGTAAGTTGTCGGCACGTTGAATCTCGTCTGTACTGGTTGGTTTGTTGCATACGGGTAGACAACACTAGCACAAATTAAAATTTTCTACCACGTAAAACAGGAAGCCATGAGAGTAAGGATAGTATATCGTTACCACTAGACACGCAGTGCAGCAGAAGTAGATTTGAAGCAGTCGATTCAACAAAGAGCGCGTCGGAGTAGTGAAAGTAGTCGATCGTCCTCTGGCCAACCATCTCCTCCTCGCGATTGTCATGATCAGGGCCGCAGTTGCAGTAGCACCTCTACCAAGGTCCACACGTCCAAGGATGGAACACAGTGCATCGTCATGCTAGCACTAACGTGCACGACAGGGGTTATGAGAGGTGGCAGCTAGGGTTTCGATGGATGAGTTTCGGGATACCTCCTTCATCCCCTTACCTTTCTTTATATAACCTCCAATCGGATCCTTATCCAATACGAGTAGAGACCGTATCCCGCTTGGAGACTATCATCTAGACTCTTATCGTTCCAGCCCATTAAGTGTGTGACCCTGTAGGTTCATGTATATTTGGTCATGGGTCAAAAACTCCTTTTCGGTCTATAAGTCGATAGCGGTCCTTAGCAGGACATAATGATTCCCAAATATATATAAAGATCATATCGGACGGACCTATATAGTGCTTATGTATCGATTCCTTTGCCTCATGATACCAGATCGAACTTAAGGCGAGAAACGTGTCATCCTATGATAGCTTGATCCTTCACTTGAATCTATAGTGAATTACTCAGTTGTGATTGACTCAACCACATTCAGTATGGCCATGCACTTTCTTAATCCAACCACATCGAGAGGCTCAAAGATATCTTTCCCATTATATAGGAGGGGCAAATTCCATCTTGATCACTCATATTCCTCCACATGTTTCATAATAAACCCAAAAATTATCTTTATGACCACCTAGTCACGAAGTAGCGTTTGGCAACCCCTAAGTAAACTATTGCATATGTAGGAAACAATGACGATCTCAGGTCTAAGGATCCTACATACAGTATGCATAAGACAAACTGATGACACTTAAGAATATAATAATTCCTGCAGTGTCTCATAGTGAGTCAATCTAACATCATGTTTTCTAACATGTATCCACATTATTGATTTGGTATACCATATCCATGAGCCGTGAAACATGATCATGAATCAATACATGTGCTGATATATAAATCATAATTGTCCCATATAATAATATAAGATTAGGAATAATTTAGAATAACATCAAAATATGAATAAAGAGTTCCATGAACAAGTCACATACTTGTTGATCAATATGAAAGATATTTATTCAAGGGACAAAATAACATATTATTCAAAATATCATAACTATAGAAGTGATACAATCATCTCCATGATTGCCTCTAGGGCATATCACTAACAATCTCTCACTTGCACTAGAGTCAATCATGCAAGTATCTAATACCCATAGCCCTTGTGTGCGCCTTATGCTTTGGTTACGGAAGAGGCTTTGTCAACGGATCAGTAATATTTTAAATCAGTGTGCACTTTGCATATCTTAACATCAGCTCTATCAACAATATCACGAATGAGGTGAAAATGCCAAAGTATATGCTTGAAGTTTTTATGCGATCTAGACTCCTTGGCTTGCGTAATGGTTCTACTATTATCACAATAGAGATTCGTTGGACTAGAAGCACTAGAGACCACGTCCAGCTCGAAGATGAACTTCTTTATCTAAACAACCTCATTTGCAGCTTCGGAAGAGCAACATACTCAGCCTCCGTTATAGAATTGGCAACCATCTCTTGCTTGGAACTTTTTCAAATCACTACTCCTCCATTAAGACAAAACACAAACCCATAGTGATCGAAAATCATCTTTATCGGTTTAGAAGCTAGCATCAGTGTAACCATTTACAACTATCTTCCTCACCTCCATAAATAAGGAACACATCTCTACTTCTTCTCAAGTATTTTAGGATGTTCTTTACAGTTATCTAGTGACCTTCACCCGGATCTGACTGATACCTGCTCGTAACACTTAGAGCATACGATACATCTGGACGTGTACAAAGCATGACATACATGATAGACCCAATGGCAGAAGCATGTGACATCTTACTCATCCGGTCTCGCTCATTTGGTGTCAAAGGACACTGAGTTTTGCTAAGACTAATACCATGTGACATAGGTAAGAAACCATTCTTAGAATCCTGCATGTTGAACCGCTTTAACACTTTGTCAAAGTACGTATCTTGACTTAATCCAATCAGCTTTTTAGTTCTATCTCTATAGATCTTTATGCCCAAAATATATGTTGCCTCTCCTAAGTCTTTCATAGAGAAACTATTTTTTAATGAAGACTTGACAGATTCAAGTATAGAAATATCATTTTCAATCAATAATATGTTATCGATATATAGGACCAGAAAAATAAGTGCGCTCCTACTAGCCTTTTTGCTCTTCTTCATTCTTGATGAAGCTAAACCTTTTGACTACCTCATCAAAATAAATGTTCCAACTTTGAGAAGTCTGCTCCTGTCCATAGATAGATATCTGAAGCTTACATATCTTTCTAGCATTTTGGGGATCAGCAAAACCCTCATGTTGTGTCATGTACATATCCTCACATAGGTTTCCATTTAGGAAAGCCATTTTGACATCCATCTGCCATATCGCATAATCAAAATATGTAGCAATAGCTAGAATGATCCAGACAGACTTAAGCATAGCAACGGGCGAGAAGGTTTCATCACAATCAACTCCTGAATTTGTTTGAAACCCTTCGCCACTAATTGTGCCTTGTGAATATGAACATTTCCATCTATGTCTATCTTTTTCTTAAAAATCCACTTACACTCAATGGTTTTACACCATCAGGTGGATCAACTAAGTTCCAAACTTGATTATCATAAATAGATTGAATTTTGAATCTCATGGCTCCATGCCATTTCTCAGAATTCAAGCCCGTCATTGCTTTCTCATAAGTCTTATGCTCATTATTATCAAACAATAAAATATCATTTTGATACCTTACCGGCAATTGATGTGGCCTTTCAGACCTATGTGAGGCTGGTGGCTCTTCCACAGGTTATTTAACATCTTGTACACTCTATAGAGTTCCAGTAGGAGTTGAAACATTTTCTGATGTCTCTCAAATTTCTTTGAGTGTTACCGTGCTCCCACTAACGCCTTTTGAGAGAAACTCTTTCTCCAAAAAATCACTATTTTGAGCAACAAACACTTTGTACTCATCCCTTGTATAAAAATAATATCTTTTAGTTTCTTCAGGATACCCTGTGAAGAAGCATTTATCAGATTTAGTTGCGAGCTTATCAGACGTCAAACATTTTACATATACTTCTCATCTCCATATTTTGAGAAAAAATAATTTGGGATGCTTTCTAGTCCATATCTCATATGGTGTCTTCTCTATGGTTTTTGATAGAACCCTATTTAATGTGAACGTAGCTATTTTTAGAGTATACCCCCCAAAAAGACAATGGTGAATCAGATTGACTCATCATAGACTGAACCTTGTCAAATAATGTTCGATTCCGTCGTTCAGACACCCCATTATATTGAGGTGTTCTCGATGGAGTTAGATGTGGAACAATTCCATATTACTTTAGATAATCATCAAACTCATGTTTCAAATATTCATCTCCACGATATGATCGTAGGGCTTTAATTATCTTGCCAAGTTGATTTTGTACCTCATTCTAAAATTTTTTGAACTTTTCAAATGATTCAGACTTACGCCTCATTAGGTAGATGTATCCATATCTACTAAAATCATTGGTAAAAGTTATGATGTACTGAAAACCACCTTTAGCTGTTGAGCTCATTGGTCCATATACATCCGAATGTACTAAGGTCAACAAGTTATTTGTTCTCTCACCAAAACCAGTGAAAGGTGTCTTAGTCATTTTGTCAATTAAACAAGACTCACATATTTCAAATAATTCAAAATTAAATAAGTTTAGAAGACCATCTTTATGGAGCTTCACCATGCACTTCTCATTTATATGACCCAAACGACAATGTCAAATATAAGTGTGATTCAAATTATTAGATCGATGCCTCTTAGCATTAATGCTATAGACAGGCACATCCTTGAGATTTAAAACATACAATCCCTTTATCAATGGAGCATGACCATAAAGCATATTATTCAAATAAATTGAACAATAATTGTTCTTTATTCTGAACTCGTAACCTTCTGCTCCCAAACATGAAGCAGAAATAATATTTTTGCTTAAGACATGAACATAATAACAATTATTCAATTCCAAAACTAATCCTAAGGGCAAAGATAATAGTAAAGTGCCAACAGCCAACGCATCAACTCTTGCTCCATTGCCCACGTGAAGATCAACCTCGTATCTTGCTAAACTCCTACTCTTTATTAGCCCCTACATTGAATTGCAAATATGAGCAACTGATCTGGTATCAAATACCCAAGAACTAATATGAGAAGTAGTAAGATTTATTTCTATAACATCTATACCTAAAGCAGAAGTCTTACTTCCCTCTTCTTTTCTGGTTCTGCCAAGTACTTCTTTCAGTTCCTCTCCAATGTTCAGTCCCTTGGCAATGATGGCAAATGGCATCAGGTGTAGCACCAATGTTGAGTTTCTGAAGCTTAGATTTGATTCTCGAGATCTCATCTTGAGTTTTGTTCGTGTCCTTTCTTTTGCTCAAAGCCTTAGAATTCTTCTTTTTGAAGCATTAGGATGGCTTTGATACCACTGTTGGGATACAAGTAGGCTACACTGGCGAAAATTGAAAATTTTTATTGTGTAAAATAGGAAACCATACGAGTAAGAGAACATAGACCATTAACACTAGACGTGAAGTACTACGCACAGTACAGCGGAAGTAGAGTTGAAGCAGCCGATTTAACAAAGAGTGCGTATGTGTAGTGGAAATAGTCGATCATCTTCTGGCCAACCATCTCCTCCTCACGATCATCCCGACCAGTGCCGCAATCATAGTAGCACCTCTATCGAGATCCACATGTTCAGGGATGGAACACCGTGCATCAGCGTGCTAGCACCAACGCGCACGGCAGGGGTTATGAGAGGTGGCAGTTAGGGTTTAGATGGATGAGTTTTGGGATACCTCCCTCATCTCCACACCTCTCTTTATATAGCCTCCAATTGAATCCTTATTTAATAGAAGTAGAGATCATATCCCACTCGGAGACTATCATTCGGATCCTTATCGTTCCAACCCATTACATGTGTGACCATGTAGGTTCATGTATATTTGGTCATGGGCTGAAAACTCCTTCCTGGTCCATAAGTCGGTAGCGATCCCTAGCATGACATAACGACTCCCAAACATACACAAAGATCATATCAAACAAACCTATATAGTGCTTATGTATTGATCCATTTGCTTTGTGATACCGGATCGAACTCAAAGCGAGAAGCGTGCCATCCTATAATAGCTTGATCATTTACTCAAAACTGTAGTGGATTACTCAGTTGTGATTAACTCAATGACATTTGGCATGGCCATGCACTTCCTTAATCCAACCACATCGAGGAGCCCAGAGATATATCTGTTGTTATATAGGAGGGGCAAATTCCGTCTTGATTATTCATATTTCTCCGCATGTTTCATAATAAATCCGAAAGCTAACTTTATGACCAACTAGTCACATAGTAGGTTTGGTAACCCCTCAGTATACTGTTACACATATAGGAAACAACGATGATCTCAGGTATAAGGATCTTACATACACTATGTATGAGACCAACTGATGACACTTACGAATATAACTGTTCCCACAATGTCTCATGGTGGGTCAATTCAACATCATGTTCTCTAACATTATTGATTTGATATCCTATATCCTTGATCCGTAAAATATGATCATCAATCAATACATGTGCTAATCTGTAAATTGTAATTGTCCCACATAATGATATATGATCAGGGACAATTTAGAATAACATTAAAACATGAATAAAAAGTTTCATGAATAAATCACATACTTGTTGATCAATATGAAAGACATTTATTCAAGGGACAAAATAACATATTATTCAAAATATCATAAACATAGAAGTGATATAATCATCTTCATGTTGCCTTTAGGGCATATCACTAATGTGGTTCTCAAAAGTTTGATGTTCCTGTCCTCAAGATAGCCATTGTGGCTTTGTCAACCGTGTTGGAATTTTAGTTTGAAATGGATATAGTGAAAAGCATGCAATGGAAATCAAGTGGTGATTGGCTACTGACATTGTAGATTGTGCTGCCAGTGCCGTTGGGTGGATAGATATCATGTTCTAGAGAAAGTATCAGGGATCTTCATTGTGTTGAGCTAACTCGTTTTCTAATAAGTAATTAGTTCAGCTGCGGACTTAAGATTGTATTCTTGTCAATAGTTGTTAGCTTGAACATAATTCCTAGAGTCAAAAGCCGGTAATGTATTTATTACGTTACAATTTTCCAACCATTTGTTGAGTTCCTTGGTAAATGACATCAAATAGATGAGTTTTACAATGAAAGGTGCTATGTAGTATGAATTATCTAGTAGATGAATTTTAGCTATAACGTTGTGGTGGTAGTTGATTTGAGTCAGTTTTACAAGCCTCTGAATATGTATGTGGTCCATCTTAAGTAATTTAAGCTTTTGGTTTTTAGATTTTGAATGCTAATGTAGAGAAGATAGTTCGTGCTATAATTCTATGCTCTCTTGTTTCTTGTTTCTATGGAACATAATAGAAACAAGAAACAGAAGATTTGCAACTTGATGCTTCTTCACTACATTTGTATTCAACTTCTGATAATTTATGAAGGATGCCCAAGGTTTCCTCTATAGAGTTACAAACAGACCTTGCTACTGATTGGCATAACAAAGGAAAATATTAACTATTTTCTTATAGCACAAGTATAACTAAGGACCTATTTTCTTATTTGTTCACCGACTTTTGACTCCAAGTGTAATCCAGGAAAAGGCTTGCAAAGACCATGGTAGAAACTTTCATATGTCAACAACTAAATTAATTACTCATTATAACCTAACTGTACAAACACTACATATGAAGGTATGTTAGGCTGTTGTGGTGATGGTGCTTTCCATCAAATACACCTCCAGTTGAAAAATAGATGTCTTCTTTTTTACATTGCATGATCTAAAAAACACATTTTGACAACCGATTTGTAAATATATTAGACATTATGAAATTTATGAAAGCCTAACATTATGAAAGCATTTCTTTATTACAAATTTACTCCTGTCATCCTCATGTGGCCAATCTAAAAAATATGTTAAGTGGTTTAAAATACAAACGTATTTGTTGCTCCTCTTATTGTCCTTTCGCTAGTTAGCAGGTGTAGTGTTAACAATCTGTGGGCTTTTACTTGCATATTTCCTGGTTTACCAAGTAAAATTTGTTGAGGAACCATCGCTGGCGACCAGTCCGATCGATTCCTCTGCTTAATAGAAATGAATCAATCACAGAAAACATAATAATATATTGAAAACACAGGGAGAAGTAGAGAGAACTCCTGGTCTTTCTTTATTACTTTTGATTGCATGAGAGTACAAATTCTGCCGGTACGGCTCCCTATTTATAGTCTACCGATGAGGTGCCCACCATGGGCCTAGGTCGCTGGCCCAGGCCCAGGTTTCCTAATACTCCCCCTTGGGCACTCATCCGACATGCTCATGCATCGTTAAAACCCAATGGCAGAAGCATGTGACATCTTACTCATCCGGTCTCGCTCATTTGGTGTCAAAGGACACTGAGTTTTGCTAAGACTAATACCATGTGACATAGGTAAGAAACCATTCTTAGAATCCTGCATGTTGAACCGCTTTAACACTTTGTCAAAGTACGTATCTTGACTTAATCCAATTAGCTTTTTAGTTCTATCTCTATAGATCTTTATGCCCAAAATATATGTTGCCTCTCCTAAGTCTTTCATAGAGAAACTATTTTTTAATGAAGACTTGACAGATTCAAGTATAGAAATATCATTTTCAATCAATAATATGTTATCGATATATAGGACCAGAAAAATAAGTGCGCTCCTACTAGCCTTTTTGCTCTTCTTCATTCTTGATGAAGCTAAACCTTTTGACTACCTCATCAAAATAAATGTTCCAACTTTGAGAAGTCTGCTCCTGTCCATAGATAGATATCTGAAGCTTACATATCTTTCTAGCATTTTGGGGATCAGCAAAACCCTCATGTTGTGTCATGTACATATCCTCACATAGGTTTCCATTTAGGAAAGCCATTTTGACATCCATCTGCCATATCGCATAATCAAAATATGTAGCAATAGCTAGAATGATCCAGACAGACTTAAGCATAGCAACGGGCGAGAAGGTTTCATCACAATCAACTCCTGAATTTGTTTGAAACCCTTCGCCACTAATTGTGCCTTGTGAATATGAACATTTCCATCTATGTCTATCTTTTTCTTAAAAATCCACTTACACTCAATGGTTTTACACCATCAGGTGGATCAACTAAGTTCCAAACTTGATTATCATAAATAGATTGAATTTTGAATCTCATGGCTCCATGCCATTTCTCAGAATTCAAGCCCGTCATTGCTTTCTCATAAGTCTTATGCTCATTATTATCAAACAATAAAATATCATTTTGATACCTTACCGGCAATTGATGTGGCCTTTCAGACCTATGTGAGGCTGGTGGCTCTTCCACAGGTTATTTAACATCTTGTACACTCTATAGAGTTCCAGTAGGAGTTGAAACATTTTCTGATGTCTCTCAAATTTCTTTGAGTGTTACCGTGCTCCCACTAACGCCTTTTGAGAGAAACTCTTTCTCCAAAAAATCACTATTTTGAGCAACAAACACTTTGTACTCATCCCTTGTATAAAAATAATATCTTTTAGTTTCTTCAGGATACCCTGTGAAGAAGCATTTATCAGATTTAGTTGCGAGCTTATCAGACGTCAAACATTTTACATATACTTCTCATCTCCATATTTTGAGAAAAAATAATTTGGGATGCTTTCTAGTCTATATCTCATATGGTGTCTTCTCTATGGTTTTTGATAGAACCCTATTTAATGTGAACGTAGCTATTTTTAGAGTATACCCCCCAAAAAGACAATGGTGAATCAGATTGACTCATCATAGACTGAACCTTGTCAAATAATGTTCGATTCCGTCGTTCAGACACCCCATTATATTGAGGTGTTCTCGATGGAGTTAGATGTGGAACAATTCCATATTACTTTAGATAATCATCAAACTCATGTTTCAAATATTCATCTCCACGATATGATCGTAGGGCTTTAATTATCTTGCCAAGTTGATTTTGTACCTCATTCTAAAATTTTTTGAACTTTTCAAATGATTCAGACTTACGCCTCATTAGGTAGATGTATCCATATCTACTAAAATCATTGGTAAAAGTTATGATGTACTGAAAACCACCTTTAGCTGTTGAGCTCATTGGTCCATATACATCCGAATGTACTAAGGTCAACAAGTTATTTGTTCTCTCACCAAAACCAGTGAAAGGTGTCTTAGTCATTTTGTCAATTAAACAAGACTCACATATTTCAAATAATTCAAAATTAAATAAGTTTAGAAGACCATCTTTATGGAGCTTCACCATGCACTTCTCATTTATATGACCCAAACGACAATGTCAAATATAAGTGTGATTCAAATTATTAGATCGATGCCTCTTAGCATTAATGCTATAGACAGGCACATCCTTGAGATTTAAAACATACAATCCCTTTATCAATGGAGCATGACCATAAAGCATATTATTCAAATAAATTGAACAATAATTGTTCTTTATTCTGAACTCGTAACCTTCTGCTCCCAAACATGAAGCAGAAATAATATTTTTGCTTAAGACATGAACATAATAACAATTATTCAATTCCAAAACTAATCCTAAGGGCAAAGATAATAGTAAAGTGCCAACAGCCAACGCATCAACTCTTGCTCCATTGCCCACGTGAAGATCAACCTCGTATCTTGCTAAACTCCTACTCTTTATTAGCCCCTACATTGAATTGCAAATATGAGCAACTGATCTGGTATCAAATACCCAAGAACTAATATGAGAAGTAGTAAGATTTATTTCTATAACATCTATACCTAAAGCAGAAGTCTTACTTCCCTCTTCTTTTCTGGTTCTGCCAAGTACTTCTTTCAGTTCCTCTCCAATGTTCAGTCCCTTGGCAATGATGGCAAATGGCATCAGGTGTAGCACCAATGTTGAGTTTCTGAAGCTTAGATTTGATTCTCGAGATCTCATCTTGAGTTTTGTTCGTGTCCTTTCTTTTGCTCAAAGCCTTAGAATTCTTCTTTTTGAAGCATTAGGATGGCTTTGATACCACTGTTGGGATACAAGTAGGCTACACTGGCGAAAATTGAAAATTTTTATTGTGTAAAATAGGAAACCATACGAGTAAGAGAACATAGACCATTAACACTAGACGTGAAGTACTACGCACAGTACAGCGGAAGTAGAGTTGAAGCAGCCGATTTAACAAAGAGTGCGTATGTGTAGTGGAAATAGTCGATCATCTTCTGGCCAACCATCTCCTCCTCACGATCATCCCGACCAGTGCCGCAATCATAGTAGCACCTCTATCGAGATCCACATGTTCAGGGATGGAACACCGTGCATCAGCGTGCTAGCACCAACGCGCACGGCAGGGGTTATGAGAGGTGGCAGTTAGGGTTTAGATGGATGAGTTTTGGGATACCTCCCTCATCTCCACACCTCTCTTTATATAGCCTCCAATTGAATCCTTATTTAATAGAAGTAGAGATCATATCCCACTCGGAGACTATCATTCGGATCCTTATCGTTCCAACCCATTACATGTGTGACCATGTAGGTTCATGTATATTTGGTCATGGGCTGAAAACTCCTTCCTGGTCCATAAGTCGGTAGCGATCCCTAGCATGACATAACGACTCCCAAACATACACAAAGATCATATCAAACAAACCTATATAGTGCTTATGTATTGATCCATTTGCTTTGTGATACCGGATCGAACTCAAAGCGAGAAGCGTGCCATCCTATAATAGCTTGATCATTTACTCAAAACTGTAGTGGATTACTCAGTTGTGATTAACTCAATGACATTTGGCATGGCCATGCACTTCCTTAATCCAACCACATCGAGGAGCCCAGAGATATATCTGTTGTTATATAGGAGGGGCAAATTCCGTCTTGATTATTCATATTTCTCCGCATGTTTCATAATAAATCCGAAAGCTAACTTTATGACCAACTAGTCACATAGTAGGTTTGGTAACCCCTCAGTATACTGTTACACATATAGGAAACAACGATGATCTCAGGTATAAGGATCTTACATACACTATGTATGAGACCAACTGATGACACTTACGAATATAACTGTTCCCACAATGTCTCATGGTGGGTCAATTCAACATCATGTTCTCTAACATTATTGATTTGATATCCTATATCCTTGATCCGTAAAATATGATCATCAATCAATACATGTGCTAATCTGTAAATTGTAATTGTCCCACATAATGATATATGATCAGGGACAATTTAGAATAACATTAAAACATGAATAAAAAGTTTCATGAATAAATCACATACTTGTTGATCAATATGAAAGACATTTATTCAAGGGACAAAATAACATATTATTCAAAATATCATAAACATAGAAGTGATATAATCATCTTCATGTTGCCTTTAGGGCATATCACTAATGTGGTTCTCAAAAGTTTGATGTTCCTGTCCTCAAGATAGCCATTGTGGCTTTGTCAACCGTGTTGGAATTTTAGTTTGAAATGGATATAGTGAAAAGCATGCAATGGAAATCAAGTGGTGATTGGCTACTGACATTGTAGATTGTGCTGCCAGTGCCGTTGGGTGGATAGATATCATGTTCTAGAGAAAGTATCAGGGATCTTCATTGTGTTGAGCTAACTCGTTTTCTAATAAGTAATTAGTTCAGCTGCGGACTTAAGATTGTATTCTTGTCAATAGTTGTTAGCTTGAACATAATTCCTAGAGTCAAAAGCCGGTAATGTATTTATTACGTTACAATTTTCCAACCATTTGTTGAGTTCCTTGGTAAATGACATCAAATAGATGAGTTTTACAATGAAAGGTGCTATGTAGTATGAATTATCTAGTAGATGAATTTTAGCTATAACGTTGTGGTGGTAGTTGATTTGAGTCAGTTTTACAAGCCTCTGAATATGTATGTGGTCCATCTTAAGTAATTTAAGCTTTTGGTTTTTAGATTTTGAATGCTAATGTAGAGAAGATAGTTCGTGCTATAATTCTATGCTCTCCTGTTTCTTGTTTCTATGGAACATAATAGAAACAAGAAACAGAAGATTTGCAACTTGATGCTTCTTCACTACATTTGTATTCAACTTCTGATAATTTATGAAGGATGCCCAAGGTTTCCTCTATAGAGTTACAAACAGACCTTGCTACTGATTGGCATAACAAAGGAAAATATTAACTATTTTCTTATAGCACAAGTATAACTAAGGACCTATTTTCTTATTTGTTCACCGACTTTTGACTCCAAGTGTAATCCAGGAAAAGGCTTGCAAAGACCATGGTAGAAACTTTCATATGTCAACAACTAAATTAATTACTCATTATAACCTAACTGTACAAACACTACATATGAAGGTATGTTAGGCTGTTGTGGTGATGGTGCTTTCCATCAAATACACCTCCAGTTGAAAAATAGATGTCTTCTTTTTTACATTGCATGATCTAAAAAACACATTTTGACAACCGATTTGTAAATATATTAGACATTATGAAATTTATGAAAGCCTAACATTATGAAAGCATTTCTTTATTACAAATTTACTCCTGTCATCCTCATGTGGCCAATCTAAAAAATATGTTAAGTGGTTTAAAATACAAACGTATTTGTTGCTCCTCTTATTGTCCTTTCGCTAGTTAGCAGGTGTAGTGTTAACAATCTGTGGGCTTTTACTTGCATATTTCCTGGTTTACCAAGTAAAATTTGTTGAGGAACCATCGCTGGCGACCAGTCCGATCGATTCCTCTGCTTAATAGAAATGAATCAATCACAGAAAACATAATAATATATTGAAAACACAGGGAGAAGTAGAGAGAACTCCTGGTCTTTCTTTATTACTTTTGATTGCATGAGAGTACAAATTCTGCCGGTACGGCTCCCTATTTATAGTCTACCGATGAGGTGCCCACCATGGGCCTAGGTTGCTGGCCCAGGCCCAGGTTTCCTAATACTCCCCCTTGGGCACTCATCCGACATGCTCATGCATCGTTAAAACTCCATAAAAACTCAGTGGGAAAAATTTGGAGAAAGATTACATAATGCATGTTATGCTGCGATGCACGAATTGCCTCATTAAAAACCTTGGTCAAGAAACTCAAGGGAAAAAGAGTACAATTCACCCAATTTCATTCAGTCTTCAGGACTTATTCTTTTGGGTACTTGATCTTCATGAACAAGATTTACTAACGGGCTTGAGAGAATTCTCCCCGTGAATTCTGCACTTCTCTAAGCTCATCATTTCAATTCCTTGCACGCATCTTTCAAAACTAGATGCAGGGAGTGACTTTGTGAACAAATCTGCCAGATTTTCACATGACTTAGTACGCAGTACTTTAATCTCGTCCATCTTCTGCAATTCATGAGCATAGAAGAACTTGAGGTTGATGTGCTTTGTCAGATGACTCTTCACATAGCCCGTCTACACTTGTGCAACGCAAGCTGCATTATCTTCATAGATAATTGTGGGGGCTTGCACAATATTCATTCCACATGACTGCTGGATGTGGTGAATCATTCGTCGGAGCCAAGCGCATTCTGATGCGGCTTCATACAATGCTATAATTTCTGAGTGGTTCGTCAAAATCGTTACGAGACTTTGCTTAGACAATTTCTAGGATTGTAGTTCCACCACACATGAATACATAGGCTGTTTGTGACCTTGTGGTATGTGGGTCAGACAAGTACCCGGCATCTGCATAGCCAATCAAGTTCAGGTCTTGATTCTTTCTGTAGAACAATCCAAGGTCCTTGCTTCCTTGGAGGTATCGGAATATGTCTTTTATGCCCTACCAATGTCCTTTGGTAGGTTCTGCACTGTACCTTGCTAACAGGTTCACGGTAAATGCAATGTCTGGTCTAGTGCAGTTTGCTAAATACATATGTGCTCCCACTGCACTTAAGTATGGGAATTCCGGTCCCAGGACTTCCTCCCCCTCTTCCCTAGGTTGGAAAGGATCTTTTTCTTGCTGTAAAGACCTCCCGATCATCGGTACTTTCGATGGGTATGCCTTCTCAAAGCCAAACCTTTCTAACACCTTCTGGGTGTAGGCCGATTGATATACTAATATTCCTTCAGGGACATGCTCAAGCTGCAGGCCTAAGCAGAATTTGGTCTTGTCAAAATCTTTCATTTCAAATTCCAACTCCATGTAGGAGCTTGCTTTTTTTATGTCTTTCATTGTCCTGATGATATTCAGATCATCTACATACATTGAGATTATACAAAATCCATTATGGGATCGTCGTATACACACACAGGGACAGTCTTCATTGTTTATGTAGCCTTTCTTGTGGAGAAAATCGCTTAAGCGATTATACCACATTCTTCCAGATTGCTTAAGTCCATACAGTGACTTTCTAAGCTTCACAATGTACGTATTTCTATTTGCTCTATTTTGGTTCGAGAGAGGGATTTCTTCAGGGACTTTCATATAAATCTCCGAATCCAAGTTTCCATAAAAGTACGCAGTTACCACATCCATCAATTTCATTTCTAAATTCAAGTTCACTGCCATTGAGATCAAATATCTAAAGGTAATTCCACTCATGACTGGGAAGTAGGTTTCTTCGTAATCAACTCCAGGACGTTGAGTGAAACCTTGTGATACCAGTCTTGCTTTGTATCTCACTACTTCGTTTCTTTCATTTCTCTTTCGAGCAAACACCCACTTATGCCCTACAGGGTGCACGTGGGGAGGTGTGCGGCATACGGGCCTAAACACCTCTCTTTTGTTTAGAGATAGCAATTCAGTTTCTATTGCTTTCTTCCAATCTTCCCAATCTAATCTTTTCTTACATTCAGTGAGCGATGTAGGCTCGGGATCAAGATCGATGATTGTGATGATTTTCTTTGCGAAGTAGATATCGATATTAGCTGTTGTCCTATTCATGAACTCTCCTGTGTGTACATAATTTATAGCTATTTCTTCATCAGTTTCTTCTTCTGGAGTTATTGCTTCTTCTGGAGCTTTTCCTTGCACATCGCTTCTTCCTTGCACAACTTGTTCTTCTCGGTTGGGGACTGGAGAGACAAGTGCAGACCGAAAGTAGAAAGAGAAAATAGATACTGCAGTTCAAAAAAGAAACAAAGATTGAGTGCTTGCTGCTCCAAGAAATCAATGATTACTGTAGTTAATATTGAGAGAAACAAACTGCCGTGAGCATACTGCTAGCAGGAGAATGCAAGACCGAAAATACCAGCCTGCCCAAAAGGTAATAACACAGCTGGTTTAGCTGCAAAAGCATTCGGTACAGTAGCAGTTGAAACCAGATTTTTTAGACTGAATTTACTGCATTCGGTACTGCAGCAGAGAAAAGGAGACTAGCTGAAAACTGAGAAAGCAAATCAGCAAGAAAAAAATAGGACAAGGGCAGGGAGCTGTCGGCACAACCAAGAACAATCTTTAGACAAGACAGAGCAGCTGTTCGACAATGCACTTGAACCAAAATGGACTGTAGCCGAAAAACTAGAAGAGTACAGTTTGGCAGCAAACAGTGTCTACAGACTGAAATAATCGGGTGACAACAGAGAAGCAAAGAAATGCCAAGATCAAGGTCTGCTGCAAACCGAAACTAGATGATTTAGATGGCTACCAATGTACTGAAAAGAGTAGAATTTAATTCACTGAAACAACTGCTCAGGGGCACTCAAATCTAACAAGAAAATCATCTCAACTCAAAAAGAGATGAAGAACACACAAAAGCTCTGCATCTCTTCTAGTCTTCATCTCAGAAACAAAAAGTATGCAGAGAAGGACAAGAAGGAAAGAACACAAAGAGAAGCAAGAACTCAAAACACCTCAACACAAGATTTCTTGAACTCAATACCGAGACATACGTGATTACATGATAGTTGTTCTTAGCTCATATCTCACAAATCAAACCCTACATCCCCATACGCATGGAGAGCATAGAGAGAACCTCTCACCTTCTCTCTTTCACTCTTTCTCAACAAACAAAGACTAAAAACACAACCCTAATCCATCTCACAAGCCACCTCTCTAAAAATCACTCTCATTTTTCATGAAGGCTACTAGAGAACACCCTCTCTATTTATAGCCTCTACTAATGGGTTTACAACACACTTTACCCATTAGCTCTCAACAACTCATGGCGCTTTATCCACAATCCACTTCCTTTAGTGCAGCTTTGCGTATTCACCAAAACGCCCCTTGTACACCTTCCAGGAAGCTTTCTCATTCCTTGCCCTCCAAGCCACGCAGCCACCTCGAGTCCTCGTCGTCTTCGGCACACCTCGACCGCTTTGACCTCGGCACCACCTGCGCCTAGTCCGGTCATCCCATGCCTCGCCACGACTCTACCTCGATGTCCTCCAGCCATCACAGACAAGAAACAAATCACATAGCACCGCTCGAAATATTGTAACCATACATTAGCATAAAAGGAAATACTCAAAGCCCAAACCGATCGAAGCGAAAAAAAAACAACTTAAGCACGTTCGACCTAGTTCGACAAGGTCAGACCGAAGCCGACTACACCACGCAACGACATGGCTCGAACCACTCAAACCAAACTCAAACTTTCCCGAACACGCGTCAATTACTCATCACAAACATGGGGTCACACCCACATGGTCTCTCAATCTCCCCCTTGATGAGTATATTGACAAACCCAGAAAAACGTAAAGTTGAGTTTGGAAAAGAAAGAAAATCAAGCATGGTCTAAAGAAAAATCAAAGACGCTTATGACCATGTCGACAAAACGAACACTAGAGCAACACAAGAAAGAGCAAATTGTTCTCCAAAGCTCCAGAAGATTCCCAAATAGCTTTTTCTCCCCCTTTTGGCAATAGAATCATGAAGAATGCAAAAGAGAGAATAAGGCATGATGCTGGATGAAATAGCTGAAGTTTGTTTATTTTAAGCATTTAGAGCCATGAAGATTATCCAAGATGACCATATGAGAATTACATCAAGCCATAACATATAGAAATGCTATCAAGATCATGACAAGACTTGTATAATCAAGCTAAGCCAAATAAGTCACAATCTAAAAATTAGTCGAATTTCTTAGCATATCAAGTCAACTATGATGATAGTCTAGCTAAAGGTATCCAAGGATGATGCAAGCCATGTCAATAAGCTAAGTAGAACCAAGAAGCTAGTATTGAGTCAAATTAGAGTGCTACAAGTTCAAGAATGAGACATTTATTCAAGTACTTTGATCTTTTGGTAATTTAAGCAAATTGAGCACATTTGACGTGTTTTCTTTTTAAAACTCATGGTCTTTTTCAACCAACATTTTTAGTCATGTGCTAGATCTCAAGCCTTATGCGACCACTCCAAGCGAGAAGCTTAAGAAGATAGTCTTGGTCATCCAAAACTCCCCCTGAGTTCATGCCTAGTGCAATGGCAAGCCGTCTCATGAGTAAGAATTGGCGAGATCAGTTTTTTCGCACAAAAGAGAGCTTTTTGCTTACTTAAACATTGTACCAACTCATGCTTCATCAAGAAACTAGCATAGCTCAATCTAAAGCTCAACAAAGATTCAAAACTCGACTCAGCCTATTTGACATGACATGAATCATAAAAGGATAACTAAAGACAGACTAATCTCAAGAGCTAACATGATATGATTTAGATCAAGTTGTGCATTTTAATTAACTTATCATGGCAAAGACTGGACTACACATATAAAGTCATGATATATCTAGCAAGTAAGCTCAGATCATGGCAAGATGTAATTCATTGTAAACATGTTATAACAGGATAATAATCAAGGCTCTATGTAGTTATATTACAATGCAGAATGCTGAAATGCAAGAAAATCTAGCTCCCCTCAACATGTAATGCAATTTTAGTTCAAGTTGAGTTGTGACACCATTAAGATCTAGAAGATTCCCAAATGAACTCCCCCTGAACCAAAGCAAAAGAATCGAGAAGCTGGCAAGAAAATCAGAAAAGGCAGTCCTTAGAGCATAGATAAGACATAGAGGATACTATGGCTCAGACTGACTCTTATCTACCCCATATGACTCTAGGACTATCAACTGATCAACTAACACACTAAGGAGCAAACACGTACCCCGTCTACCCGAGGGTGGCCCAACCCTCGCTAGAACCTATAAGAAGTGAGTGAGCTCAACCTAGTAAGAAGAGAAATAGCTAATAAGCAGCATCCTAGAATCACAAGATGAGAGAAAGATGTCTAAACAACTAGACGATAGAAGCACTCTAATCTATGCTAGGAGGACTAACCCATATGCACCCATATGCAATGCAACAGAAAGGAGTAAGAGCATAATAAACAAGATATATCAATGAAGCACAAAACTCCCCCTCACAATAGTCCATAAGGACAAACCACCCCAAGCTCTCCCCGCAAGGCTGAAAACCTAGAGCTATCCAAAGGCTTGGTAAAAATGTCAGCCAACTGGTGGTCACTCTCCACAAACTGGAGTACTATG
This sequence comes from Dendrocalamus latiflorus, assembly GCA_017311315.1. Classification (NCBI taxonomy): domain Eukaryota; kingdom Viridiplantae; phylum Streptophyta; class Magnoliopsida; order Poales; family Poaceae; genus Dendrocalamus; species Dendrocalamus latiflorus. The sequence goes on from CM029662.1 coordinate 18,067,655, forward strand.
TCACCCTGATGAAGACGAGGTGCCCGATCTTTCGATGAGATGGATAACTTTCGATTTTGGTGGAGGTGACCCTCACGATCCGACTACAACCGTACGACGACGCTTGCGCCTTAGCAATCGCTGAACCAACTCCGAAGTGTTATTGATCTCGCTGGAGGCGCGATCAACCTGAACACGAAGTTCAATCCCTGCGAGCAATCGAAGAACTAGCAAGAATAAGACGAAGGCAATCTGAAATTGCGAATATGAATGAAGCACAAATTGTATTGCGAATAACAAAGGTGGGATTCCGAAGATGTCTTGACAGGTGGTCAACCGACACAACTGAAGAACAAAGTTTGCACAATGGCTAAACCTAAATTCAACGAAATCCAAGTCTTAGCAACGAAGGCGGCGGCTCCTTTATAGGGAGAACGATCAGGGGGGGCGTCCAAGGGCACGCCCTAGGGTTACAAGGCCCATGGGCCCAAGTGGAGGTGGCGCAGCACCCTTTTTGACTCGGACTCAGAAAACAACATGGAGTAATTTGATGATTACGGCCGGCTCAGATGGAATTTGAAGCTGAGGTCGGATCCGTTGGAAAATAGACTTCCTAAGCTTTCCATGAAGTACAAGAACGTCCCAATCGGAGTCCGTATGAGGAAGTTATGCCCGTTTGAACTTGGTACCAACGCAGCAGTCCGAATCTGATTCCAGAACGTGTCCAACTCGAATTCTTGTTTGGCTTGGCCCCCAAGTGACGTGGTGAACTCCATTATTCCATCCAGGCATGTCCATGACTCCACGTCCTTCTCCTTCATCCTTTCCCAGGTTCGTAAGCACAATTAAATCACATGCATTAGGTAGCGGTCTATTCTCCGTAATATATGAACCTAGGAATGAATTCACCTGGTAATTAAGTTGACGAGCACGAGCTCGAGTGAGTGGTCCTTGCAACCATTGCTGTGGCTGAGTTGTATCCATGGAAGGGATGTCCTCATCATCCTCCCCTTCTTGCATTTGAGTCGTCCTCGACTCAAACTCGTCCTCTTCTCCCAAGTAGGGCTTTAAATCTGCAACGTTAAAAGTGGGACTCACAGCAAAATCTGCAGGCAGTTGAAGCTTGTATGCATTATCATTAATCTTTTCTAACACCTTGAAAGGACCATCAGCTCTTGGCATCAATTTCGATTTTCTCAATTCAGGGAACCTATCTTTTCTTAAATGCAACCAAACAAGATCCCCAGGTTCAAAAGTTAAACATTTCCTCCCCTGACTACCAGCAAGTTTATATTTAGCATTCATGCGTTCTATATTCTCCTTAGTTGTCTCATGCATTTTTAAAATCAATTCAGCACGCTGTTTAGCATCAGGGTTCAATTTCTCCGAAGATGGAAGAAGCATTAAATCAATAGGAGCACGAGGCACAAAACCATAAACAACTTCAAAAGGGCACATCTTTGTAGTAGAATGCAATGAACGATTGTAAGCAAACTCAACATGAGGCAAGCATTCTTCCCACATTTTCAAATTCTTTTTCAACACAGCCCTAAGCATGGTAGATAAAGTTCTATTCACAACCTCAGTTTGTCCATCAGTTTGGGGATGACAAGTAGTAGAAAATAACAGCTTAGTCCCCAATTTAGCCCATAGAGTTCTCCAAAAATGGCTAAGGAATTTAGTATCACGATCTGAAACTATAGTATTGGGCACACCATGCAAGCGAATAACTTCACGAAAGAATAAATCAGCAATATGGGTAGCATCATCGCTCTTATGACATGGTATAAAATGGGCCATCTTAGAAAATCTATCAACAACCACAAATATACTATCCCTCCCCTTCTTGGTCCTAGGCAATCCTAAAACAAAGTCCATCGAAATATCTTCCCACGGAACGCTAGGAACGGGTAAAGGCATATATAAACCATGAGGATTAAGTCGTGACTTAGCTCTTTGACATGTAGTGCAGCGAGCAACGTAGCGCTCGACGTCCCGTCTCATTTTTGGCCAAAAGAAATGATCAGCAAGTATGTCCTCCGTTTTCTTCACACCGAAATGTCCCATCAACCCGCCTCCATGTGCTTCCTGTAACAACAACAGACGAACGGAACCAGCAGGAATGCACAACTTGTTGGCTCTAAACACAAACCCATCATTAATGACAAACTTATTCCACATTTTCCCTTCTTGACAATTCAACAGGATTTCCGCAAAATCAGCATCGTGCACATATTGCTCTTTAATAGTCTCTAATCCAAAAATTTTGAAGTCAAGTTGTGATAGCATGGAATATCTCCTAGACAAAGCATCAGCAATAACATTCTCCTTTCCCTTCTTGTGTTTTATGACATAAGGAAAAGACTCAATAAATTCAACCCACTTTGCATGTCTACGGTTCAGTTTACCTTGACTTCGAATATGCTTTAAAGATTCATGATCAGAATGTATAACAAATTCTTTGGGCCATAAATAATGTTGCCAAGTTTCTAAGGTTCGAAAAAGTGCATATAACTCCTTATCATAAGTAGAATAATTCAAACTAGGCCCACTCAATTTCTCACTAAAGTATGCTACAGGTTTGCCTTCTTGCAACAACACACCACCAATTCCAATTCCGCTAGCATCACATTCTAGTTCAAAAGTCTTATTGAAATCAGGAAGTTGGAGTAGGGGTGCATGTGTTAACTTATCTTTCAATGTGGTGAAGGCGTTCTCCTGTGGGGTGCTCCAAACAAATGGCACGCCCTTCTTGGTAAGCTCATTCAATGGTGCGGCGATGGTGCTGAAATCCTTCACGAAGCGGCGGTAGAACCCAGCAAGTCCTAAAAAACTCCGCACCCGTGTGACCGTGTTAGGAGTCGGCCAACTCTGGATTGCTTCCACCTTGGCTTGATCAACTTCAACTCCCTGTGGAGTAACAACATAGCCAAGAAACGCAACTCGATCGGTGCAAAAGGTGCACTTCTCAAGGTTACCAAATAGGCGTGCATCACGTAAAGCATTAAAGACAGCACGTAAATGGTCAAGATGTTCCTCTAATGATTTGCTATATATCAATATATCATCAAAATAAACCACCACAAATTTACCAATGAAAGCACGCAAAACCTCGTTCATTAGTCTCATGAAGGTACTAGGTGCATTAGTTAAACCAAACGGCATTACTAACCACTCATATAACCCAAACTTAGTTTTAAATGCCGTTTTCCATTCATCGCCTAATTTCATGCGGATTTGATGATAACCACTACGCAAATCAACCTTGGAAAAGACAACAGAGCCACTCAATTCATCAAGCATATCATCTAACCTAGGAATAGGATGACGATACCTAATGGTAATGTTATTGATTGCTCTACAATCCACACACATGCGCCATGACCCATCTTTCTTTGGTACTAAAATGACCGGAACAGCACAAGGACTAAGGGATTCGCGCACATACCCTTTATCAAGCAACTCTTGAACTTGGCGCTGAATTTCTTTAGTTTCTTCTGGATTGGTCCTGTATGGTGCGCGGTTGGGCAAAGATGCACCAGGAATTAAATCAATTTGATGCTCAATCCCACGAAGTGGTGGCAGCCCCGATGGTATGTCCTTTGGAAAGACATCTTGGTACTCCTGCAAAATGTTAGTGACAGCAGGTGGCAAAGAAGGAGGGATATCCTCAAAAGAAAACAAAGCTTCTTTGCAAACTAATGCATAGCAAACAGAATCACTAGCATTCAGCTCAGTCATGTCAGATTTGGTAGCAAGGAAACAAGCACCTTTCAATTTAATTTCTTTATTCTTCGCATGAACAGATTTAGGTTCTTTCTTTTTGTGTTGCTCAAGTTCTTTTGCTACAATCTGATTTTCGCTCTCAGCATTCTCTCGGCTTTTCTCTCTACTAGCTCTAGCAAGATCATCTTTAACAATTTGTTCATGAGTCATAGGATGCAGCACAATTTTCTTTCCATTAAACATGAGAGAATATTGATTATTCCTACCATGATGCACACAATCAGTATCATATTGCCAAGGTCTTCCTAATAACAATGAACAAGCTTGCATAGGAACAACGTCGCAATCAACATAATCATGGTATGAACCCATAGAAAAGTGTACTCTCACCATCCGTGTTACCTTTAACTTACCACTGTTGTTGAACCACTGAATATGGTATGGGTGGGGATGAGGTTTGGTTGGCAAAGCAAGCTTCTCCACCATATCCATACTCGCCAAATTGTTGCAACTCCCACCATCAACAATTATGCGAATCGAGCGTTCCTTGATAACGCCCTTGATTTGGAACAAATTATGGCGCTGATTTTGCTCGGCATGAGACACTTGAGCACTTAGTACGCGTTGCACTATAATGCTCAAATACTTGTCGGCATCTTCGGCGCCAACATGCTCCTCCTCACGGTCAGATCCATCATCATGTCCTGCAGGGTCATTTGCAAGCATAGCATATGTTTCATCATCAAAATCACTAGCAGAGGAATACCCACCATCATCGCGTATAATCAATACACGCTTGCTTGGACAGTCCCGCATCATGTGTCCATAGCCTTTGCAACGATGGCATTGAATGTCTCTCGTTCGTCCTGTCGAAGCAACCGAAGAGGATGTTTTTGCAGAAAGTTGTGGTGCTGATTTGGGTGCTTCGGAAACTCGTGGCGCCGAATTTGACGTAGTAGAGCGCTGCCTGTTGTTGGAGGGTAATGGCGGGGGCGCCACAGTGGATGAGGCAGAAGGTGTGCGCGTCCATGAATTGGTGCGACCTGCAGAAGAGTTAAATCGCGTCCTCACCTGGCGTCCCTGCAATTCGCGTTCAGCTTTGCAAGCAAGATGAAACAATCTAGTCATGGAGTTGTAATCTTTGTAATCAAGAATGTCCTGAATTTCACGATTCAACCCCCCCAAAAACCTAGCCATTGATGCCTCCTCATTCTCAACTAACCCACAGCGCAACATACCAATTTGTAATTCCTGATAGTATTCTTCCACAGACTTTGCACCTTGTTGTAAGCGTTGCAGTTTATTTAACAAATCACGAGCATAATATGAGGGAACAAAACGATGGCGCATAAGCAATTTTAAAGCCTCCCACGTGTTAGGTATGTTATTGGGATGTTGACGGCAATGTTCTTTCCACCAAATAGAAGCAAAGTCGGTAAATTCACTAGTGGCAGCCCTAACTCGTCTATTCTCAGGAAAATCATGGCAAGCAAATTTTTGATCAACAGTTAATTCCCAATCAAGATATCCATCAGGATCATATTTACCATTAAAAGAGGGCATAGTGAATTTAACCTTAGCAAAAGCGTCATCGTGGTCACGTACCTCACGTCGTGGGAGTTCTCTTCGCATACCTTGTTGGTTAAAACGCAATGGTCGATGAAGTCGATCGTTGTTGTGGTTAGCCCTGCCATCTGCCTCGGAATCACCCACATCGTCGAATTCATCTTGTCCCTCTACCATCACAGCAGGGGGAACAACAGACGAAGCTTGGGCAATCTCCTCAAGGCGCGCCATAATATCTGCCAAAGAATTGTTAGTGATACCTTGTGCTTTCTCCATCGCAGCAAGCGTTGCGTTTGTCTGAATCTGGGCGCCCTCGAGTTGAGCAAGTCGCTCATTTGTGACTCTAACATCCTCCTCAAGGCCCTCCGTACGACGATTCATTTCGCGTGTGAAATGTTGTATGATTCCCTTCGTACGAGGACTATGAGATGAGTTCTGATCTGAAAACTCTCCAGAACCTGCCATTGTTAGCAAAAATACAAGAATATGTCCCTGACAAGTACTAGGGTATGGTGGTTCAAAAGTCGCTCGTCTCAAACCTTCTATCGAATTCTTACCAATTCTTACCAAGCCACAGGGTGATCGGCAACCAGCGATGACAATATATCTGCGAAGATTGGATGGAGCGATTGCCAGGTGAAGCTCAGCCTGTACGGTGTAGGAAAGGTGTAGCTGGGAAGGCTCAAGTTTGGTAGCAAGGAGTAGCAATAATCAATTCAGAAAATGCAAGCTGAAAAATCGTTCAACGCCGGTTGGTGCTGGCCCTAGGCTAGACCGTACTAGAGACGCGAGCCTAGAACACAAACGAGTACACCGCGCAGAAAGACAACTAGATGGCACTGCACACGGAGTTCTGGAGCTCGAAAAAGGATGCCGTCTGCACGGGGAACCTTAGAATCACTTGTAGAAGGGCTCTGTCAATTTTGAGCAAATTCTGAGAAACTTGATTTTTCCTCGGTTTGCGGGCCCGTTTTGAGGGCCTAAACGACGTTTTTTGGGGTCGAAGCTGCCGCGTATGTGCCTGGTGGCTTACGCGGCTCTATCTTCTCAAAAGCTTTCCAACGGATCAAGAATCGCCTCAATCGGAGGTCGTATGCAAAAGTTAGCTGTTTCTCTCTCCTCTTTTTTTTTTTTTTTTACCGCGGCTCTTTTAAATGCGGCTGCCTGTTTCTTCTTTTCTCTTTTGTTTTTTTTTTCACACAACGCGGTTGAAACCTACTCCGAAACCAACTCTGAGATCGTGGTCTACTCCGAAACCAACTAGGGCAAAGCTTCCCTAGAAACCCAGTCCAACTCCAAGTCCTACTCCGAGTCCAACTCCGAGTCCTACTCCGAGTCCAACTCCGAGTCCTACTCCGAGTCCTACTCCGAGTCCAACTCCAAGTCCAACTCCGAGTCCAACTCCAAGTCCTACTCCGAGTCCAACTCCGAGTCCAACTCCAAGTCCTCCTCCTTTCCTTCCCTCACCGTGGCAGTTCGGATCTAACCGCAGCGGTGAGACCAAACGTGAACAGAACTCGAAACTCTAATGGAACTAGACACTAAGACCAGCAAAGGACACGACGATGCAACCGAAAGTTCAACAATGCAATGTACTGAAAAGAAAAATTGCGAGGCTAAGACTGGTTTGGACAGATTGATCTACTGCTATTTTTTTTTGGTTTTTTTTTTGTGTACTCTAGGTAAGGAATAGCAATCTAATCTATGGTAAACTGGAAATTCTCACCGAGCAACCTGGCGCTCTGATACCACTTGATGAAGACGAGGTGCCCGATCTTTCGATGAGATGGATAACTTTCGATTTTGGTGGAGGTGACCCTCACGATCCGACTACAACCGTACGACGACGCTTGCGCCTTAGCAATCGCTGAACCAACTCCGAAGTGTTATTGATCTCGCTGGAGGCGCGATCAACCTGAACACGAAGTTCAATCCCTGCGAGCAATCGAAGAACTAGCAAGAATAAGACGAAGGCAATCTGAAATTGCGAATATGAATGAAGCACAAATTGTATTGCGAATAACAAAGGTGGGATTCCGAAGATGTCTTGACAGGTGGTCAACCGACACAACTGAAGAACAAAGTTTGCACAATGGCTAAACCTAAATTCAACGAAATCCAAGTCTTAGCAACGAAGGCGGCGGCTCCTTTATAGGGAGAACGATCAGGGGGGGCGTCCAAGGGCACGCCCTAGGGTTACAAGGCCCATGGGCCCAAGTGGAGGTGGCGCAGCACCCTTTTTGACTCGGACTCAGAAAACAACGTGGAGTAATTTGATGATTACGGCCGGCTCAGATGGAATTTGAAGCTGAGGTCGGATCCGTTGGAAAATAGACTTCCTAAGCTTTCCATGAAGTACAAGAACGTCCCAATCGGAGTCCGTATGAGGAAGTTATGCCCGTTTGAACTTGGTACCAACGCAGCAGTCCGAATCTGATTCCAGAACGTGTCCAACTCGAATTCTTGTTTGGCTTGGCCCCCAAGTGACGTGGTGAACTCCATTATTCCATCCAGGCATGTCCATGACTCCACGTCCTTCTCCTTCATCCTTTCCCAGGTTCGTAAGCACAATTAAATCACATGCATTAGGTAGCGGTCTATTCTCCGTAATATATGAACCTAGGAATGAATTCACCTGGTAATTAAGTTGACGAGCACGAGCTCGAGTGAGTGGTCCTTGCAACCATTGCTGTGGCTGAGTTGTATCCATGGAAGGGATGTCCTCATCACACCCTTCTCCACATGGTCTCGAAGGAAGCGATATCTGATATCAATGTGCTTGGTCCGAGAATGTTGCACTAGGTTCTTGGCAATGTTAATGGCAGAAGTGTTATCACAAAAGAGTGAAACACTGTCTATAACTAACCCAAAGTCCCGCAAGATCAAAACCATCCAAAGCACCTGGCGGCAGCAACGTACTCGACCTCTGCGGTGGACTGTGCAACACCGGACTGCTTCCTAGAAGACCAAGAAACAAGAGAAGTGCCAATGAATTGGCAAGTGCTAGAAGTGCTCTTCCTATCTATCTTACAGCCAACAAAGTCTGCATCTGAATAGGCTCTCAAGGAAAGACAGGACGAGGAAGAGTACCAGATACCATAGTCAATGGTAGCTTGAAGGTACTGAAGGATGCGCTTCACCGCCTGGCGGTGAGATACGCGAGGAGAAGCCTGAAAGCTAGCACACAGACACAGAGAGAAGTGTATGTCCGGTCTCGAGGCAGTGAGGTACAAGAGGGAGCCAATCATGCTGCGATACTCCTTTTGATCAACTGGCTCGCTGTCCTCATCTGGGTCGAGTGAAGCTGAAGAAGCCATAGGAGTGGAAACCGGCTTACCATCACTCATATCAAAGCGTCTCAGGAGGTCTCGAGTGTACTTGTCCTGATGCAAAAAAGGTACCCTCCCGAGTCTGCTTGATTTGAAAGCCGAGAAAGAAGCTCGCCCATCACGCTCATCTCAAACTCGGAGCTCATGACATCGGAGAACTGAGAGACAAGAGCATGAGAAGAGCCGCCAAAGATGATGTCATCCACATAAATCTGGACGAGCAGAAGATCAGTGCCATGCCTACGAATGAACAAGGTCTTATTTACCTTACCCATCTCAAAACTATGACTCAACAAATAGGACTTAAGCCTCTCATACCAAGCTCTAGGGGCTTGCTTAAGTCCATACAATGCTTTTGAAAGCTTGTAGACATGGTTTGGGTATTTGGGGTTCTTGAAACCTGTAGGTTGTCTCACATAGACTTCTTCCTCAATAAAATCATTGAGGAATGCACTCTTGACATCCATCTGGTAAAGCTTGAAGCCCTTAGAAGCTTCGAAAGCAAGCAGGATTCTAATGGCCTCAAGTCTAGCTATAGGGGCAAGGGTCTCCTCAAAATCTAGACCCTCAACCTGGGAGAAGCCCTGAGCTACCAGTCTAGCCTTGTTCCGAATGACAACCTCATCCTCACTCTGCTTGTTCTTGAACACCCACTTAGTCCCAATGATATTGTGACCTCGAGGGGGCTCAACAAGCAACCAGACCTTGTTTCTCTCGAAATTTTCTATCTCCTCATGCATGGCATTGACCCAAGACTCATCAGAAAGAGCATGACAAATGTCCTTGGGCTCGAATGAGGCAACAAAGGCAGAATAGAGACAGAAATGTGACATGCCAGATTTTGAGCGTGTGACTCGCTCAAAGAGGTCTCCAATCATCTGCTCGGACGGATGATCTTTCTGGATATGTTGGGGAGATCCTGGATGAGATGAAGAAGTGGCCTCTACCTCATGAGCTGAAGAGGTAGGAACAGAGCCACTAGCTCCAGAGGAAGCAGAAGGCATGGGCTGATCGCCTGGAGGTGCAGTGGAAGAAGGCACCTCAGGTGAAGGATGAGGAACTGGATCGGGTAGACAACCCTCATCTCCATCATCCTCATCATCCACAAAGATGTGCTCGGATTGTTCTAAAGAACCTGAGATATCGGGTCTAGTCCCCGGACTGGCCTCGTCGAAGGTCACCTCACTTGTCTCTACCAACTTACTAGACTCACAGTTCCAAACCCTATACACCCACGAAGAAGTCGAGTAGCCTAGAAAGATACCATCACAAGAGCGTGACTCGAAATTATCTAGGTTCCCGGACTTCAAAATGAAACACTTGCAACCAAACATACAAAAATGAGAGACACTGGGCTTTCGCCCATATCTCAGCTCATAAGAAGTGCGATGCAAGTGTGCCCGAAGAAAAACTCTGTTCGAAACATGGCACGCGGTCGCTATGGCCTCAGCCCAAAACTTCCTAGGTGTAGAATACTCATCAAGCATCAACCTGGCCATCTCGACCAAGGTACGGTTCTTCCTCTCCACGACGTCATTCTGTTGTGGGACGTGCGGAGAAGAGAACTGGTGCTCTACACCTGTCCCATCGCAAAACCTCTCAAAGTAGGAATTCTTGAACTCCGTGCCATTGTCACTGCGGATCGCTCGTAAGGCACACGGGAGCTCAACAGAAAGCCTACTGAACAGACCCCGAAAATGGGTAAATGTCTCATCCTTCGAGGCTAAGAAAAACACCCAAGAGTACCTCGAGAAGTCATGACCACGGCAAGGACATACCACTTCCCTCCTACTGACTGCACTCGAGCTGATCCAACTGTGTCCATGCGGAACAACTGTCCTGGTGCATCGGTCATAGTCACTGTGACCGGAGGGTGAGAAGCGGCAACCATCTTGTCGTGTCGGCAAGGAGCACAAACAATATCTTTGACCATCTTGAGTTTCGGCAAACCACGAATGAGATCGTGGCCGCTAACTCGGGTCAAATGGTCAAATCCAATATGACCAAGTCTCCTATGCTAGAAAGTAAGGTCACAGGACTCAGAAGCAACTAACACCGGAGAGGATCACCAGAATACTCAGAAAAAAGAGTAAAGTCCATTACCGGTCCTTAAACTTTTTATGCTGTGTCATCCCGGTCCATAGACTTTTAAAGTGTGTCATCCCGGTCCTTAAACTTTCAAAGTGTGGCAATATCCTATGTAGTTGTAGCAGTGAACTTTTTATGCTGTGTCATCCCGGTCCATGGACTTTCAAAAGAAATTGCCACACTTTGAAAGTTTAAGGACCGGGATGACACACTTTGAAAGTCTATGGACCGGGATGACACAGCATAAAAAGTTTAAGGACCGGTAATGGACTTTACTCCTCAGAAAAATCAGCACGAAAGATTCTCCCATAACGAGAAATCCCGTAAACGAGACTACCCGAAGAATCAAGAATTTTGCAAGCGTTTTTCTTAAAGCTTACCTCAAAACCGTCATCGGTAAGCTGAGAAACTGAAAGCAGATTATACTGCAGCTTACTAACTATGGCAACATCTTTTAAAATAAAAGACTTATTAATGCGTACTGTACCTTTGGCGATGACGCGCCCAGACGAAGCGTCTCCAAAGGTGATCGTCTCATCATCTGGAGCACGGGCTAGGGAAGAGAACCAACGAGAGTCTCTGGTCATGTGTCGAGAACACCCGGAGTCAACGAGCCAAACCTCTCTCTTCCCTGCCCGGCGATCCTGAGTCAACGAGAGAGTAAAGTCTCAGTACTGGGGTAAATCAAGAGTGATTTTGGCACCCAATATTGAGTAGCACGTCGAGCAGCAGAAGTAGTCAAACATGACTGACCTCTAACTACCCTACGCTCTCTATCGCTCAAAGAAGCAGAAGGTCTACGTGCAGACCTGAAGCTGTTGCTGGATCCGACTGCTACGGGAGAGCGAGTCGGAGTACCGACAACATGCTGATCACGCCGTGGGTAGCCATCTCGACGGGGGAAACGAGATCTACCCTCAGAACGGCGGAAGTCATGACCAGAGGCATATCGAGGACGAAAACCAGAAAACTCAGAAAATACAAGTCCTCGATGCTGCCGAAACCCATCAGAAACAACTGAAGCAAACCTAGACCTCGTGTTGGTCTCAGGTGCACTCAAAGTCTGGAGCTGACCCTGAATACGCCTAAGAGCCTCAACACGGTCTCTCCGCGTGATCTTGGTGCGCCTGAAGCATCGCTCGATCAAGTGTCCATCATTCTGACAGAAGGTGCAATGATACTTCACCTTCTGAGAGGTAGAAGTAGCATGATGAGGCTTCGCCTTCTGAGAGGCTGAAGTAGCAGGTGGAATCACCTTACTGTCAGAAATCCCTTGGATAAAGTCCGCTGACTTGAATTGAACTTTCTCAGTACTAGGCTCAATCTCGATCACACTTGCTGCTATGGGTCTAAGAACAGCAGGTGGATGCTTCCTCATGTCCTCATAAAAATCGTATCCTAGACCTTGATTAAATTTGTAAATCTTAGATTGGTCTAGAATAAGATTTAGCTTCTTCTTGCCTCCTACAAATCTCTCTCAAGTGTTCATAAGATACTGACACTCCCGAAAGAGAGAGGTGCAAGAAGAGTAGGGGGAAGAAGGGACAGCAGAAGGTAAGAGAGTAGAAGAAGAAGAACCAACAGCAGAAGAGCGAATGGCTTGTGCACGCACAGCCGACTCAGAAGGGACAGTCCTACCGCTAGCCATTTGATTCTCGTTGCTAAGCGTCTCTACCTTACCCTTGGGTTTCTCCCCCACACCCGCACACACATCACAACAAGATTGTGACTTCTCTAGTAAATCCTTAGTTAGCTTCACACATTTTTCTTCCAATGCAATCAAGTCAGATTTTAGTTTATCACAATTTTTGCATGGTGAGCTAACAGGGTCCTTAGAAGCATACTGAGCCATTTTCTTATGGTAGTCAATCATTTCTTAAAACTGTTTTGAGATAGATTCAAATTCAGCAGTTAATTTAGGACAATTCAAATATGAAACAATAGGCTTAAGTAATGAAGCTTGTAATTCAGCAATTTTGTGATCTGCCCTTTTTAGGTTCATCTTCAAGTTATTGCAATTTTTCACAAGTCTTGGGCAGATCAAGGAGCATGGTGTAAACACCTCTAAAAGCATTGTCCTTATCCTCACATGAGGTGCAAGATGTAGTCTCAACAACAGGGGATGAAAGAGTAACTACCCTACTTATCTCTAGTTCAGCAAGTAGACTAACATTCTCCACCTTAATCATGTCTAGCTCAGAGGACACACTATCAATCATGTCTAGCTCAGAGGATACACTATCATGCAAGGTCCTTAGTTTCTCCATGTCATCAAGCAAAGCAGTACATACATCACAATCGTCACGGGAGGGAGCAGATCTAAGTGAAGTAAGCTCCCGTGACAAGCTTTCTACTTCCTTCTCCAACTCGCTAACCCTAACTCTAGATCTAGCATGGAATTTCCCTAGTTTAAGAAAAGCATCATTAAGCTGGTCGTAGGAAGGGTATACCTCATCGGAGTCAGAATAGAGCTCGTTGTCGCTGACCTCGCCCTCAAGGGCCATGAAGCACATGCCGGAGAAGTCATCGCCGCCCTTAGGGTCTTGCTCGTCTGTCCCATCGTCGTCGCTCCACCCCTCCACCTCGCTGAGGTCGAGGTCGTCGAAGGCGGTGAGGACGCGGTGGAAGAGCCTCTTGGCTTTGCCAAGGTCGCGGAACTTCTTCTTGCTTGGGCACAAGCTGAGGGCTTCTTGTTGCGGTTCTTGTCGATGTAGTCGTTCTTGCTCACACTGCCGTAGTCGCTCTTGCCCTTTTCCAGCTTAGGGCAGTTTGCCCGAATGTGGTTGGGGCCACCATACTCAAAACAGATTACGGGTCCTCCTCTCTTTCTGTCCCTCCTTCTCTTGTAAGCATGAGAAAATTTTCTGGCTAGGAGGGCCAACTGGTCATCTGCAAGCTGCTCTAACTGATCATCAGTTACATCACAAAGAGCAGCTAGAGAGAATCCATAAAGCGACTTGGAAGAAGATCCAGGAGCTGAAGTGGGATCGGTGACTAAGGCCATCGACTGCGACTTCGACTTACGAGAGACAATGTCAATCTCGTGAGTCTTGAGGCATGAGTACAATGCGTCAAGAGTCAAAGTCGAAAGATCGGTGGTGTCCTTGATGGTAGTCACCTTCATCTCCCAAACACGCAAGTGGAGAGCCGCGAGCATCTGTCGAGCATTGTCCGAGTCGGGGTATGTGAGACCGACCACTCGGAGGTTGCTCAAAATCTTGTGGAACCTCGCAAAGCACTCATCGAGGGACTCACCAGCGAGCATTTCAAACTTGTTATAATCTCACTTAAATTGGTCCTGTCAAACCGTCTTAATCTGAGTGGTGCCCTCATGGTATGCATCGAGGGTCACCCAGATGTCATAGGCCGACGTCAGATGAGAGATGCGATCGAACTCGCTTCGGCTCAACCTTTGTATTATGATGTCCCTTGCCTTCGCACTCGCCTCAACATCAAGCAAGTTTCCAGCGTTGATGTTCTCATCGGCAGGAACAACATATCGTACCTTGACCTTGCGCCAGATGGCGTAGCCCTGAGCCTGGATGTAGGTCTCCATCCGGCTCTTTCAGAAGGGATAGTCGATCCCATCGAAGACTGGGGCTTGGTCGAGTACTTATCTGTCGCTATGGCTCTAGAGACCGGTTAAGATCTATGAGGAAGAGCTAACCGGCTCTTATACCAATTGTTGGATCGAAAACGACAACAGAGGGGGGGGTGAATGGTGCCTTTAAAAATCGCCCCCGAGTATTCGCACACAATCTTCTCCTCCGATAGCTAAAAAGCTATGAAGAAGAAAAAGAAATCTTACTGAAGAAAGAGCATTGACCACAACATAAAAACGGACCGAAACACCAGAGACAAGAAGCTGCAATTGTTGACAATTTTGTACTGAAGAGAGAGCTTCTCCTTGCACATCGCTTTTGTTTAAAGATAGCAATTCAGTTTCTATTGTCTTCTTCCAATCTTCCCAATCAAATCTTTTCTTACATTCAGTGAGCATGTAGGCTCGGGATCAAGATCGATGATTGTGACGATTTTCTTTGCGAAGTAGATATCGATATTGGCTGTTGTCCTATTCATGGACTCTCCCGTGTGTACATAATTTATAGCTATTTCTTCATCAGTTTCTTCTTCTGGAGTGATTGCTTCTTCTGGAGCTTCTCCTTGCACATCGCTTCTTCCAATTGCGTTGGCAAGTCCCTTTGTCATTCGGCTCCGATGTGTGCGCACACATCCATGCCGATTTCTTCTTCCGTGGGGATTTCAGATCCGGTATGTTCTTTTTTGAAGGTGTCATACTCGTACCAGGTCTCAACTGACTTCCCTTCTCATTCTGGGGGACTTCAGTGATCGGCTGTGATAAGTCCTTCTTATCCTTCTTCGCCGGGCGTCCCCGGTTACTTGGGATTCGAGGAGCCGGAGTTCTCGTCCTTTTGTTCTAAGGCCTCTGTACGGGATTAGGGATACCTTCGGCTTTCTTTGGTATTTCAACCCTCTCCGGTGCACTGCGTGCAGGCACATGCGACTTAGTCACGCTCTTCAAATCACTAAAGTGATCGGGCAGCTGGTTTGCTAATGCTTGCAAGTCAATGATCTTCTGGACCTCTTTCTCTACTTCACTAGTGTGTGGGTCATGTGCTTGGATTCCCGTGGCTTGCCATGTAATTTTTTGACATTTTTCAACAAGGGGTTGATTTCCTCCACCTAATGTTGGGAAATTATCCTCATCAAAAATGCAATTAGCGAAGCGGACGGTATGCAAATCTCCCAACATGGGTTTCAAATACCTAATTATGGATGTAGTCTCATAACCAACGTATATCCTAGTCTTACAGAAAGGGCCCATTGCAGTACACTGTGGAGGGGGTATAGGTACATAAACCTTGCATCCAAACCTCTAAGATGAGAAATTTTCGGTGGTGACCATTGGTTAGTTGCATAGGTGAATGGATGTTGTAGGCCGATGGTCTAAAGTTGATGAGATTCACTTCATGTAGGACTGCATGTCCCCAACATGTAGTGGGCAAATTACAATTCTGCAAAAGGAGTCAGGCAATAAATTTAATTCTCTTGATGTTGGATCGAAAACGGCAACAGAGGGGGTGTGAATGGTGCCTTTAAAAATCGCCCCCGAGTATTCGCACACAATCTTCTCCTCCGATAGCTAAAAAGCTATGAAGAAGAAAAAGAAATCTTACTGAA
This sequence comes from Dendrocalamus latiflorus, assembly GCA_017311315.1. Lineage (NCBI taxonomy): Eukaryota > Viridiplantae > Streptophyta > Magnoliopsida > Poales > Poaceae > Dendrocalamus > Dendrocalamus latiflorus. The sequence continues at coordinate 18,083,545 of CM029662.1, forward strand.
GAAAGAGCATTGACCACAATGTAAAAACGGACCGAAACACCAGAGACAAGAAGCTGCAATTGTTGCCAATTTTGTACTGAAGAGAGAGCTTGTTGCTGTTCTGTAGCTATATGGCAAAACCGAAAAGAGAACTAAGAACAACTTGTTCTTCTCGGTTGGGGACTGGAGAGACAAGTGCAGACCGAAAGTAGAAAGAGAAAATAGATACTGCAGTTCAAAAAGGAAACAAAGATTGAGTGCTTGCTGCTCCAAGAAATCAATGATTACTGTAGTTAATATTGAGAGAAACAAACTGCCGTGAGCATACTGCTAGCAGGAGAATGCAAGACCGAAAATACCAGCCTACCCAAAAGGTAATAACACAGCTGGTTTAGCTGCAAAAGCATTCGGTACAGTAGCAGTTGAAACCAGATTTTTTAGACTGAATTTACTGCATTCGGTACTGCAGCAGAGAAAAGGAGACTAGCTGAAAACTGAGAAAGCAAATCAGCAAGAAAAAAATAGGACAAGGGCAGGGAGCTGTCGGCACAACCAAAAACAATCTTTAGACAAGACAGAGCAGCTGTTCGACAATGCACTTGAACCAAAATGGACTGTAGCCGAAAAACTAGAAGAGTACAGTTTGGCAGCAAACAGTGTCTACAGACTGAAATAATCGGGTGACAACAGAGAAGCAAAGAAATGCCAAGATCAAGGTCTGCTGCAAACCGAAACTAGATGATTTAGATGGCTACCAATGTACTGAAAAGAGTAGAATTTAATTCACTGAAACAACTGCTCAGGGGCACTCAAATCTAACAAGAAAATCATCTCAACTCAAAAAGAGATCAAGAACACACAAAAGCTCTGCATCTCTTCTAGTCTTCATCTCAGAAACAAAAAGTATGCAGAGAAGGATAAGAAGGAAAGAACACAAAGAGAAGCAAGAACTCAAAACACCTCAACACAAGATTTCTTGAACTCAATACCGAGACATACGTGATTACATGATAGTTGTTCTTAGCTCATATCTCACAAATCAAACCCTACATCCCCATACGCATGGAGAGCATAGAGAGAACCTCTCACCCTCTCTCTTTCACTCTTTCTCAACAAACAAAGACTAAAAACACAACCCTAATCCATCTCACAAGCCACCTCTCTAAAAATCACTCTTATTTTTCGTGAAGGCTACTAGAGAACACCCTCTCTATTTATAGCCTCTACTAATGGGTTTACAACACACTTTACCCATTAGCTCTCAACAACTCATGGCGCTTTATCCACAATCCACTTCCTTTAGTGCAGCTTTGCGTATTCACCAAAACGCCCCTCGTACACCTTCCAGGAAGCTTTCTCATTCCTTGCCCTCCAAGCCACGCAGCCACCTCGAGTCCTCGTCGTCTTCGGCACACCTCGACCGCTTTGACCTCGGCACCACCTGCGCCTAGTCCGGTCATCCCATGCCTCGCCACGACTCTACCTCGATGTCCTGCAGCCATCACAGACAAGAAACAAATCACATAGCACCACTTGAAATATTGTAACCATACATTAGCATCAAAGGAAATACTCAAAGCCCAAACCGATCGAAGCAAAAAAAAAATAAACGACTTAAGCACGTTCGACCTAGTTCGACAAGGTCAGACCGAAGCCGACTACACCACGCAACGACATGGCTCGAACCACTCAAACCAAACTCAAACTTTCCCGAACACGCGTCAATTACTCATCACAAACATAGGGTCACACCCACATGGTCTCTCACTTGATTAATGCCTCTGGCAAAGCATTCTTGGTATGGACATGCGGTACCGAATGCTCAACTGCAATCACCATCGCCATGCAATAATCATCAAATACTTTTGAAGTAAATTCTCTGGTATTGTCCATTCTAATAGACTTGATGTGATGATCAGGGAAGACATTTCTGATGCGAATGATCTGCGGATCAGCTTTGCGAAAGCTTGGTTTCTTGTGGACAATAAACCCACATACGATCATTTCGAGGAAGCATCAATGAGCACCATGAAATACTTAAATGGCCCTGAAATAGGCTGAATGAGGCCGCAAATGTCTCCCTGGATGCGTTCCAGGAATGCAGGGACTTCATCCTTCACTTTTAGAGTGGAGGGTCTACTAATTAATTTCCTGGTGGCACATGCAGGGCACACAAAATCTTCGTGATTTGAAAAATTCTTTACATTAATATTATGCCCTTAGGAATTGTTGATTATATTTCTCATCATTCTAAGACCTATGTAGCCTAATCTGTCATGCTAGAGACAAAAGAGTTCAGAGCTTCTAAATACTGTCTTCAGGATAGTGTAGGCTGCAGGTGCCTTGATGTTGGTATAATATAGCCCAATTTCTGGTGAAGAAAGTTTTTCTAATACCCGTTTTCCATTTTCTTTGCGCTTTGTAATGAGCAGGTATTCCTTACCGTACTCTTCTTCAGTCTCAACGTGGAAACCATTGGCGCGAATATCCTCAAAACTTAGGAGAGTTCTAGTTGATTCTATGTATAATAAGGCTTCTTCAATGACCAAAGTTGTGCCAATTGGGAGTATAATTGTGGCTCTTCCTGAACAAATTATACATGCATCGCTTCCGACGATTGTCGTAAGGCTGCCAGCATTCTTATGAATCCGACTAAAAATATTTAGTCTCTCTTAAGATGGTATTCGTTGTGCCGCTGTCGGCTAAGCACACTTCCTCCATAGGGCGCCACACGCGTTCTAATATAAGGTATTTTATTAACATGTATTAGAAGGCAATCAACACATAAATAAAATACTTCAATATTAGAACATACCATGCCATCATAAACTGAATAAATGAATAAATTATTCAAAATCATCCAACCATCACGAGAATACAAATGCTAAAGTACCATCCATGCAAGTTTTAACTTGTCCTTTTAACACAAAATAAATGACAATTAAAGTCTAATGCATTCTGTGCATCAGACTGAATCTACTAGAAAATCAGAGACTTCTTCGGCTATTTTCTCAGGATTGATCTTCTCTTCGAGAGAAATCATGGCGGTGGCTGCCTCTAGGTCAAAAGGGGGTGCTGCTGCCGGGATGGTCTCAACCTCCATCAACGCGGGCAGCCACTCAGAACTCTCCCCCTCAACCGATGCAAAGTGGGCTTCAGGTTGCCCTTTACCATCCTTCTTCTTTTGGGTTTGGAAGGCATCAATGACATGCTGCGGCTCCTTACAGATCCATGACCAATGCCCCCACTTGCCACACTTGTAGCAACCTTGGTCCTGCTGCCATAGGTCTTGTCACTCTGATTTGCCTTGCTTGTCTTTTTATCACTCATCTGACCCAGTACGCAACTGTCTCGCACCACCGGATGCTAGCCATGTGTTGCCATCCAAGCCGTTCAAGCTGCCGCTTGTTCAGAACCATTGGTTTCCGTTGTTGTCCACATGGCAGCCATCAGGACCATCAGTTACTGTTCATCTGTGCCATCCAAACCCAACCGTCTGATTCATCCCCTGCCACATGTCATCCATCCATTACCCAAGTTGCTATTCATCTCCTTCCCGGAGACGCTGTTGTGCCCGTCTCGGCTATGCCTCGACATTCGTGCCCGAGTCAATCTCTTCCACTACCATCTTCGAGTCAAACTTGCCACCGTACCTAACCCTACCTCCTCGGTGTTCGTGTATAAAACCTAGCCGTCCCTCTCATTTTCCCATCCTAAGCCACCCCCAATCTTGTCAAGCTCGCCATCCTCGCCGGAATTCACCTCACCCTCGAGTTTGCGGTGCGCCGTCGTCTTGGGAGTCATCGCTGCCATCTGCTCCGCCCATCTTCACCGTTGCTGGTGAGTTCTGCACTGCTGTGCCTCACTATCCTCGCTGGTCAAACTCACCATGCCTTCTCTCTACTTTGCCGCCGCCCTCGTCGGTCAGCCCGCCACACCGCTCCTCGGTCCGTATGCCCGTACCCACGCCCCGACATCGTTTCGTCTTCTCCGTAGACCCAGTTCACCATGCACAGTGCTGCTGACAGCTGGGGTCTGCACGTTAGATGCACTGTGCCATAGACCATGGACTAAGCCTCGTCAACACTAGCCACGTCATCTGCCACCTCAGCCCCAGATCCGACTTGTCAGCCACATCATCGCTGCATCAGCATTACCTGCCACGTCAGCACACCCAGTCATACTTGCACTGTTGCATAAGCCAAGTTCACCGTAGACTAGCCTTTCCGTGCACTAGGTTCAAAGCACAGTAGCTTTTTTGAATTTTTAGCCTTTTTCTTTAGATTTTTCGAGAGCCTGTTCTTCTCCGTCCTAGCTCCAATTGACCTAATTCTTTTTCCTAAATTTATCTAAAATTGAGCTCTACATTTTGATTCTAATTTTAAAGTTTTTGGAGTTCGTTTGAATTTTATTTGATTTTATTTGTGCCTCATTTGTTTTCTCTCCCATTAGATCGCGTCTTCAAAGGAGCAGAAGCAGAATCTGAAGACCAAGAATTGGTAACTGAGGAAGGCCAAGGCAAGTCGTGTTCTTTGATTATGTTAAACCTAGTTGAAATTATCATGCATTGTTATTTTATTGTAAAACCTTTGAATTGGTAGTTAATGACCTATTTGATTAATTCCTCTTTGATGAATTGAATGCCATAATTTCATTATCACCATAGGATGGGTAATTTATCTAGTGATACAATATTAGTTGTCACATGAGTTGTACACTTAAATGGCTTAGCCATGCTTATATTTGTGATTAGGCTCATCATCACATGTAATCAAATAATTAATTTTGACTTAATGAGATATTGAATCGTGATTGTAGCCATAGTTATAAAATTTGTGTACCATAACATGAGAGGTGTCATTGGTGTTGGTTATACAAAATTGGTTTCCACTTGGGTGAGTGATCGTGCAGTAAAGGGGGAAGTATGGATTCACTTCAAGGGATGTGAAGTCTTACCTGGGTAATGTTTAAAGATTTAACTTTGTGTGCCATTGATCTGAGCCTTACCGTACAACCACATATTTAGTATAGAATAGACTTGGCTAACTAATTTTTAATATTTCAATTTTGATTCCGCCATTGTGATGAACATGGTTGTTGATTTCCATGAGACGCAAGGGGGTGCGATGTAAAACCTTAGCAGGAGGAATTGGGTTGGGATTGAGTATTGTAAAGGCCTTGTCATGATTTCTCCATCGCACACCAAAGGAATTGCGTTAATCGTGTGGCAATATGAGATTATCATATCTTGTGGGTAAAGTTATGCAACATCTACAGAGTGTAAAACTATTCGAATAGCCGTGTCCCCGGTTATGGACAATGCTCAGTAATTTCACACAAGGGGTAGAGTTTTCATAATAACTTAGTTGGATTAAGTTGTTAAGTGAATGGTTAGTTCACTGGTGGTTCATTACGTGAATGGTAGTTCACGGGTGGTTCATTGGAGTGAATAAGTCAGTTCACTTGTGGTTACTCTCAATTCCTTTGATTATTTACTTATTTATCATTTTCAAAGTTCACTTTCAATCTATTTATTGTACTTACTTTAAATTGTTGTTTTCTGCAAATTAAACCTTCAACCATCCTTTGGCAAGCCTTGCATACTATATTGCATCTTTGTTACAAATGACTTGCTGAGTACTCTATGTACTCACGGCTATATCCATATTTACTTAGTTGATGTAACATCCCAAAAAATTAATTTTTGAAAATGGAAGCTTTTGAATTATTTGTGCAAAAGCATTCTCTTGAAATGTGGATTTTTAAGGTGCTTCTTAAATTTTCGGGTGAGGATTCAAAAATTGAAGAAGGTTTCAGAAAAATAAAACTAGAATTAAAAATACCATAAAAGAAAATATAGAAGCACATAAATGAAATACAACTACAAAGTTGTGTACATACCAATTCAGTGTCTGGGATATACAACTATAAACATTAAGTGAATGAAAGATGCGTTCCATATATATACACAAATACACATACAAAAAAAGAAGAAGAAAGATGAAACCAGGCCGGCCGAAACAGCCCAGCCCACCATTTCACCCCTCCCGTTTTTTTCTCTCTGGCCGGTAGGCCCCACTCCGCGCTAGCTTTTCTTCTCACTGCCCGTGGGGCCCCCGTCCCCGACTCCCTGTGCGCCTCCTTTTTCCTTTATTCCTTCGCAGCCTCACGGTGGATCTTCCTCCTCCCTGAAGGAACGCGCGTAGGCTACGATAGCAGAAAATAAAAAATTTCTACCGCGCACACCAGGACATCATGCTAAGAAGGGATCATAGATCGTTACCACTAGACGCGCAGCGCAGCGGAAGAAGAGTTGGAGAAGCCGATCCAACCACGCGCGTCGAGGTAGTAGTGGAAGTAGCCGATCGTCCCGAACAGATCGTCTCCTCCACGCGATCAAACACACCACGAGTAGATCCAATCTGTAGTTTGTTGATGCCGATCAACGCCGCAACGAGCAGCGCCTCCACCGGTATCCACACGTCCGGGGCTGGAACGCCGATCGCGAGTGTACCAGCACTCGCGAGCGGCTAGGGTTTGGCTCGGGAGGTGGCGGCTAGGGTTTTGCTCGGGAGGAACATATGCGTGCATCCCTCAGCCCCCCCGCCTCCAAATATATAGACCTCCTCACTTGGGCCTCGTGGACCGAGGCCCAATAGGAGTCTATCCGGATCTCTATCCGAATTGAGCCCACATCCGAATCACATTCGAATTAGTGTTCCAACCCGTTAAGTGTGCGACCCTGTAGGTTCACGTATACTTGGTCGCGACCCGGAAACACCTTTCCGGTCACCCTGTTAATAGCGGCCTCTAGCAAGACATATTAACCCCAAAGTATACGTAAAGATCATATCGGCTGAACCTGTAATGTTCTCATGTACGAATCCTTTTGCCTCACGATATAGATTAAGCTCAAGGCGAGACCTGTGTCATCCTCTTAATGGCTCAATCACTCTCTCGATTCCGTGATGGATTATAAACTTGTGATTGACTCCTCAATCACATTGGCATGGCCATGCACTTTCATAATCCATTACATCGAGGGGCCCAGAGATATCTCTCCCACAAGGAGGGGCAAATTCTATCTTGATCATTCACATCCCACTACATGTTTCATAGCAAACCCGAAGACTACTTTTATGACTACCCAGTTACGGAGTAGTGGTTAGTAGTCCCAAAATAGGCTACTACGCATGTTGGGAACCATGATGATCTCAAGTCTAACGATTCTACATAAACACTACTTGAGACCAACTAATGACACATGGAATCTCTGCAGTGTCTCATGGCGGGTCTATCCAACATATGTTCACTAACACATGTCCATATTATTGATTTGGTATCTCCATACCATGATCCATGAGACATGATCATCAATCAATACATATGCTGATCTTTGAATCATATATGTTCCTCATATGATATATGATCAGGGATCATTTAGAAATAGCAACATTTTGGCATTAAGAGTCTCATGAATAAGTCACATACTCATTGATCAATAATGATAATGTCTATTTCAAGGAACAAAGCAATGTATCATAAACATAGTATGTGATATATTCAACATCTCCATGTTGCCTCTAGGGCATATCACCAACAGTCTCCCACTTGCACTAGAGTCAACCATGTAGGTATCTAATACCCATTGCCCTAGTGTGAGCCTCATGCTTTGGCTGGGGAAGCGGCTTTGTCAACGGATCTGCAATGTTCAAATCCGTTTGTACTTTGCATATCTTCACATCGCCTCTCTCCACAATCTCGCGGATGAGATGAAATCGCCGTAGAATGTGCTTGGACTTCTGGTGCGATCTAGGCTCCTTGGCTTGCGCAATGGCCCCACTATTGTCACAGTAGAGGTCCATTGGGCTGGAGGCACTAGCCACCACACCAAGCTCAGAAACAAATTTCTTGATCCAAACAGCCTCTTTAGCAGCTTCAGAAGCTGCTATGTACTCGGCCTCTGTTGTAGAATCAGCAACCGTCTCCTGCTTGGAACTCTTCCAGCTCACCGCACCGCCATTCAGGCAGAACACAAATCCAGATTGCGATCTAAAATCATCTTTGTCAGTTTGGAAGCTAGCATCGGTGTAACCATTTACAACGAGCTCTTCCTCACCCCCATAGACGAGGAACACATCTTTAGTTCTTCTCAAGTACTTCAAGATGTTCTTTACGGCAATCCAGTGACTTTCACCTGGATCTGACTGGTATCTACTTGTAGCACTTAAAGCATACGAGACATCTGGACGTGTACAAAGCATGGCATACATAATGGATCCCATAGCCGAAGCATATGGAATCGCATTCATTTTATCCCGCTCATCAGGTGTACTAGGACACTGACTCTTGCTAAGATGTATACCATGTGACATAGGTAGGAAGCCTTTCTTGGAATCCTGCATGTTGAACCTTTTCAACACCTTGTCAATGTACGTATCTTGGCTTAATCCAATTAGCCTTCTTGATCTATCCCTATAGATCTTGATGCCCAGAATATATGCCGCCTCTCCTAAGTCTTTCATAGAGAAACTATTTTTCAATGAAGACTTAACAGATTCGAGCATAGGAATGTCATTTCCGATCAGTAATATGTCATCCACATATAAGACCAGAAACACGAGTGCGCTCCCACTAGCCTTTTTGTAAACACAAGGCTCTTCTTCGTTCTTGATGAAACCAAACCCTTTGATTACTTCATCAAAACGAATGTTCCAACTCCGAGATGCCTGCTTTAATCCATAAATGGATCTTTGCAGCTTGCATATCTTTCCAGCTGATTGCGGATCGACAAAACCCGTGGGCTGTGTCATGTACACATCCTCACTCAGATTTCCATTAAGGAAAGTTGTTTTGACATCCATTTGCCATATTTCATAGTCGAAATATGCAGCAATCGCTAGAATGATCCGAATAGACTTTATCATTGCGACGGGCGAAAAAGTTTCATCATAATCAACACCTTGAATTTGTTTGAAACCTTTGGCCACCAATCGCGCTTTATAGATGTGAACATTTCCATCTATGTCTATCTTTTTCTTGAAAATCCATTTGCACTCAATGGTTTTAACACCATCAGGTGGATCAACCAAGTTCCAAACATGATTACTGTGCATGGATTCAATTTCGGATCTCATGGCTTCAAGCCATTTCTCAGAGTCTGGTCCCACCATCGCTTCTTCATAGGTCTTAGGCTCATCGTTGTCTAACAACAATATGTCCCGTTGTTGAGTAGTCAAGAACATGTACCTCTCAGGTGCACGACGTGACCTCTCTGACCTACGTGGTGCCGGTGTGTCCACAACAGGTTCTTCAACAGTTTGTTCATCCTGTTGTGGTTCTGTAGGAGCTGAAACGTTTTCAGGTGTTTCCCGAATTTCTTCAAGTTGCACCATGCTCCCACTATCCCTTCTTGAGAGAAACTCTTTCTCTAAGAAGACACCATGCCGGGCGACAAACACTTTGCCTTCTCCTTGATTATAGAAGTAATATCCTTTTGTTTCCTTAGGATACCCGATAAAGAAGCATTTATCAGATTTAGGACTGAGCTTATCAGATTGTAAACGTTTTACATAAGCCTCACATCCCCAAATCTTAAGAAAAGACAAGCTAGGACGTTGTCCTGTCCACATCTCATATGGTGTCTTTTCTACTGATTTTGATGGAACCCTGTTTAGTGTGAAAGCGGCTGTTTCAAGAGCGTACCCCCAAAAAGACAACGGAAGATCACTTTGGCTCATCATGGAGCGCACCATATCTAATAAGGTGCGATTTCTCCGTTCAGATACCCCATTCCATTGAGGTGTTCCTGGCGGAGTCAATTGTGGAACAATTCCACAATCCTTCAGATGATTGCCAAACTCATGGCTCAAATACTCGCCTCCACGATCAGATCGTAGAAACTTGATTGTCTTGCCTAAATGATTTTGCACTTCATTTTGGAATTCTTTGAACTTTTCAAAGGATTCGGACTTATGCTTCATCAGGTAGATATACCCATATCTACTAAAATCATCAGTAAAAGTTATGAAGTACTGAAAACCACCTCTGGCTGTTGAGCTCATTGGTCCACATACATCAGAATGTACGAGTGCCAATAAGTCACTTGCCCGTTCACCTTGACCGGTGAAAGGTGCCTTTGTCATCTTGCCAAGTAAACAAGATTCGCATGTCTCAAATGATTCAAAATCAAATGAGTGCAGAATACCATCTCTATGGAGCTTCTCCATGCGTTTCTCATTTATGTGACCTAAGCGACAGTGCCAAATAAACGTGGGATTCAAATCATTCGAACGTTGCCTCTTTGCATTAATGTTATAGACCGGTGACTCTTCAAGAGTAAGAACATATAACCCATTCACCAATGGAGTATGACAATAGAACATATCTTTGAAATAAAGAGAACAACCATTGTTCACAGATCTAAAGTCATAACCTTCTGCTTGCAAACATGAAGCAGAAATAATGTTCTTGGAAAGAGATGGAACACAATAACAATTATTCAATTCCAAAACTAATCCTGAAGGTAAAGACAATGGCATGGTGCCAACAGCGACCGCAGCAACTTTTGCTCCATTGCCAACGCGAAGATCCACTTCGCTCCTCCTCAAACTTCTACTTCTTCTTAGCCCCTGCAACGATTTGCAAAGGTGAGCAACCGATCCGGTATCAAATACCCAAGAATCAGTGGATGAAGTAGCAAGATTGATCTCTATAACATTTATACCTGGAGAGGAAGTCGTACTTCCCTTCTTCTTCTCAAGATCCTCCAAGTACTTTGGGCAGTTCCTTTTCCAATGACCTGATTGCTTACAGTAGTAACAATCTGCATTAGGAGCAGCGCCCTTCTTGACTTGCTTGGCCTTAGAACTGCTCGCGATCTCATCGGGAGCTAACTTTCTTTTGACCGCGCCTTTCTTGACATTGGGCTTGCCCTTGCCTTTCTGCATCATCATCACATGATTGCTGCTTTTCTTAATGCTTTCCTCGGCAGCTTTTAGCATCCCATGCAACTCTGCCAAGGTCTTATCCATGTTGTTCATGTGATAGTTCAGTATGAATGGCTCAAAGCTCGGGGGGAGCGACTGGAGAATCACATCAGTAGCCAACTCTTGGCTAAGGGGAAAACCAAGCTTTTCCAGACTCTCAATGTAGCCAATCATCTTAATCACATGAGGGCTGACGGGATTCCCTTCTGCAAGCCTGCACGCAAACAAGGACTTTGAAGTGTTGAACCTCTCAGCCCTTGCTTGGTTCTCAAACATACCACGCAACCCCACAATGATATTGTAGGCATCTGTGTTCTCATATTGCTTCTGAAGCTCAGAGGACATTGTGGCAAGCATGAGACAGCTCACATCAAGGTAATCATTCGTTTGCTTCTCATAAGCTCTCCGTGCAGCCGCAGGAGCATTATCAGGCAAGTCATCAGGATAATGAGACTCAAGGATATACTCCTTGCGCTCTTGCTTGAGAACAATTCTCAAGTTGCGATACCAATCCATAAAGTTCGTTCCATTGAGTTTTTCTTTCTCAAGAATAGATCGCAAATTAAAAGAACTGGATGCGGCATTAGTTGACATGATCTACAACAAAGAATATGCAAAGTTTAGCACTATGTTTATGTTCATCTTTTATTAAACAATTTAACAAAAGACTCCCACTATGTGTTTTGCAACAAAACTCCCTCTAAGTTACATAGTGGGTCAAGAACCTCATTTCACTAATTCCTAGTGAGCTTTGGCATCACGGCTAGAAAACTAGTGACATGGGTAAGCAACACCTTGCTAATCACATCCCTATGTGACTCTTGCTTGTTGGGTGACATCAACATGCCCCGGCCCCAATCTATGCCCCAAGGTCCAAAACTGTTTTGATAACCTTGTTAAGTAAACCAAATGCTTCCGCATGTAGATGTCCGACATCTACCCCAAATAATGATGATAACCGACGGCACTCTACTTTGGTAGACCTACCATGCGGTGATCATTATCTTTTGGTGCAACATATGGAAGGGCATGAACACCTAATTTTATGAGGGATTCTATCCTACCAAAGCAACATATGACAAAAACATTGCATAAGAATAAGATAGATAATATCACAGATAAACACATTTAACTGTGAAGTAGTATGGCCCAAACAAATGGTGATCTCCATCTCCATGTAGGTGTAGACGATCTCCATCCTCCACATCACTCCTTTAGGCCACCATGCTTGAAAGCTTGTAACCTCAAAACTAGGCTACTACCTATAATAGCTAGAAATTGAAGATTACAAAGATAGATTCAAGCATTAAGGTCGACACGCAGGTCGTTAAATACAATATAGACAGCTAACAATAGCTGAAATAATCATGACACGCAGGCCATGAACGAATGTTACATGCATCACATACATCTCATACATTCCAATAAGATATAGGGCCATACTATTCACGTCATTCTCTGCAAAAACAAGTTAGACGTAGAATCGTATTCTACCTAACGATGAGAACCCAAGACGCTATACAAGGCGGGTACGCACGGCGGTCCCGCTGGCCGGTCAGCGGGCGGGGGGTCGAGGGGGGGGCCGCCCCCCGCGGGTTTCAGGGCAGCGCCCTGAACACCCTACGAAATTTACAGATCCAATCTATGAAATCGCAATGGAAAAACTATTCGGCACAACCACCTTATGCCGATCCGAGACATTCTCTAGGATGCTAGTTTTTCCACTGGGCCGAGGCCATCAGATCCGTAACCTACTAGTATTCGGCATAACCACCTTATGCCGATCCGAGACAATCTCTAGGGCACTAGTATTCCCACTGGCCCGAGGCTATCAGATTCGTATCCTACTAGTATTCGACATAACCACCTTATGCCGATCCGAGACAATCTCTAGGGCACTAGTAGTGATACAATCTGCGCCTCATCCAACCCCTATTCACCGATTGATCTCATCAACCCGTGCTACCATCGATTCATCACATGAACCGACTGATCTAGACTGTAATAGATCCAATCTACTACAACCGCATATCATCATATGCGCTGATCCAGATCGCAAACTAAGCAAGATGGCTCTGATACCACTGAAGGAACGCGCGTAGGCTACGATAGCAGAAAATAAAAAATTTCTACCGCGCACACCAGGACATCATGCTAAGAAGGGATCATAGATCGTTACCACTAGACGCGCAGCGCAGCGGAAGAAGAGTTGGAGAAGCCGATCCAACCACGCGCGTCGAGGTAGTAGTGGAAGTAGCCGATCGTCCCGAACAGATCGTCTCCTCCACGCGATCAAACACACCACGAGTAGATCCAATCTGTAGTTTGTTGATGCCGATCAACGCCGCAACGAGCAGCGCCTCCACCGGTATCCACACGTCCGGGGCTGGAACGCCGATCGCGAGTGTACCAGCACTCGCGAGCGGCTAGGGTTTGGCTCGGGAGGTGGCGGCTAGGGTTTTGCTCGGGAGGAACATATGCGTGCATCCCTCAGCCCCCCCGCCTCCAAATATATAGACCTCCTCACTTGGGCCTCGTGGACCGAGGCCCAATAGGAGTCTATCCGGATCTCTATCCGAATTGAGCCCACATCCGAATCACATTCGAATTAGTGTTCCAACCCGTTAAGTGTGCGACCCTGTAGGTTCACGTATACTTGGTCGCGACCCGGAAACACCTTTCCGGTCACCCTGTTAATAGCGGCCTCTAGCAAGACATATTAACCCCAAAGTATACGTAAAGATCATATCGGCTGAACCTGTAATGTTCTCATGTACGAATCCTTTTGCCTCACGATATAGATTAAGCTCAAGGCGAGACCTGTGTCATCCTCTTAATGGCTCAATCACTCTCTCGATTCCGTGATGGATTATAAACTTGTGATTGACTCCTCAATCACATTGGCATGGCCATGCACTTTCATAATCCATTACATCGAGGGGCCCAGAGATATCTCTCCCACAAGGAGGGGCAAATTCTATCTTGATCATTCACATCCCACTACATGTTTCATAGCAAACCCGAAGACTACTTTTATGACTACCCAGTTACGGAGTAGTGGTTAGTAGTCCCAAAATAGGCTACTACGCATGTTGGGAACCATGATGATCTCAAGTCTAACGATTCTACATAAACACTACTTGAGACCAACTAATGACACATGGAATCTCTGCAGTGTCTCATGGCGGGTCTATCCAACATATGTTCACTAACACATGTCCATATTATTGATTTGGTATCTCCATACCATGATCCATGAGACATGATCATCAATCAATACATATGCTGATCTTTGAATCATATATGTTCCTCATATGATATATGATCAGGGATCATTTAGAAATAGCAACATTTTGGCATTAAGAGTCTCATGAATAAGTCACATACTCATTGATCAATAATGATAATGTCTATTTCAAGGAACAAAGCAATGTATCATAAACATAGTATGTGATATATTCAACATCTCCATGTTGCCTCTAGGGCATATCACCAACACTCCCTTCATCTCTCTTTTCTTTACTCATTCCCTGCAATGGCTCCTCCTACTCTGCACGCCCTCCCCTGCGCTGAATCCTGCAAGAAGGCGTTCCCAAATCTTCCCAGATCTCCTTGCCACACTGCGCGCCTGCCCTGCCTCTGACTGCACAGCGGCGGGCTAGACTCGTCCCGTCGCCGCCTCCCTGCCAAGCGCTGCGTCGCCAGGCTCTGCCCGACGGGTCCCCTCCGCGCACCGAGCCACACGCCCGAATCTCCCCAGGATCCTCCTGCAGCGCCGCGCCTGGTCTCGTCTCATCGCAAGGACTTGTCGCGTCACCGCGCTGCCTACTGCCCCTGCGTTTGCCGCCCACAGCTGCTCCCGTCGCCTCAACGCCAAGCCGCCGCCCACACCCTGTCCTGCTCTCGGGTCACCAGCCACAGTGCCCCTACGGCGCCCCCACGGCTATAAGAAGCTTCCCCGCCTCCCTTTGCTCCCCCTGTCGCTCCCCTTCCTCTCCCTGCTCCCTCTCCCGCCGGCGCCTCCACGCCGTTCCCGGCCTTCCGGCGATGCCCCACCACCCTGAATGCATCACAGCATGCCTCTGCCCCCCAGCTATTCCGCCTCTGAGTTAATCGAATCCTTGTGCACCGAGCTCGTCGCACGGCCCATCTTCCTCACCGCCGGCCAAAACCGCCGCCGCCAGCACCGCTCCCTCCTCGACGAGAATCCCTTCGATTCCTCGCCGGTGGAGCACCTCCTCACTGCCACAAACCTCCTCCAACCGTCGCCGGAGCTCCTCCCCCACCGCAGCTCATCAGCGCCGTAAGCTCCACCCGCGCCCCCGCCGGTCCTCGCTGTCAGCCCACCTCGGCAACCTTCCGGCTCGACCAACCGTGCGGTGAGACTCCTAGCACTCTTCTCCAGCTCGTGCTCCCCTACCATCCCTCCTCTTCCACCACGGCGTCGCCACCCCGAGCCCGCCTCGCCGCTGGCAGCCCCACGCAGTCGCCCACCCGCCTCGCCACCGCTCCGGCCAAATCGCCGTCATCCCTAGCTTTCTCGTCCCCAGTACAACCCATTTCGCAGGTCACCACCCCTCCCCGGCCACCACTTGCCACCGACGAACTTGGCGCCGAGGGCCGCCCGAGGTGCTCTGTTTTTACCTCACCACCTCTCACCTCTTCTAGTATCATACCGGTCAGTCTAGCGATCCCGCCCACTTGGCTAGCCGAGTGCATGCCTGAGCTCTTGGCCCTCAGGTCCACGATTCGATTCTTGTCCGACCGCACTACTGTCAACTCTTTTTGCTTTGTTTTGTTTGATCTATTCTAATTAGTAAAAATTAAGGAAAAACTTGGAAATAATCTAGGGAAGATAATAAATTTAATAACAAATTAAATTTTATATATAAGTAATTAACGTAGTTCGGAACATTTAATTAAAATCTAAGTTTTAATTAGAAGTATTAATAAAGGTGACTTTGGTTAATTATCCCAAGTTCATAAAGAAATTGGATATCATGTATAGCTATAGGAGCAAGGCTTTAAATTAGAGATTACCCCTAATTGTAATTCAAAATATATGTCCTAACATTGAAATACCGCCATCAAGCAAATCTCAAGTAGTAAATTTAAATAAACAACAGTATGGGTATATGGCCCCGAATAACAAGCTCAGCCCCAGATAAAGAAGTTTGAACTAAAAATAAAGTTATACCTAACAATAACTAAAGTGTAGATAAAATGTTAATGATGACAAATCCGAAGGAAATCTGTAATTAAAGAGCATACTGGCACGTCAAATGAAATTCCTGGGGTCATCGGTAATTTCCAGAGCGCCTCCAACTTAAAAGGTCATAATTAATAGGTACTACAATATATTAGCCCTAGATTATCAGGCATCGAAATAATCTCACCCATATATACATACATGCTGGGGTAAACATTTAACCGATTAAACGATTAATTAGCTAGGACCACATAAAATGCTACACATCAAGTTGCTAGTAATATGAATTAAATCAATAAGTTAAAAGTCGTATGCATCGTCTACGGAACCCCTACCCTAAACCCATAAATGTCAACAGCCTACCAGTACAATACTTAATACCCAACTAAATTCATATACCTGCCCATATGTCTGTCTTGACTCATGGAACTTCCATGATAAATACAGAAATAATAAAAGAGATTGTTAATAAAAAGACCAAGTCATTGTATTCTACCGTAGACCCTACCTCTAATCACCCGAATCACCCAGTAACTTATAATAAATCTAAATTGAGTTTATTCGGATTTATTTGGATCTTTTGAGTTATTTACTTTTATTTGGATTCAGTCGTATATCACGTAATTAGAAATTGGAAGTCGTGAAGATTCAATGGATCATGCGAGATCAAGCTCGAAGAGAAGATAGAGACCAAAAGCCCAAGAGAAAGCATTGTGTGAGCTCAAGACCGCGGTAAATCGCGCCAGGCGAGTCAATACTTTGATCATGTTGAACCTATGTTTTCTGCAAATTACTTTGAT
This sequence comes from Dendrocalamus latiflorus, assembly GCA_017311315.1. Taxonomy (NCBI): domain Eukaryota; kingdom Viridiplantae; phylum Streptophyta; class Magnoliopsida; order Poales; family Poaceae; genus Dendrocalamus; species Dendrocalamus latiflorus. The sequence goes on from CM029662.1 coordinate 18,100,521, forward strand.
TTAAATTATCAAATTGCATGCTGTTAGTTTATATGCAAATACATGTTTAATTTACGATTCTAGTTATATGTCCATTGTTTACCTTGAATAATATTACCCTCCTTTGGAATATTTGAATGTGTGAACCTTGTCGCCCTAGCAAAATTATAATAGTAACATTTCAAAAATAAGTCCCTAATTATATGCTATGTTTAGTACTGCATAGATATTCAGGGGGCGCTGAAATGCCCCAAACCTCATTGTCATTTTCAATCATGTGAAACTGGTTTGGGCAGTCGTGGTGGTAATGACTGATATATGTTGGTACGATTATTTTATACTCTCAAAAACCCCAACTTGCTTAATTATCTGGGCGGATGGTTCGACGGTGTGTATGTGTGGTGCAGTGGATGCACAAAGTGGGTTAGTGGTAGACCGCCCAGATACCAATAAGGATTGAATCTTGTTATGACATCCTGTGTAAAACAGTACAACCACAAGTCTGTAAAATACAACTTGGCTAAGTAAATTTATCGAAATCCGGGACTCATCTCACTGGTAGGGGATTGATGGGGCTACGCTATGGCAAGGGGGCCTGAAGGGACACCAGTGGGGGGTGAAGTTTCCCAGCTGTCCTACGTTGCGGGAAGTAGAAGCCCGAGCTGCGTTAGTGGCTGTGGGAAACATCCCGCGCATAGATGGGACCCACCGCAAGTGGGAGAGGCCCATAAGGTGAGATGATAAAAGGGACTAGATACATTGAAAAGTCAATGTGATGGTCTGCTCAACCACACAACTAAGGAATTGTGTGGGGCAACGAGTTGATTGTCTCTTGTGGTGAAAGTGTACAAACTCTGCAGAGTCAAAACTATTCGAATAGCCGTGCCCACGGTCAAGGGCGGACATGGGAACTTAACCAGATATAGTTCTATTTCAAAATACTTTATGGGTGGGAATGGAAAAGTGGAGGGCAGTGAAATGCCCTGATTTGGAATTGTCCTGGGTGTCGTCCCAGTGGTAAGTTAAGCGGCTATAACGCTGAAAGATGTTATACGGTGTGATGCCGTATGTATGGAGAAATTATGGTGATATTAGGCATACAGTGTGATGCCATATGTATGGAAAATCATGTTAATATTCTTTGAACATTATGTTTTGTTCCAAAGCTGTTAGGTCTCAGGAAATTTTATGTATCGTATTTCAATTAGTGGCATTTCTATTCTTACAAAATTAAATATGGAAAGGGTAAATAGAGTCGGGAGTAAAGGAGATGGATGTATATAGTTAAGATATTGGTGGAATCATGTCAATCATAAATAGGAGATGATAGTGAGAATTGTGGGAGAAATAAATTGGTGGAGTCAAAAATGAATATATATATATATACATATATATATACATATATATATATATATATACATATATATATATATATATATAGGTCATATAGATGATTTAAATGATTGTTGGAGAATTAGGGAGTGAAAAGGTAGTTGCTGGATTAATTCTTGGGAATGGTTGGCGATAATGGGATTAATAGGATTTGATCAGATACTGGATGGATGTATCGGATTTTTAAAAATTTGGAGGTAAGGTAGTAATGCTTGGAGTATAAGCTTGGTCAAAGATATTCTTGGTGGATGGACACTAGTGAATCGTGATCCTGATCAATGATATACTTGGTGGATATATACTAGTGAATCGTAGACTTGATCCATGAAAATCTTGGTGGATGTATACTAGTGAATTAGTAGATAAATAATGGAAGATGAGGTTGAATATTGGAAAAGCAAATTGTGGTTGTGGATCAATAATAAAAAGATTGGATTGTTAGGAATTTAGAATACAAAAGATATTGGTGGATTAAATAAGTGATATTAGATGAATAATGTCACTAGCTGCTTGGAGTTTTAGGCAGTACTTGCTCGGTGGATTATATAGATTATGATACTCGCTGCTTGAGGATTAGGCAGCATTTGATTGGTGGATTGAATAATTGATGATATCCGCTATTTAGAGTTTTAGACAGCAAACCATATAGAGAGTGTATGATTGGTGGATTAATTAAGTGATGTCGCTCTCAGTTTAGAGTATTAGACAGTAATCAATATAGAAGGAATCAGGTCGGTGGATTAGTTAAATGATGACACTCGCTGTTTGGAGTCTTAGACAGCAATCAGTATGGGAAGTGTGTCTTTGGTGGATTAAGTCAATTATGGCAATCGCCGTATGGAGTTTAGGTAGGAATAATAACACTATGATGTGATAACAATAATGCTACTAAAAGCGATTTTTGGCAAATAAAATAACCCGAGCCTCTCCTTTGATAAGCCATGCATACTATTTATTTGCATTCTGTGTATTGGCTCGCGGAGCACGGGGTTGGAGTGCTCACACTCGCTTTTGCGACAAAATTCAGAATCAGGAACATATCACCTCGCCTCAGCAACAAGATTGGACAAGCTGGCTGAGAAGATGAAGATGTCAAGGGCTAGGTCGCGAACCTCCAGTTGGCTGCCTGTGAGCATGTCCTGAAGGTCCCACCTGTGTGCTTCGTTCTTCCGCTGCTACAATCTAATGATTTCAGCCTAATCGGCCCATGAGTAAGTCTACTATTAAATTTACGCTTCCGCATGATATGTATTTTGATATTCATTACTGCAACTGTGAGCACTATCTACTGATCCAGGGAATAGTGCAGTAATCACAGAGGAATCCGGATTGTAAAATCTGGGTCCCTATAGGTGAGGCGACCCACCCTCCTCACACCTTTTAAGTGGTAACACACGAGGCGAGGCAATGCCTTACAACATCCTAAGGCGCTAAGGTAGCAAATAAAATGAGCATTTTAACAGCACATATGTACCTTGTTGCCAATTCTTGAACCCTTGTAGCACCTATCCCCCTTTCCAATTGCTCTTCTCTCATGTAGCGCCCATCTTCTTGCAAGTTTCAATATATAGATTGTTACAAATATAATAGATACAAATTGTATTCCAATTAATTGAGTAAATACGGATTGAGTGACATACCTTGTTGACAATCTCTCCTCTCTTCTCTTCTCCCAAGCAACACGCTATATGAATAACGAGCAACATAAGTCCACAATAACAATTAAGTAAATTTGAGAATTAAATATGAGCAACATAACAAGTTAACAAGCACAACATAAGCGACATAAGTCCACACAAATAACATAGGTGATAAGTCACAAGCTTAGAGTAGTCTAATGACATAATAGTAGTCCACAACACAAAAGTAGCATAATTGATAGTCCAACTATCTCATCTCTCAATATCCATTGTCGAACTCATTGGGATTGCGAGTAGAATCCATGTTTTCTCCACCATCTTCGATAGCATTGGGAGCTTCATCATAATCACTCACATGTGCATCATCATGTGGATCTTCTTCCTCATCTTCTTTATTGCCTGGATTCGAGTCTTGCTCTTGCTCATCTAAGCCATCTTCTTCAACCACTGTTGTTGTAGATCTTGCACACCTTTGATAAGTCATAGTCTCACCATGACTATGTCTATTAGCTTGCCTTAGAAGCGAGCATGATGCACCAATGGCTTCATCAACATTATCCCATGTAAGGTCACACTCACGACCATCTTGAGGAGGTACAACCAATGAGTCAGTCCATTCATTGTCCCAATCAAACTCAATGACCAAAGGGTCATAGTTTTTGCCTACTTTCTCTCACCTCATTTGAAACCTAGTTTTTATCTTTCAGTTGTATGCAACAAAGACCAAATCATTTAATCTCTTGTGTAGTAGCCATATCCTTTTCTTTGTATAGAGCTACAAAAGCACAAATGGCAAGTAAAGCAAATAAAATGAATAAATAACTTGCTAAAATTAATAAGCACATATAAGTTACAAATTGAGTAGATGAAAATAAACACAAAGAAGCTACAAATTGACTCATAAATTCAAAGGTACTCCAATTTCACTCACAACCGAATGATGATGCACAAAGACTAACAACACACTTAGCAAACCCTTGTAGGTCAATGGCTCAGCCACCATATGAACACCACCAATAAACTAGAATGACAAATACACACATATATTAGGAATTAGGAATGAATTAAACATGCTAAAAATGAAGTTAATTTGCCAAAACTAACAATACTTACTAGGGATCCTTGACTCTAAGTTTTGGATTACCGTTTTGTTTGAAATTACATCTCCTCATTGGTCCTTATAACGCATGGTTTGTTCATCAATCTTGTTCTGAATATTCTCATCTTGTACCATTCTTGCAAGCACATCATTGAAGCAACTCCTTAGCTCCCCAACATAGGTATCATCTCCACTCTTTTGGATGGCAAAGAATTTTTCTGGGTTCAAATAGAGTGCAGCCCCATACAATGGATGATTCATTTGTTTCACCCAATGTCGCTCAATAATGTTCATGATCTTCTAAAGGAAACATTGCTTGTTTTGGGTAAGGAAGCTAAGCTTGATCTTCTCCTTTGCATGAGCCATTAGTGTTGTAACCTATGTTAACCCTGTGTGCACTAGCTTTTCCTGGGATAGTGCGATTAACACAGTGGGTTTCAGAGTTATTGCTCCGGGATCCGACAGAGAGTCACTGGATAGCTGTAAAGAATATCCTGAAATACTTGAGAAGGACTAGGGATCCATTCCTAGTTTATGGAGGTGAGGAGGAGTTTGTCGCAAATCGTTACACTGATACTAGCCTCCAAACTGATAAATATAATTTTTTTTATCACAGTCTGGGTTTGTTTTTGTCTTAATGGAGTAGTGAGCTGAAAAGTTTCAAGCAAGAGACGATTGCTAATTCTACAACAGAGACTAAGTATATTGTGGCTTCTGAAGCTATAAAGGTGGTTGTTTGGATAAAAAAGTTTATCTCTGAGCTAGGTGTGGTCTCTAGTACTTTTGGTCCAATGGATCTTTATTATGATAATAGTGGAGCTATTGCGCAGGCCAAGAAGCCTAGATCGCATAAAAAACTCCAATCACATACTTCGGCATTTTCACTTCATTCGTGAGATTGTTGATAGAGGTGATGTGAAGATATATAAAGTACACATAGATTTAAATATTACTGATCCATTGACAAAGCCTCTTCTGCAGCTAAAGTATGAGGCGCACACATGAGCTATGGGTATTAAATACTTGCATTATTAACTCTAGTGTAAGTAGGAGATTGTTAGTGCTATACTCTAGAGACAATCATGGAGATAATTGTATCACTTCTATATTTATGATCTTTTGAATAATATGTTATTTTGTCCCTTGAATAAATATCTTTCATATTGATCAACATGTATGCAACTTATTCGTGGAACTCTTTATTCATGTTTTGATGTTATTCTAAATTATCTTTGATCTTATGCCATTTTGTGGGACAATTATGATTTACAGATCAACACATGTATTGATTGATGATCATGTGTTTATGGATCATGCATATAGGATATCAAATTAATAATATGGACATATGTTAGAGAACATGGTGTTGGATTGATCAACCTTGATCCTTAGATCTAAGATCGCTATTGTTTTCTACATGCGTAATATTTTACTTAAGGGATGCCAAACTCTATTTCGGATTTACTATGAAACATGCAAAGGAATATGAGCGATCAAGATGGAATTTGCCCCTCCTATATAACGGGAGAGATATCTCTGGGCTTCGCGATATAGTTGGATTAAGGAAGTGCATGGCCATGCCGAATGTGATTGAGGAGTCAATCACAACTGAGTAATTCACTACAGATTTGAGTGAAGGATCGAGCAATCATAGAATGACACGCTTCTTGCCTTGAGTTTGATTTGGTATCATGAGGCAAAGGGATCGGTGGATAAGCGCTATATAGATTCGTATGATATGATTTTTATGTATGTTTAGGAGTTGTTATGTTTTGCTAGGGACCACTACCGACTTATAGATCAAAAAGGAGTTTTCGGCCCATAACCAAATATACATGAACCTCTAGGGTTATACACTTGATGGGCTAGAATGATAAGGGTCCGGATGATAGTCTCCGAGTGGGGATATGATCACTACTCGTATTGGATAAAGATTCAGTCTAAGATTTTTTGAGTTAGATACGATATCTGATCGTATCGGATAAGAATCCAATTGGAGGCTACATAAAGAGAGGTGAGGAGACTGAGGGAGGCATCCCGAAACACACACCGTCGAAACCCTAGCCGCCGCCTCTCATAACCCCTGTCGTGCGCACTAGTGCTAGCACACCGACATACGGTGCTCCATCCCTGGATATATGGATCTCGGTAGAGGCGCTGTTGTGATTGCGGCGCTAATCGGGACGATCGTGAGGAAGAGACGGTTGGCCAAAGGACAATTGACTACTTCCACTACACCGATATGCTCTTCGTTGAATCGGCCGCTTCAACTCTATTTTTGTTGCACTGCGCATCTAGTGGTAACGATCTATGATATTTTACTCACATAGTTTCTTAGTTTATATGGTAGAAAATTTTAATCTGCGCTAGTGTAGCATACCTATATCCCAACACTTTAGCTACCTTATGAGTTAGACGCGTTATTTCTTGGAACACATTCTACGGTGTTACTAGCTACTAGTTTGGAAGGCAAGGAACATGCATTTGTGTCATTTCATAAGACACGCTTGGAAAGTGGAAAGTGCCGTGCAAGAAAACGAAGTAAAATTTTAAACCGGACTACAATAAGCAACGGAGACGCGTTGCCGGCGACGGGTGTGTGCAAGTAGCTGCAATGAACAAATTAACTTAACAAATTTTATTTTTATCTCAACAATCTCCCTTCACTCATAAATTAAGATAAGCAATGTTGGCATAAATAACAGCATGTCAGTTTTGTACGGTATGCTATATTACACAAGAGACAATGCTAAAGAAATAGGATCACAACAGCTTCTCCAATGCAATTTATTTATTTCACTTATTTCTGTAAATATTAACATGAATTATTCGTTGTCTATTACAATATATGTGACGAAAGAATAACAGAATGACTTATTACATGATAACTCTTTCATCAATGTTACACATCGGAATCAACTGGCACCAAATTGAACTTTGGACATTCCTCGAGTTCTTGGCAACTACCATCATGGCCACACGCTTGAATGATAAATTTCAGACTAGTGACTTTGTCGGGGACCTGGAGGCCTGATACATAGAAAGCTTCGACACTGGCAACTCCAAGAAAGCTTCTGGAAGCCTTAGCATTTGAATCTGCAGTGAACTTCTCAACATAGACATTGTACTTCATGAATGATGTTTGATGACAGGTATTCAGCTTCCAACTAATTTTCAGACTTACAAGTTTAGATGTGTTAGAATTGTTCGACCATGAGATGTACTCGCCTTTTGTTACCCATAAATCTGCTGGAGGGAACTGTGTGTTTCCATCAGTGTTTCGAATGCTCATGTGGCCTAGTGATGCATGATAAGGCGACGATCTATTTGCATCTTCTGAGCTTCCATCTTCCTTTGTTTCTGGATTGATTTTACCAGTAGTTTTCAATGTACAAACAATGTTGATTCCAGTTAATGTGTAGCCGGCACTGGATTGGACAGTTGCTTTGTAGAGGACCCAGTTTCGGTTATCTGGAGCATGTGGATCAGCCTTATCAGCTTTGACATAAGAGCTGTACTTGTGGTTTTGTTTCTTTCGTTCGAATGTTGCTATGTCCTGTGCAATGAGAATGGAAGTACTCCCTTTGTTTCTGGATGACAAGTCCAGCGACAGTCCTACATCAGAGTTCGTGTCGGCTTTTACCTGAATCAATCACCAGGAAGGAATGCTGCATCATTTGGCTGGAAGAATACAGAACACTAAGGTACAGGGTGCACATGTATTGTCATCATGAACACACCTTTCTTAGACATTTGGGGAACTTGTGTCAATATTGGTAACAAGCAACAATTACATAGTTTTTGTGATCGGAAAAGAAGTGTACTTTTCACGCAATTATGTCTTCATGCACTTTTGTATTTTCAAAGTATGATATGAAGTGGTTATGCTGGATGTTTAGTTGGCAGACGGTTTAGAAATTTTCTCACCGAATAAAATAGATGTATAGATCCATCTTCCATGGAAAATCCTCCGTTAAAAAGCTGTTCTGAGAAAATAACATTCTGCTGGAGACTTCCTTTGACTGTCACACAATCCCCTCCACTGTACGGTTCATCCTTGAAACTATGAATCAACCAGCAATTTTTTTATAAAATGGAAAATAATGTAGGAACAATAAGATCAAATGTAGAATGAAAGTAAAAATGATGTGCTCTCTGATCAAATGCAAAAGGGAAGTAAAAGTTCAGTTAGCACTAGAAAATGGTCAAGAGCCAGTCTGCTTGTCCGGAAAACTGGAAAAGCACACTACTACTATACATGCAAGGCAGTATAGCTGGCAGATGTGGAGAATGTTATTATAGACAAGGAGGGCTTCCAAAGCCATTGTAGGACTGGTTCTTGTCCAACCATTAGTACCAAATTCAATTGGCCTAGATGAATAAAGCCCAGGCAGATGAGTTGCAGGCTGGGTTCGGCTGAGCTGTGGCTTTGGCTTTTTACTTTTTGCTACAGTAACTAATTTTCAAACGGTGTGCTTTTTTAAAATGAGGTCTACTAGTCGATTGTAGTACACACTGTACTAACTTCAGCTATACTAACCAAAATTGCATGCGACTGTCACCCTCCTCATAATCTCTCTTGCGAACAGACAGAATTCAAAAATTTAAGCTAAAAGCTATAGCCCAAAAGAACCCGTCCGTAGTGTTTTTTGTGTAGTGTGACCAAAATTGCATGCGACTGTCTCCCTCCTCATAATCTCTCTTGCGAACAGGCAGAATTAAAAAATTTAAGCCATAAGCCATAGCCCAAAAAAACCCGCCCGTAGTGTTTACACCCAAGAATAATACGAAATTCTTTTATACATGCTGTTAATTGTTCATGACATGGTCCAAAAAGCTTAAATTTGCTTATTATAATAGCTAAACTGAGTGGGACAAAATCCCCTGACCTGGCCAGGATTTCTGGTGATTGACTGTTTAGGAATAGTTTTACAACACTTCTCAGGGTTATAAGAGATGACCGAATGCAAGTGCAAGTAGATGGCAAGTCAAATATTGATTACTAAATTAATTTAAAACTGACACTAAATATTGATTGCTGAATTAATTTAAAACTGACCTTTTTAATCTTAGTGTAACAAATGGAAAATATTCACAAGAATTCAAGACACACATAATTAATGAAAATGCATCTAAAACTCATGATGATCTTACTTTATAGAAGTTTGCACTGGTGGTTGAACTTTACCTCCATTGTATTTAAGCATAGGCTGAAAAAAGGGGGCCATCATCACAGGTTAGCTCAGGATGGGTTGACAAACGTCAGCTTTCGGTAAAGAGCATCAATTTTTAGAAACAGAAAAGGCAATGACAGTGCCTAAAGAAAGCTTTGCCATTACTGTTTAAACCTTTTTCTGGGAACATATCATATTATCAAACTCATGCATGCAGAAACAAAAATTGTGCTGATCATCAACATATCAGTCAGGTAGAAAAATTACCAACCGCACAAGACAGATATCTGCCATGTTTTAGATTCAGCAATTTGATGTCAGGGTGTATATAGTATGGACAATATTATGCAGGAGGCATGACCTTACAACACCTGTTGACAGCATGGTACCTGAAAACTTTGGCAAGAAATATTGTTCCATGGATCACTGGACACTTGTAGTCCTTCAAAACATACCTGATAACCATGACCCTGGAGGAAAAAAAAAAGTTTCAAAGCCATTAATGTAAAAGAAAAAAAAAAGAGACGAAATTTTTATGTTTGGGACAGAGAAATCGCAAATTTAAAGAGATGACGTGAAGCAAAAAAAAAAAAAGCAATCACCTCATATACTATAGACTAGCTGTAACCAGAGTCAGCATCAAATATTGTATTTCAAATCATTGCATATTGTGCTGCAGAATTGAAGCCGAGCACCTTAATCTTACTAGTAGAACATGGCAAGGCTCAAATAGCTAATCATTTTCACAAGTTAACATTGAGCGTCACTGCATCAGCATTCATGGGTTTAGAGGTTTCATAAACAGCTTCTACATCACATAACACACCTAAGCTGCAGATATTATCATTATCAGATTATGAGTAAGTACATGTATTGACTTCGACACCAGCTATAACAAACAATGATGTTAACATAATTAGTACCAATAATATTGATCACTGAGAATCTACCTGATCGAAATCTGAGTAGAAAGGTAACTGTTTTGGATAGCTCTGAAGAACACCCCATGATTTTTCAACGAGGCCCCACCAACTGCACGATTTCTAGGTGAATACTTTGCAGAAAGAACATATATAACTACAATAGTAGATGTAAAGAGCACATTACTGATTTTGTGCACTCTGAAAGTCAGGTGGTTGCTTAGTTTCATATACCCATCCAGGAGCAAATATGGCAGTCGAGACATCATCTTTCTTAAGTACGTCAAGCGCAACATTTGTCTAGAAAATAGGTAGTTAAGCATTTCAGCACAAACGGGAAGGTGACAAAGTTGAATAGAATGCATTTACATGAAAACAAACAAGAGAAGGATTACTGTAGTGGACTAGTAGTCATTTGACTGTCCTACAATCAGCATGTTTGCAAGTAAAATCTGATAAAGGAATGTAATCTAGTATAATTTGACCATTAGTGTATGAATCTATTTAACACCAAATTTCTGCAAGAAAATTGTAGTGTTACACTCAGAGAACATAGTAATTTAGTTGCCAGTTTCAGAGCACAGAAAAGTTTCTTTTAGAAAAGAGTACAGAAAGGTATGCAATATTTTGTATTAACACTGCAAGCATAATTCTTCTTGGTAATAATGGACCATCATGAGTTGACAAAAAAGCAGAGATACTTTCGCATACATTCCATTGCCCACCACCAAAAGTATCTCGGCCGAAAACATCGATACCCATATACACATCATACTTCCTGTCGCCAGCAACCGCAGCTGAATCTTCTGGATCTTTTTCCTGCAAAAGTCATCCCAATTTCATCAGGCAATCATTTAAGTGAGCTTGCAGGGGACCGAAAAGAAAAGGATGGTTACCGTCCAAGAATAATTGGAAAAAAATCCGTCACACAGGTCAAAGAATGGTTTGTTATATTCGTTGAGCTTATTCTGCCAGGCGAGGTCACCATTCACGGTAATTGCATCGTACCTGCAGAGCCAAGTCAAAGACACCAAGTAATTTATCAGACAAGCTATACAGCTAAAAGCAGTCATGCTTACAACAAAGTATGAAATATCAACTCCACCATATGACTAAGGATCCGGGAACTGCATCATGCATTGTCTTGGTTAGGTGATTGATGAATTCTTTCAGGTTATCGATGAACTGAATGTCGAGGTCGACCTCAATATTCATCTGAAAGATGATTCAGTATCAGTGAGAGACATATCTCCAACAACGAAAATACGAATCAGATAAAAACTCTTGCCATTGAACATATTGTTCCGTAGCCTTTGTTCCTTTAGATTTTAGAACGTATAATCACTTTTAGAACCCAAAATTACAAGATAGCATGAATGAGATTACCAGCCAGCCATCAAAGCCCAAGGTAGCAGCCAGCTCTGTGAGCCTCTCGGCATACATCTGCGCGGAAGCCTCCGTTGCAAGCACCTCCTTGCAGATTTCTGCACCTTTATCCCCCTCTGTGATGAACGTTCCCAAAACCTTCGCTCAAACGGCAAAGAAGAATTACATGTCCAGTTGAGCAAATTCAAGAACCAAGGCAATCGAAGCAGGAAGAAGGCAAGAAAAGAATTTGGAGGGAGGTAAGAAACTATAGGAGGCAGCACCTTGACGCCGTGGAGGTGGGCGGCGTTGGTCCAGCACGGCGGCGGGAGGGTGACGAGGTAGTGGGAGAAGTAGACGAAGACGTCGATGAGGTGCCAGTGCCAGATCGCGTAGGCGTCCGGGTTGGTGCCGCCCTGAGGCGCCGCGTCGTCACGGTACCCGCCCTGCATGTCGTGGCACACCAGGGCACGCGGCCGCGCCGGGAGCGGCGCCCCGGGGGACGGGAGCGGCGTGGAGGCGCGGTTGAAAGGGAGATGGAAGTTGGCGGCCTCGGAGAGGTAGGCGCGGGAGGCGAGCGCGGTGAGGTCGGTGATGGGGTAGGAGATGGGCGGCGCCGGCGTGGACGCGTCGAAGGGCGGCTCCCACGGCCGCCGGTCGTCGTCCGCGACGACGGCGGCGTCCGCGTTGGAGGGAAGCATGGTGCGGAGGCGGTGGAGTAAGAGGCGCGCCGACGTTGACCCTGCGGATGAGACGACGGAGTCGGCGGACGAGTGGTTGACTTGCGTTCGTAACTGGGCTTTTTTTTAATTTTTTGAGAAAACGCTGGGTTGTGATTTGCTCGTGATTTTGGGTTTAGGCTTAAACTTTAGCTTACGTTGGACAGACCCAATATACTTCGAGGAGGATTGTTTCTAAAATATAATTCTTTTCTTGGTTATTTTATTGCGAGCTTTTGTCGTGTGTGTGACAAGCTCACGGAGCTTCGATGAGCACGGTCGGTAACGCTGGAGTCTAAACCCACGTTGGGTATACGTGGGTTTATGTGTCGCGCAAGCTAATGATGCACGAGTCACTTGGCAATGCGAACCCCCTTTCTAAAGATCGACGAGCTAGTAGGATCGGACAAAACATCGAAGGAAAATAGCCAAATAATTGTGATAGGATGGGATGACTGGTGAGAGCACCTAAGGTGCATGGGTATATATAGAGAGGATGCAGCGTGATTGTGAAGCAATTTATAATGGATTTTTGTGCGTTTTCGAGTGAAGAACGGAAGAACGCTAGTCCTCACGCATTGTTTTGCTTGTACGAATAGCTTACGCGATGTCTTCAAGGATTATGCGATTATTAGCGTCGAGTTGTGTTTTTAGCTGCAAGTGACCGGGGGCAATTTCTTTAACGACAGTGTATCTAGTTTAAATAGGCATTTCAGTACTAAAATGCAAGGCAATTATGGCCATCCGATCCTGCTCAAATAGCTAAGATGCAAGCGGATGGAATTCCCATCTCACGCTTTTTTCAGAACCCCCCCCCCCCCCCCCCCCTCTCTCCTCTGTTGGAAGTTGAGAATCACCACCCACCTTCTTTACCCTCATCGCTCTTGATCTCTCTCTCACCCCCCACGTTTCCTTCCTGTTGCCTTGCTGGTCGGCATCCCCATGCCTCCATCTCCCTTGGCAGCAGCGCATGGAATCCCCGTCAGCCATACCGGTTCAGGTTAGGTTCTCGTCAGCTATGTATGTGACGTAGAATGCCACACTGCTACAGACAGTCCTATCATAGACGGTTCGAAATCGTCATCACAGACGGTTCCTAAACCGTCAGTGTTTATGTGTCAGTGATAATAAGTGGTTATCGCAGATGGTTCCCAAGCCGTCTGTGATAACACACATTACAGACGGTTAGTACCAGAAAACCGTCTGTGATAGTCGAGTATCACAGACGGTTTTTCATAAAAAGTACCGCTGAAAAGGTAGATGGGGAGTTATTAATAAGGGCTGAGCCATGGGAGGAACTGGTGCCTGCCATTCGATGTGTAGAGAATGGACGAATGAGATCGAAATCCTGGGTATACGCCAATTATCAATGACATGTGATTATCACAGACGGTTATTAACACGAACCGCCTGGGTATACGCCAATTATCAGTGACATGTGATTATCACAGACGGTTATTAACACGAACCGTTTGTGATGTCCATAATATCACAGACGGTTTGTGTTAATAACCGTCTGTGATTGGTGCGTATCACAGACGGTTCGTATATAGAACCGTCTATGATAGATCAGAGATGCTTCGAAATACGAATCGTCTGTGATATTAATATCAGAGACGGTTTGGAATACGAACCATCTGTGTTAATGCTTAAATATGCGCGACCTAATGATATCCTGTTCTTCTACACACTGTACGTCCTCTGATCCTTATCTTCTTCACCACCACATTTCTCAATAATGACATCTAAAATTCTTTTGATCCCTTTCCTCTCATCTATCCATCATGAGTTGTTCGGACGCAACCTTACACAGGCGGCCAACAATTTACGTTTGAAGCAGTTCCTTCACTCACGCCCTGCTCTCCTTCCTCGACTCGCTTCCATCCGTCAGCTGGACCTCATCATCCGCCGTCGACGGAGGTGTCTCGTTGCCGCTCAGGAAAGGGAAACCGCCCTCAGCTTCGTTCTTCTCTACAATGTGTGTAAAACGGAGGAAGATCTTGCGGCAGTGCAGACACACATGGATAACCTTGCCGATCAAGCAGAATCAGCCGATTCTGAGGAAGCTTATCATGGCATTCTATTTGACATTATGGAACATGCTAATGATTTGTTCAGGCTTGAGGAGGAAGTGGAGAGGGCAAGGACAATCTTGACGGCATTCGAGAACACAACGGCTGATCCTCCAACTCCATAAGTCGACGAAGAAGCATATGAAGCCCAGAAGATTAAAATCTGGGAATCCTTTTTTTTTTTGCACTTTTGTAATAAAATTGCCTTGAATTTGACTCTCGTCTCAGTATAGTTTCTGTAGTTCATATGACAACGGTCTGTCAGGTTTACCACAGACGGTTCATATTAAGAACCGTCTGTGATATTTTCATAGACGGTTATTAACACGAACCATCTGTGTTGTCCAGATTATCACAGACGATTCGTATTAAGAACCGTCTGTGATATCTCAATTATTATAGATGGTTCGTGTTAATAACCGTCTGTGAAAATATCATAGATGGTTGCCAGTATAAACCGTCTGTGACAGTTTAATCATAGACGGTTCCGCATGAACCATCAGTGATGTAGCCGTCCAGTATAGCCTCTTTGTAGTAGTGCCAGAGAGTACATCTCAATCTTCTCCTTAGGTGCCTAGATCGAGTGGCACGCTGCCCTCAACAATAGTAGGCACTAGGGAGGAAGAGGAGAGGTGGGTAGCATTGGCTAAGGAAGAGGAGAGGTGGGTAGCGACTCATGGGAATTGAAAGACCCCAAAATTTCAACCCCAAAATTTTTGTGGATTTGTGTTGGATTTTTGAGTGTTTTTCGGGAACTTTCCTTTTTTGGAAAGTCCTCCCCGGTTCCGCTTTCCTCTTCTGGTCGGGCGCCATCTCCTCCCTGCTGGCGCCCTCCTCTTTTCCGCTTCCCTCCTTCCCTGGCGCCTTCCCCGCTCCCTCTCCCCGCTGGCGACTTCCTCCCTCCCCGCCTTCTCCCTCCGCACGCGCTGGCGCTGCGCGCTGCGCCCACACCTGCGTTGCGCCCGCGCCCCCGGTTTCGCTTCCGCCCACGTCACCCCGACGCCGCACGGTCCGAAACCGGCAGCGCTCCCGCGCCACACGTCGTCGTTTACCTTTCCCCGACCCCACCTGTCAGCCGTCGCCTGTCCCCTCCGCCGCGCGGGAGCTCGCGCTCACCCATGCCGCTCTGGCCACCTGCTCCTGCGCCCGTTCGTCGCCATTACTGCGACTGAGCTCCGGTCACGGCCCCATTACGCGGAGGAGACGCCCCACCTGCTCCCTATCCACTCCTGTTGACCCCGGCGCCGCGCCTGTCCTTCTCCCCCACGGATCCCCCTCCTCTCTGCTGGGGTATAAAACCCCCATTCCTCCCCCGCACGCTCTCTTGTTTCCCAAGCTCTCCGACCGCCCTCAGTCACCTCTTACCACTCCCAAGAGTCTCCAGAAGCGGCCGATTGAAGTCCCACCACTCCAAGCGCCGTCGCAGCTCTCCCCTGCGCCGGCGACCCCCGTGAGCTCACCTTCTTCCCCTCCCCTCCATTCTTCGATTCCATTCGCCCCGAGCTTCTCTACTATTCCCTAATCACCCTGGTGCTCCTCTCTGGCCAGGGGAATGCTTGTGGACCTCCGGCACCATAGCTCGCCGTCGACCTCAAAAGCCCTTCCGTGGCCAGCTCGCATCGAAGCTCCCCAGCTGAAACCGCCACCACTGATGTGAGCCCCAGACTCCACTGAACGTGTAGTCGCCGTGGATTTGGCCCTTTTGGCTCCGGTGACCCCCATCCCCACCGGGAAGCCGAACTTCCCCCTTTGGTCTTCCGCCCTCTCCATTGACCCCCTCGCCTTCCAACTACCCAAAATGGGTTTCCCTCGTCGGAATCTAACCAAAGGTACCCTCCTTGGCCACCGGGAACCTCGCCGTCGTCGGAGAGCGGGAGCACCCCTGTCCCCGCTTCTCTGCTACGCCCGCGTGGCGAGAGGTTGAAGACAACGGACATGGCCGCACCCCCGCCGTTCACTGCCTCCGTTGCCATCTAACTTCAACCCTCCGATCCAGCCCTCCATAGCCGTCCGATCTTCATAAACTCCCCGCCTTACATCCGTTCGATCCTGCCGCACCGTTCCGCCCGCCTTCCCCACCTCGCTGCCGTTCGATCATCTCCCGCAGCCATCTCGTCCGCCCGCACATCCCGCATCGCCGCCGTCTGTTCCTGCCACGTGTTGACCATCCAGGCCACACGGGCGCGCGCGTGAGTGGGCCTCTCCCCTCAGCCTGCTTCGTCGCGTCGCGCGCGTGGGCCGCGTGGACCGCGCGGGCCGTTCGGCCGCGCGGGCTGTTTCCCGGCCGGGCTGCACTGTAGCCCCAGGCCGGCCCTTTACTGTTCACCCGAATTTTCAGTGATTTATTCATTTCCAAAATCCAGAAAAATCCAAATAAATTCTATAAAATCACAGAAAATCCTAAAAATTCCCAAATTTCACCACTTTGCTCCATTTATTGTCCTGAACCCATTTTTGACCTCTATTTCCCCAATTGCATCTCAGAAAAATTCCAAAAATTCCAATTTGAATCTTTTAGCATTTTACTCCTTTTTAATAAATTATTTTTCCTCGCTTATTTAGGCTCAAGCCGGACTTATGTTATTTTATGTGTTTACGCTAGTTTCGGAGATTCCGGAAGCTTCGGTGCAGACCCAGGATCAGGGAGGTTCTACGTTCGAGATCGCCGAGATCGTCCAGATTCACGGCAAGTCGCAAAACCTTGATCATGTTGTATCCCATATTGTTTAATTATGATATTATGTTATTTGCATTATGCTAGTTGTGAAATGCTAGTTTAAAGTAAAATAAAATATTTAGAATGACTTGTTATGTAGATAGACCTACCACCGATAAATGCCCTGTTAAACTTGTGACCCCACCCTTGTAACCCTAGAAATACCTTAAAAAGTAGTATGATCACATGTAGGCTATCTATATCACATGTAAAGTCTTTACACTACTAAGGTTGTGGTCGTGGACCGGTAGATTTCAAAACCTGGAGCTAGGGTAGGGTGGTATGGGACACCGTACCCTAGGGTGGTAGTGCCGGCGTGCACATGTTAGGGTAAGGGTGTTGTGGGAAACCGCGAGTCGGTCTACGCCCACCGCTTACCCTGGGTCGGAGGTTGCGGACCTCGTGAAAATATAAGGACTAGACCCTTGTGCCGAGCAAATGACATAGTACCCGCTTAACCACAGGTGTTGACTTGTCAACCCTGGTTTAGTATCTGCTCAACCTAAGTGAAGCCCTACATTGGGAGTCGGTATGGATGGTGAATCCAGATAAGACAACGATAGGTCCCCTCAACTCGGGCCCGACGTTCCGTGGTGGCCAACGGATACCCGAGGTTGTGTGGATTCCGTACCTATCGGGTGGAGTGTATATCGAGGGTTGAGCAGCGAAAAGACCCGGTTCCTTAACTCAGTTATGAGGGTTAAGGGTGCATGTGGGTAAAGTTGAGCAACTCTGCAGAGTCAATTAATGGTATTCGAATACGCCGTGCTCCCGGTTAATGGAGCTGTGTCACTTGGGTGATTCCAGCTGCAAAGCTTAAGTAGTTTTTACAAGTGTTTAACTGAAACTAGTTGAATAACTCACTTTTTATGAAAACCCCTTAATCTTAAGGAGTAGTTGTACTCTTTCGAGTTTTTGAAGACGTTTGCAAGTAAAACTGCATCCACTGAAAGTTAATAAAACAATATACCCTTCCTTGATGATCCGTGCAAGTAGCTAAGTTAGGGTTTCCCGTTGTGACTTGCTGAGCTGGTTAGCTCACGGCTTGCTAAACCCCTCCTCCAGAAGATCAAGAAGTTGGTGAAGGTCTCCCCGTTGAGGAAGCCCCAGAGGAACTGTTCTTCGACGAGGATCCGTGGCTCTAGGTCTCCGCCGCGCTCGAGCTTCACTTGGAGTTTTTGTGATGTAATATACTTTGGGCTTGCACGCCCCGCTGCAGTAAAACTGGGTTGTTAAAGCTTATGTGAAATATATACTGGACTTTTGTTGTAAGTATGTGATGGTACACTCTTGTGCAACGTTCCATAACTGTTCATGCGTGAATAGTTGCGAAATGCTGTGTCCGCAGGCGCCTCTGGAAACGGGTGCGTTACAAGAACGACCAGAGAGCATCATCCCCGCCGAGAGATTCAGAGGGTTTGTCTCTCTCGTGTGGGCTTGTGCTGCAAAAATTTGGTTGATTTTGCTTTGGATATTCCGGTGTGATTGCCTGATTGGTTTTTGTTCTCGTTGGGTTGTAACAAACAATTGACTTTATCATGTGCAATATTGCTTTGGATTCATATGTAATTGATTTATTTTCAGTCTCATGTGAGTGCTTGAGTTCAATTCTTTATTGTATCTTGATCCATCCATGTTGTACTTGATTCAATGATCCAACATGTTCTACTCGATTGCCTATGAAGTTCAATTGAGAAAGCAGCGAGGATGGAAAGTCTAAACCAAGCCAAAACATAGTGGCAGTGATGTGATTTGTGTCGACGGTGGCGATAGCTAGCAGCAGGCATGTGGCTCTAACTAGGTGTGGAGTGGAGAAGTACACAAAGGAACTAATAGTCGGGAGGCGGACCAGTAGAGACGCAGCGATGTTTACGGCCAAGGCAACCAGAGAACTTGAGGTGTTCACAAAACTTGTAGACGACGCAGGTGGTTTCCTGACAAAAAGCGTAAGTGGGACAGGGGTTCCACCTACCTGCATCTTAGCTGCCTGAGCGGGATCGGATGGCCCATTGCCTTTAGCATTTTAGCACTGAAATGCCTATTTACACTAGATATACTGTCTTCCTTACCTATCTTATAAGTTAGATGCATCATTTCTTGGAACACATTCTACGATGTTACTAGCTACTAGTTTGGAAGGCAAGGAACATGCATTTGTGTCATTTCATAATCTAGTGAAAAAACGACTAAACTGCACTAACATCATTTAGTTGTATACTATCATTACTCATGAGATTAGTCTCTTCACTAATGTATGCTCATAACTAGAACAAATGCTCAAGTAGCAAGCTGTTTTGCTGGCTGCTATCCCACTTATCCACGTGCATGGATGATACTACGCTTGGAAAGTGGATTAGTGCCGTGCAAGAAAACGAAGTACAAATTTAAACCGGACTACAATAAGCAATGGCGACGGTGTGCAAGTAGCTGCAATGAACAAATTAACTTAACATGTTTTATTTTTATCTCAACAACCTCCCTTCACTCATAAATTAAGGTAAGCAATGTTGGTATAAATAATCATTATGTCAGTTTTGTACGGGACGCTATATTACACGAGACAACGCTAGAGAACTAGGATCACAACAGCTACTCCATCAACGCAATTTGTTTGATTTTCTTCTTATTTCTGTAAAAAGTAACATGAATTATTCGTTGTCTATTACAACATATGTTATGAAAGAATAATAGAATGAATTATTACATGATAACTCTTTCATCAATATTACACATCGGAATCAACTGGCACCAAATTGAACTTTGGACATTCCTCGAGTTCTTGGCAACTACCATCATGGCCACACGCTTGAATGATAAATTTCAGACTAGTGACTTTGTCGGGGACCTGGAGGCCTGATACATAGAAGACTTCGACACTGGCAACTCCAAGAAAGCTTCTGCAAGCCTTAGCAATTCAATCTGCAGTGAACTTCTCAACATAGACATTGTACTTCGTGAATGATGTTTGATGACCGGCATTCAGCTGCCTTCTTTTGCTATCTTATGAGTTAGATGCATCATTTCTTGGAACACATTCTACGGTGTTACTAGCTACTAGTTTGGAAGGCAAGGAACAAGCATTTGTGTCATTTCTTAATCTAGTGAAGAAAAGCGACTAAACTACACTAACATCATTTAGTTGTATACTATCAGGGTTAATAATTTCGGTGAAATTTTGCTTAAATTTTGAAAAATTCATCCCTTTCATTACCCTCTAAAGCAAGAACGATTTGGTCAAATTTTGGCCAAATTTATCACCATTTGAATTTGTCCAAAATTCATCTAAATTTTGGTTAAATTTCATCAAAATTCAAATGCTGCTTAAATATTTCGTCCGAATTTTCATTGGTTGCTTTCGCTGCCAGGCAAATTTTTTTGCAAACCGGAGGAGTGTTCCCTGCTATCATTACTCATGAGATTAGTCTCTTCACTAATGTATGCTCATTATTACTAGAACAAATGCTTAAGTAACAAGCTGTTTTGCTGCCAGCTATCCCACTAATTCGCGTGCATGGATGATACGCTTGGAAAGTGGAAAGTGCGTGCAAGAAAACGGAGTACAATTTTAAACCGGACTACAATAGGCAGGGATCGGAAATGATAAAGGATAATATATTTTATTTGATATTCGTATCTGAGAAAATATGAATCTAGTAAATAAAATCCATATTCGAGAATGTTCGTATTCGTAATCGAGAATGTTTATATCCGTATTTGAGAATGTTCATATTTGTATTCGTATTTAAGAATATTTGTATTTGTATTCAAGACTATTCGATTTGTATTCAATTCGTTTCCATCCCTGGCGACCTTCCTGAGGATGATTGTTGGAAACAATTTTCTGATTAATTAACCAAGGTTTACAATGGATTGAATTTCGGATCTTATGGCTCCAAGCCATTTCTCAGAGTCCGGGACCATCATCACTTTCTCATAAGTCTTAGACTCATCATTATCTAACAATAAAATGTTAGCTGATACCTTATCGGCAATTGACGTGACATTTCAGACCTACGTGTTGCTGGTGCTTCTACCACAGGTTGACAACACTTGTCCACTCTGAAGAGGTTTAGTAGGAGTTAAAATATTTTTTTGATGTCTCTCAAATTTCTTCGAGTCTCACTGTGCTCCCACTAACTCCTTTTGAGATAAACTCTTTCTCCAAAAAGATACTATTTTGAGCAACAAACACTTCATTGCCATCCCTTTTATAAAAATAATATCCTTTAGTTTCCTTAGGATACCCCACAAAGAAGCATTTATCAGATTTAGGTGTGAGCTTATCAGACGTCAAACATTTTACATACACTTCACATCCCCATATTTTGAGAAAAGACAACCTGGGACACTTCCCAGTCCATATCTCATATGGTGTCTTCTTTACGGCTTTTGATGGAACCATATTTAGAACACAGCTGTTTCTAGAGTATACCCCAAAAAGACAATGGCAAATTAGATTAGCTCATCATCGACTTAACCATGTCTAACAAGGTTCGATTCCATTGTTCAGACACCCCATTCTATTGAGGTGTTCCCGGTGGAGTTAGCAGGAGTCAGCTGTGGAACAATTATATATTGATTTAGATGATCACCAAACTCATGGCTCAAATATTCACCTCCACAATCTGATCGTAGGGCTTTAATTATCTTGCCAAGTTGATTTTGTACCTCATTCTGAAATTTCTTGAACTTTTCAAATGATTCAGACTTATGTCTCATTAGGTAGATATATCCATACCTACTAAAGTCATCGGTAAAAGGTATGAAGTATTGAAAACCACCTTTAGCTGTTGAGCTCATTGGTCCACATAAATCCAAATGTACTAAGGCCAATAAGTCATTTGTTCTCTCACCTATACCAGTGAAAGGTGTCTTAGTCATTTTGCCAAGTAAACAAGACTCGCATGTTTTAAATAAAAATCAAATGAGTTTAGAAGACTATCTTTATGAAGCTTCACCATGTACTTCTCATTTATGTGACCCAAACAACAATACCAAATATAAGTGGGTTTTAAATCATTAGACCGAGTCTCTTAGCATTAATGTTATAGACAGACACATTTTCAAGATTTAAAACATATAATCCATTTATCAATGGAGCATGACCATAAAGCATATCTTTCAAATAAATCAAATAACAATTGTTCTTTATTCTGAACTCATAACTTTCTACTCCCAACCATGAAGCAGAAATAATGTTTTTGCTTAAGACAGGAACATAATAACAATTATTCATTTCCAAAACTAATCTTGATAGTAAAAATAATGGTAAAGTGCCAACAACCAATGCAGCAACTCTTGCTCCATTACCTACATGAAGGTCGATCTCACCTCTTGCCAAACTCCTATTCCTTGTCATCTTCTACGTCGAACTGCAAATATGAGCAACCGATCTGGTAGCAAATACCCAGGAATGAGCATGAGGAATGAACATGAGAATTGTTCTCAGGAACCGAGTCATTGCAATGTTTCTCATACTCATTCCTTTGAGCATGAGTAGCATCTTCAGCCGGTTCATCTGGATATAGAACCTGTAGAACATATTCTTTGTTTTCTTGCTTGAGAACAATTCTTAAGTTGCGATACTAGTCAATGCAGTTTGTTCCATTTAGTTTTTCTTTCTCAAGAATAGATTGCAGGTTAAAACTGGGTGTGGAGGAAGTAGATGGTAGCATTGTCTATAACATAAAAGGTATATGCAATAATTCAGTACTATATTTACGCGAAATCTCCCATTAAATAATTTAACAAAAGATACTCTCACTATATATTCAAAAATCAAATACTCTCTAATAGCATATAATGAGTCTGGATTCATATGTTTACCAAGTCCTAGTGAGCTTTAGCATCACTACTAGAAACCTAGCGACATAGGTAAGCAACCTTTGCTAATTACATCACATGTAACTCTTGTTTGTTGAGTGACATCCATATTTCCTAGCCTCAACACTATACCCCTAGACCCAAAACTATTTCGATAGCCTAGTCAAGCTAAACCAATATTATGCAGGAAGTGTCCAACACTTTATCATATCTTATTGAGATAATTGATGGCATCCTACTTTGGTAGACCTACCAATTAATGATCAAAATCTTGACAGGTGCAACATTGGAAGGGCATCAAGTTACTTAATTTTTCTAGAGAGATACTATTCAATCATGTTAAAATTGTTGAGAAGCTTGGGCCTGGGTTTGAAGCCCTTGGCCCATGGTGGACACCTCACCACTAGGCTATATATAGGGGTCCTATTGGCTATTTTGTACACGTGAAAAAAAAACAATAAAGAAAGAACCGGAGTTCTCCCCCACTATCTCTGTATTCCAATCTACTATTTACATTACTCTATGATTGATCGGTCTCTTTGCATAGGAGAGGAATCGATCAAACTGGACTCGCCAGTGATGGCTCCTCAACACGTTATTAGCACGAATCGCTCTGTGGATGGTAAGGTAATCATTCGCAAATTAAAATTGCATATATCTAGATCACTTTAAATTCCACAAATTTCACTTTCTAGATTATTTTCTATGGTGCAAATCCACTCTAATCTACCGCGAGCAGACTTGAAGTCACCGGCACAATATCGATTGGTAGATTACATGAAAGAGCATATGTTGATTGCATTGTAGATTGAAAAAAAGAAGAAAAAAAGGAAAAGAATCTCATGCAGCCAATCGCACACCACTGGCCCCGTACGGCCACCGTGCATGACCGCTGTGCCAGACCGCCGCCTCCCACATGAGGCCGTGCCGCCCTCCCTCACGAACACCGAACGCGTCGCTCGAAGCGGCCGCCGCCAAAGTCGAAGCCAGTCATAGCCCGAAGACGCACACCTCGGCCTCCATCGCATGGAGTGATGCCGGCCCCGCACGGACCGCCGCCGCTTAGCCCCGATGTAGGATCAAGGATAACCGACTAGAGGGGGTGAATAGGAGGTTTTTAAATTTTCTTATCTTTTAATTAATTTTTTACAATTTTAATATAACAGGAAAATAAAGTACTTCATTCCTACAAAATTCTAGTCAAGTTGAGAATCAACACTAGCTCTAACTCAATTAAATGATCACAATAGGAATAATAAACAAGAGCTAGAAGAAAGTAAGAGAGGAACAAGTACACTCAATGTTTTACCGTGGTGTTCGGAAACTTGCCTATTTCTCCTAATCCACGTTGAGATTAGCCCAAACAAATTGGATCGACTCCACGAATTAAGCCGAAGCACCTCTAATCCACTAGTGGTAGCTCTTCCCCGCTCCGGGTAGGTGAGCTCCAATGTTCACAAGCACACCGGGCCTTCTCACAAACTTCTTTGAGAAGATCACCGATCAACCTCCACCGAGTCGTCCAGGTGTCGACAAACACCAAGAGTAACAAATCACCGGCTTCACATGATTGCAAACAAATGCCAAAGGATCAAACTATTGAATGCAATGCACTTTTTGGCTCAACCATCTCAATTGAATGCACAAGAAGTAAATGAGGTGTGGACTGAATGCTCAATGCTCAAAGTTGTTCAATGGGGTCTCTAACAACTATCCTTGAGCAGTGGTACAGGTATTTGTACCATTACCAACCAAATCTAGCCGTTGGAAGTGTAGGATCGGAAATAGCAACAGAAGGGGGGGTGAATGGTGCCTCTAAAAATTACGCCCCCAAAAGTATCCACTAAAATCTTTTCTCTGATAGCTACAGAACTATGAGGAAGGAGAATAGAAGCTCTCTGGCAACTAAAGCGAAAACGGCGAATAAATCAACACATTGAAGCTTGTTGCAGAAAAATGGCTCAAACAAGAGAAGCCTGGCCGATCAGACCGCAGCAACATGGCCGGTCTGACCGGTGTTACTGGGCCGGTCCGACCGCCTAGTAGCCGCCGGTCTGACCGTCTGGTGCCTGCCAGTCTGACCACCGTTGCCCGAGCGGTTGGACCGCCAACCCTAGCGGTCTGACCGCCATGAGAGGCGCGGTCTGACTGCCAATGAAGGTCCGGTCTGACCGGCTTACTGAGGACAGAGCAAGAAATTCGCACCCGACTGAAAACCACTGCACAGTTTTACGGAAAATGCAGATTTCAGCCAAATTGATTAATTACTGTTGTTTCCCTCTGGCCAAATGAGCAATAACCTAGTCTAAACAGCATAGAGACCCTAGGAAACAAGAAATTACATCAGATGAGCTAGGAATCAAGATTTGAGCCAAGAAACTGTAAACAGTGAGGAGAAAGAGATTAATCTCCAAATTTTTCATCAAACTCAAATCTTTTGCTCATGATCCTTTGCAAACAACAGAGAGGTATTCTCAGAGGTGTGAATATGAAGCTAGAATCACTCCTCCCAGGTTATCCAAAGAAATCTCATGTTCCCCTGACATCAAACCCTAGCACAGTGAGAAACAGAGGAACTTTGCAGTTGAGATTATTTGGAAGAAATCTGCACTAGATTTCTTTTCTTGAGCTCTTGGGAAAAGCTGACCAAATGGTCTTGAGATTAGTTCCCATCACAGAGCAACAAGAATTTGCAGATACTTCAAATAGAGATCGAACCAAACATCACATAAACAAAGAACACCATCAGGGCAAAGCACAAAAAGGAAAGAAACAATTCATCTCAAATAAAAGGCATCTCAAAGAGATGAATGATTACATGAGGTTTACAACCACTACGTCCCCATACGCAGTTTGAAATAGCAAGAACACACTCACTACATGCTTGCTCACTTGAGAAGCTCACACACGCAGAGAACACACAGAGCACACTGCTCACTCTCTTGCTTGCTTTCTCTACTGCCTGCACCCTTTGCTAAATAGAAGGTCCTCACCTCCTCAATTAGCAAATCAAGACGTGTCATCCACCTTCCACTTCATGCCTCTCATCCCAACAAGGCAAGGGTCAAACCCTTTCCAGGAAATGGAGGGAAACCATCCACTTGAGTCAATTCTCCAAATTGCCCTCAAGCACCTTCCCAGAAGCTTCCCACAACCGGCACCTTGACCGTCTGGACCTCGACTCCTCCCTGAGTCTAGTCCCGATCCGCTCCGCTGCACATGACCGCACCCAGCATCCTGACCGTCTGGACCTCAGCTCCTCCCTGAGCCTGTCTCGGTTCACCTCACCGCTGCCCGTCGTGTCCACCTGACACCGACCGAGACCTCTGACTCCACCTGAGTCTAGTCCTGGTCTGTTTCGTCGCACACGACCGCAACCGACATTCAACCGTCTGGACCTCCGACTCGTCCCTGAGCCTAGTCCCGGTCCGCTCGTCGTTGCCCGTCGTGTTCATCACCAGTAGCTCCAGCTCCGGTTCCTCGTCTCCCGACTCGCAACCACCTCAGCAGCCTCGATCATCTTCGGCATCCCCGACTGTCTGGACCTCAACACCTCCTTTGCCTAGTCCCGGTCCTCCTCGCCTCACCATAACCTAGCTCCGAAGTCCTGTAGTAACACAGACTAGCAAGCCGTCACGTAGCACCGCACGAAACAGCATAATCAACATTAGCATAAATAAAAGGTACTCAACCCTAGAATACCAAAGACAAGCTCAAACTCTCTAACACAACCGTCAATTACTCATCACAAACATGGGGATACCTCCACATGGTCTCTCAATCTCTTCCTTGATGAGTATATTGACAAACACAGAAAAAGTGCATAAAGTTGAGTTTGTTTGAACGAAAAAGAGTCACACATGGTCCAAAACAAATGCAAGAAGCTTATGACCATGTTGACAAATGAGCAAAAGAAAGAGCAAGTTTTCCTCAAAAGCTCCCAAAGCTCCCAAGAAGTGGCTTTTTCTCCATATTCTCCCCCTTTTGGCAATAGAATCATCAAGATGCAAAGGAGAGAATAAAGCATGTATATGGATGAAATGGCTGAATTTTATTCAATCTAAACAATTAGAGCCATGAAGATTATCCAAAATGACCATTAAGTATTACACCAAGCCATAACGTATATGAATGCTATCAAGATCATGACAAGATATGCATAATCAAGCCAAGCCACATAAGTAACAATCTGAATAGTAGAGGAATTTGTTAGCATGTCAAGCCATTCAAGATCAAAATCTAGCTAGAGGTATCCAAAGATGATGCAAGCCATGTCAATAATCTAAGTGGAACCAAGAAGCTAGAATTGAATCAAATTAGAGTGCTACCATTCAAGAATGAATCATTTCTTCAAGTACTTGATTCCTTTTGTAGTTAAGCAAATTTAGCACAATTGACATGTTTTCTTTTAAAACTTATGGTCATTTCCAACCAAAATTTTAGTCATGTGCTAGATCTCAAGCCTTATGCGACCACTCCAAGTAATAAGCTTAAGAAGATGATCTTGGTCATCCAAAACTCCCCCTAAGTTCATGCCTAGTGCAATGGCAAGTAGTCGCACCCCATCTAGTTTTCTTGGATTTTGTTTAGTTAAAAGTTAGCCTTGTTGCAACTTCGTGTATTGGCTTGTGTCGACTAGACCAACCATAATACCGCTTCAGAATCCCAACTCAATTCAATATTTCAATTCCTATTTGCAATTTCAGATTGCTTTATCTTTTTCTTGCGTGCTTCTTCGGTGTATGCAGGAATCGACCTTCGTGGTCAGGTCATCCGGGTATTCGTGCACGGTTGATAACGACTTGTCGAGCAGTTCAGCGATTGCGTGGCTTCGAGCCTTGCGTGTTCGTAGCCAGGATCGTGAGAGTTGAGCGACGCCTACCGAACTTATCGTTCTCATCGAAAGATCGGGCCAACAATCGGACCTTCGGGTACATCAGGTGGTATCAGAGCTACAGTTCATCGGTGAGAATTTTTCTTTCCTACAGTCCAAATAGCCAAAATTAAACAAAAAGAGTTAATTTCCGCTGTCCAAACCCCATTGTGCCTTTCAATCTGTTAGTTTTGGTTTGCTAAATTGAATTTGTGTCCGTTTTAGCTTTGTCTAGTTGCTGGTCATATCTTTGTTCCATTAAAAATCCAAACAAAAAAAACTCCCCACCCCAAACCCTAATTCCAATTCGGCTGATTTTTCCTTCCTCTGCAGCCGCCACCCAAAACGCCATAACTTTTGATTCCGAGATTATTTTTGAGTGAGACCACCGCCATTAGATTCAAAACTTCATTATCCATCTATCTGTAAAATTACACGCCATTCCAGCAAGGAAGTGAAGATATATCTGCGGTGCAAGTTGACCTAAAATTCCAGATTGAATCTGCAACAGTTGGCACTTGTGAATTTTGTGCGAATTTTTCGGTCGCTTTCCAGAACTTGGCCCCAAAACAAAAGGTGTAGAAACAGCCGTCAGGAAACAGAGAAAAAAACATCATTGAAAAAAAGGCAACGGACAAAAAGTTACGGCCAAAATACCGACGTGCTGTCCAGTGAACAGAAATCTCCAGTTTTCAAGTTTTGGGTCAATCCTTGTGCTCTTCAATTCTAGATTGCATTCAATTGAATTATCTTGTATTTACCACTCCTATACATTACCATACACATATTTTAGCCTTCTTCTATCCTTGGTTGATCAGCAACATAGGCTAAGTGCTAGATACGAACTATAATTCAATTATGTGCAATTTCTGAAATTAATTGATTGTTTTCCTTTGCTACAAAATACATAGCCTATCCAAGCTCCACTTCCTACTAACTCAGCAAGTGCCGTCCCTCGCAATCGTTGGTTTGATCGCAAGTGAGAGTATCACGAACCAGCCACCGGTTGTACCACTTCTTTGCTGCATTGGTAAGAACTTGTAAGAACTGGGTATAAGCTTGAGTGTGAGTGACTTGTGAAACTCCAGAACCTAGTGGTTCATAGGGACATATATACTGTGATCTGTTCTTTGTTTTCTACTAACAATGGCAGGTTCAGGATCACAAGGGGGGAATAGCAGGCCCCATGTTGAGGAAGATGCACCTCTCACGCCTCGCACGAAAGACATCATGCAACGCTTTTCACGCTTGTTGAGTCAACATTCGGAGCGTATTGAGCGAGTTCTAGATCGCACCAATAACGATCTTGCTGCGATTGCTACACGTGTGGAGCAGCTAGAGAGAGTCCCCCTCCTGCTGCCGCCCCCGCTGCTGTTGGCGTTGCACAACCTTGCCTTAATCCATCTGTTGCTCGCTCTCGCTCTTGGGCCGATGAGGTGGAAGAAGAAGAAATGAACAACTACACTGCTGATACGGAAACAGATGGAATCAATGTTCACAATGATCGCAACCATCGTCGGCTTCATCACAATCGTCAAGGTATGGGATGACATCAACGTGAGGTACGTGACCATAATGATGCAGTTGGTAAAATTAAATTCACGATGCCATCTTTTGCTGGAAAATATGATCCCGATGCTTATCTCACATGGGAGCTTACAGTAGAACAAAAATTTGCTTGTCATGAATTCCCTGAAGATAAGAAAGTTAGGGCTGCTACTAGTGAGTTTTCTGATTTCGCATCTATTTGGTGGAGTGAATATGGTCGTACTCATCAGGACATACCTAGGACATGGAATGCTTTGAAGAGAGCAATGAGACATAGATTTGTACCTTCATATTATTCATGTGATTTGCTTAATAAAATACAACGCTTAAGACAAGGTAGTAGTTCTGTAGAGGATTATTATCAAGCATTGCAAACTGGTTTATTGCGTTGTGGTTTAGATGAAACCGAAGATGCTAAGATGGCTAGATTTTTGGGAGGTTTAAACCGAGAAATTCAGGACATAATTGATTATAAAGAATTCAATTCTATCAATCGTTTGTTCCATCTTACTTGCAAAGCTGAAAGAGAAGTGCAGGGTCGACAATCTCGCTATAGGGGCAATTTTGGAGGTTCTTTTGTAGACCGGCCAAGTCAACAACAACACGTTGCACCTTCCTCAAGCCGTGCACCCCTTGTTGCTCCTTCCACTCCTGCGCATGTCTCTGCTGCAAGCAAATCTGCAAAGGTACAAGTCCCTACAACACGTGTTTCTTCTGTTGCTTCTACAGGGCGATCTAGAGATGTACAATGTCACCGTTGCAAAGGATTTGGGCACTTGATGCGCGATTGTCCCAGTCAGCGAGCTTTACTTATCAAGGACAATGGTGAGTACACTTCTGCTAGCGACATTGAGGAAGAACATGTTTTGGTTGCAACTAACAATGTAGGTGATGAAACGGAGGAAGAACATATAAGCCATGAGGCATCTGACACGTACCAAAGCTTAGTTGTCCAGCGTGTGCTAAGTGCTCAAATGGAGCTTGCTGAACAAAATCAACGTCACACCTTATTCCAATCAAAGTTCGTCATCAAGGAACGATCCTGTAAAGTCATGATCGATGGCGGAAGTTGCAACAATCTTGCTAGCACAGACATGGTCAAGAAGCTTGGCTTGACTACAACTCAACACCCTCATCCTTACTACATTCAATGGTTGAATTCTTGTGGTAAGTTGAAGGTAACTCAACTTGTGCGCATATATTTTTCTATTGGATCATATCATGATTATGTTGATTGTGATGTCGTACCTATGCAAGCATGCTCATTATTATTAGGTAGACCTTGGCAATATGATAGATATACTGAACATCATGGTAGATCTAATCATTATACTTTTACCTATAAAGAAAAGAAAATCACTTTGCTTCCAATGTCTCCTGCTGCTATATTAAAGGATGAATTAGAAAGATCTGCGAAAACAAGTAAGGAGAACACAAAGGATGATCGTAAGATTATAGCTCCAAGTGAACTTAAATTGAAAGCACCTGTTATGTTAGCTAGAAAATCTGCTTGCATTGACTTGGAACAACATCAATCTAAATGCTCTAGTATGGTTTGCAAAGAATCTTTGTGTCCTTTAGAAGATATGCATGTTTCTTTGTTTCCTGTTGCTACTAACTTTTTTCAGGAAAGTGATGATGTGGAGACAACGATTGAGTCGAGGACGACTCGAATTCAAGAAAGGGAGGATGATGAGGACATCAAACCTAAGGATGCAACCACTACTTCGCCCTGTGGCACTGCATCCTCTACTTCAACAACATCCTCTCCAATAGGACTTTCGGCTGATGCAAGACCATATTACCCAATTGGATCGAGCTATGTCTACATGCCATGGTGCTACGTCTACATACCATGGTATTATGTCTACAAGCCATGGTGCTACTACATGTGCCAAGTTGGATACGTTTTGGTCAGATCAGTTCGGAATCAGCCTAACAGCACCAATTTCAAATGGGCATAACTTTCACATACAGAGTCCGTTGGAGGTCCACGAGTACTTGATTGAAAGCTTATTTCATCCTCTTTCCAACGGATCCAGCCTCATCATCAAATTCCTTTTGGACTGATCGCAATCATCAAAAGAAGACGTCAGATCACTTGTTTGGCCCAATCTGGGCCTTGTAATCATACTGAACTTGGCCCATCTGCCGACGGCCCACCTGGAGGGCGTATTACTGGTCACATGAACAGTAAACCATGACTTTAGTCCCACCCCGCTGGTTTTATTAGATGTGTGGCTCCTCATCCCCTATTTAAGGAGGTCGCACCCCCTCTAGTTTTCTTGGATTTTGTTTAGTTAAAAGTTAGCCTTGTTGCAACTTCGTGTATTGGCTTGTGTCGACTAGACCAACCATAATACCGCTTCAGAATCCCAACTCAATTCAATATTTCAATTCCTATTTGCAATTTCAGATTGTTTTATCTTTTTCTTGCGTGCTTCTTCGGTGTATGCAGGAATCGACCTTCGTGGTCAGGTCATCCGGGTATTCGTGCGCGGTTGATAACGACTTGTCGAGCAGTTCAGCGATTGCGTGGCTTAGAGCCTTGCGTGTTCGTAGCCAGGATCGTGAGAGTTGAGCGACGCCTACCGAACTTATCGTTCTCATCGAAAGATCGGGCCAACAATCGGACCTTCGGGTACATCAGAAATGCATGTCTGGTCTCGAGGCAGTGAGGTACAAGAGAGAGCCAATCATGCTTCTGAACTCTTTTTGCTCAACTGGCTCGCCATCCTCATCTGGGTCAAGTGAAGCTGTGGATGCCATTGGAGTTGACACCGGCTTACCATCACTCATGTCAAAGCGTCTCAAGAGGTCACGAGTGTACTTGCCCTGATGCAAGAGAGTTCCCTCCTGAGTCTGCTTGATCTGGAAGCCAAGGAAGAAGGTCAACTCACCCATCATGCTCATCTCAAACTCGGTGCTCATGACTTCCAAGAACTTTGAGACAAGAGCATGAGAAGAGCCACCAAAGATGATGTCATCCACATAAATCTGGACAAGCAGAAGGTCACTACCATGCCTGCGAATGAACAAGGTCTTGTCTACCTTACCCATCTCAAACCCATGACTCAATAGATAGAACTTAAGCCTCTCATACCAAGCTCTAGGGGTCTGCTTAAGTCCATACAAGGCTTTGGAAAGCTTGTAGACATGGTTTGAGTATTTGGGGTTCTCGAAACCTGGAGGCTATCTAACATAGACCTCTTCCTCAATAAACCCATTAAGGAAGGCACTCTTGACATCCATCTGGTATATCTTGAAGCCCTTGGAAGCTATGAATGCAAGCAGAATCCTAATGGCCTCTAGCCTAGCTACAGGGGCAAAGGTCTCCTCAAAATCTAGACCCTCAACCTAGGAGAACCCCTGAGCTACCAGTATAGCATTGTTTCGAATGACTACCCCATCCCCACTCTGCTTGTTTTTGAACACCCACTTGGTACCTATGACATTATGACCTCTAGGGGGCTCAACAAGCGACCAAACCTTGTTTCTCTCGAAGTTTTCCAACTCCTCATGCATGGCATTGACCCAAGACTCATCAGAAAGAGCATGACTAACATCCTTGGGCTTGAATGTGGCAACAAAGGCAGAGTGGAGACAGAAATGAGACATGCCAGACTTTGAGCGAGTGACACGCTCAAAGAGGTCTCCAATCATCTGCTCGGAAGGATGGTCTTTTTGGATGTTTCGGGGAGGTTTTGGATGAGATGAAGAAGTGGCCTCTACCTCATGAGCTGATGAGGTAGGAACAGAGCCACTAGCTCCAGAAGAAGCAGAAGGCATGGGCTGATCTCCTCGAGGTGCAGTGGTGGAAGCAAGCACCTCAAGGGGAGGAGGAACTGGATCGGGTAGACAACTCTCATCTCTATCCTCCTCATCATCCACAAAGATGGTCATGGACTGCTCTAAAGAATCTGAGATATCGGGCCTAGTCCCCGGACTGGCCTCATTGAATGTCACCTCACAGGTCTCTACTATTTTACTTGACTCGCAGTTCCAGACCCGATAAGCCCGCGAAGAAGTCGAGTAACCTAGAAAAATCCCATCACAAGATCGTGACTTGAACTTATCTAGGTTCCCAGACTTCAGAATAAAGCACTTGCAACCAAACACACGAAAATGAGATACACTGGGCTTTCGCCCATATCCCAACTCATAAGAGGTGTGATGCAAGTGTGCCCTCAGAAAAACTTTGTTGGAAACATGGCACGCGGTGGCTATAGCCTCAGCCCAAACATCCTAGGTGTAGAGTACTCATCAAGCATTGTCCTGGCCATCTCGACCAAGATACGGTTCATCCTCTCCACAATGCCATTTTGCTGGGGGACGTATGGAGAAGAGAACTGGTGTTCTATACCTGTCTCACCGCAAAACCTCTCAAAGTAGGAATTCTTGAACTCTGTGCCATTGCCACTGCGAATTGCTCATAAGGCACCCTGGAGCTCAACAGAAAACCTACTAAACAAACACCAAAAATAGGTAAATGTCTCATCCTTCGAGGCTAAGAAAAACACCTAAGAATACCTCAAGAAGTCATCGACCACGACAAGAACATACCACTTACCTCCTACTGACTGCACTCGAGCTAGGCCAACTGTGTCCATGTGGAGCAGCTGTCATGGTGCATCGGTCATAGTCACTATGACCGAAGGGTGAGAAGCGGCAACCATCTTGCCATGTCGGCAAGGAGCACAAACTAGATCTTTGACCATCTTGAGTTTAGGTATACCACGAATGAGATCGTGGCCGCTAACTCGAGTCAAATGGTCAAATCCAATATGACCAAGTCTCTTATGCCAGAAAGTAAGGTCGCGGGATTCAGAAGCAACTAAACACATGAGAGGATCACCAGAAGACTCAACAAAATCAGCATGAAAGATCCTCCCATATCTAGAAATCTCGCAAACCAGACTCCTTGAAGAATCAAGAATTTTGCAAGCGTTTTTCTTGAAGCTCACCTCGAAACCATCATCAGTAAGCTGAGAAACCGAAAGCAAATTATACTGCAGCTTACTCACTAAGGCAACATCTTTTAAAACAAATGAATCATTAACGCGCACAATACCTTTAGCGATGACGCGCCTAGACGAAGCATCTTCAAAGGTGATAGTCTCATCACCTGGAGCACGGGCTAGAGAAGAGAACCAACGGGAGTCTCCGGTCATGTGTCGAGAACAGCCGGAGTCAACAAGCCAAACTTCTCCCTTCCCTGCCCGGCGAACCTGAGTCAACAAGAGAGTAAAGGCTCAGTACTGGGATAAATCAAAAGAGATTTTAGAACCCAATACTGAGTCACACGTCAAGCAGAAGAAGTAGTCACACACGACTGACCTCTAACTACCCTACGCTCTCTGTCGCTCAAAGAGCCAGAAGGTCTACGAGCAGACCTGAAGCTGTGGTTGGGTCCGACTGCTATGGGAGAGCGAGTCAGAGTACCAACAACACGCTGATCTTGCCGCGGGTAGCTATCTCGACGGAGGAAATGAGATCTACCCTCAGGACGGTAGAAGTCACGATCAGAGGCATATCGAGGACGAAAATCAGAAAAACTAGAAAAGCCAAGTCCTCGATGCTGCCCAAACCCATCAACTGAAGCAAGTCTCGACCTCGTGTTGGTCTTAGGTGCACTCAAGGTCTGGGGCTGACCCTGAATACGCCTAAGAGCGTCAACACGGTCTCTCCGCGTGATCTTGGCGTGCCTGAAGCATCTCTCGATCAAATGTCCATCCTTCTGACAGAAGGTACAATGATACTTCACCTTCTGAGAGGTAGAAGTAGCATGATGAGGCTTCGCCTTCTGAGAGGTCGAAGCAATAGGTGGAACCACCATACTGTCAGAAATCTCTTGGACAAAGCCTGCTGACTTGAATTGAACTTTCTTAGTTCTAGGCTCGACCTCGATCACACCTGCTGCTATGGGTATAAGAACAGCAGGTGGATGCTTCCTAACATCCTCAGAAAAATCGTATCCTAGACCTTGATTGAATTTGCAAATCTTGGATTGGTCTAGAATAAGATTTAGCTCCTTCTTGCCTCCTATAAATCTCTCAAGAGTGTTCATAAGATACTGACACTCCCGAAAGAGAGAGGTGCAAGAAGAGCAGGGGGAAGAAGAGACAGCAGAAGGTAAGGGAGTAGAAGAACCAACAGCAGAAGAACGAATGGCATGTGCACGCACAGCCGCCTCAGAAGGGACAGTCATACTGCTAGCCATTTGGTTCACGTCGCTAAGCGTCTCTACCAAACCCTCAGGCTTCTTCCCCACAACAGCACACACATTACAAGCAGATGTGACTTTTCTAGAAGGTCCTTAGTTAGTTTCACACATTTTTCATCCAATGTAATCAAATCAGATTTTATTTTTTCACATTTATTACATGGTGAGCTAACAGGGTCCTTAGAAGCATACTGAGCTATTTTCTTATTATGATCAACCATTTCTTGAAATTTCTTAGACACAGACTCAAGCTCAAAGGTTAATCTAGGACAGTTGGTACAAGAAATAATAGGCTCAAGTAAAGAAACTTGTAATTCAGCAATTTTATGATCTGCCCTTTTTAGATTCATTTTCAAATTATTACAACTTTCACAAGTCTCAGGCAGATCGAGAAGCATGGTATAAAGACCTCTAAATGCATTGTCCTTATCCTCACATAAGGTGCAAGAAGTAGTCTCAACAATAGTAGATGAAAGAGCAGCTACCCTACTCATCTCTAGTTCAGCAAGAACACTAATATTCTCCACCTTAATCATGTCAAGCTCAGAGGTCACACTATCATGTAAGGTCCTTAGCTTCTCCATGTCACCAACAAAGAAGAGCATACATCACAGTCGTCACGGGAGGGAGCAGATATAAGTGAAGTAAGCTCCCGTGATAATCTCTCTACTTCCTTCTCCAACTCGCTACACCTAGCTCTAGATCTAGCATGAAATTTTCCTAGCTTAAGAAAAGCTTCATTTAGCTGGTCGTAGGAGGGATATACCTCATCGGAGTTAGAGTAGAGTTCGTTGTCACTGATGTTGCCCTCAAGGGCCATGAAGCACATGCCGCTGAAGTCATCGCCATCCTTGGGATCTTGATCGTCCTTCCCATCGTCGTCACTCCAACCCTCCACCTCGCTGAGGTCGAGGTCGTCGAAGGCGGTGAGGACGCGGTGGAAGAGCTTCTTGGCTTTGTCAAGATTGCGGAACTTCTTCTCTTTCCTTGGAGCTTCTTGTTGCGGTTCTTATCGGTGTAGACGTTCTTGCTCGAACCGCCGAAGTCGTTCTTGCCCTCCAGCTTGGGGCAGTTTGCTCGAATGTGGTTGGGGCCACCACGCTCAAAGCAAATCACACGTCCTCATCTCTTTCTCTCCCTAACCCTCTTGTATGCATGAGAAAACGTTCTGGCTAAGAGGGCTAGTTGGTTTTCCGGAAGCTTCTCTAGATGATCATCATCAATTTCACACAGAGCAGCAAGAGAGAAACCAGAAATAGTGTCAGCAGAAGATCCAGAGGCAGGACTGGGATCAGTGACCAAAGCCATCGACTGAGACTTTGACTTGTGAGAGACAATGTCAATCGCGTGAGTCTTGAGGCGTGAGTACAACGCATCAAGAGTCAAAGTCAAAAGATCAGTGGTGTCCTCGATGGAGGTCACCTTCATCTCCCAAACACGCAAATCCAAAGCCAAAAGCATTTGACGAGCGTTGTCCGAGTCGGGGTATGTGAGACCGACCGCTCGGAGGTTGCTCAAAATCTTGTGGAATCTCGCAAAGCACTCATCAAGGGACTCTCCAGCAAGCATTTCAAACTTGTTGTAATCTCACTTGAACTGGTCCTGTCGTACCGTCTTAATTTGGGTGGTGCCCTCATGGTAAGTATTAAGGGTCCCCAAATATCGAAGGCCGACGAAAGATGAAAAATACGATCGAACTCGTTTCGGCTCAAACCTTGGATGATGATGTTCCTTGCCTTAGCATTCACCTCAACATCGGGCATGTTTGCCACATTGATGTTCTCATCGGCAGGAACAACAAAGCGCGTTTTAACCTTGCGCCAGATCGCATAGCCCTGAGCCGGAATATAGGTCTCCATCCGACTCTTCCAAAAGGCATAGTCGATCCCATCGAAGATCGGGGGCTTGGTGGAATACTTGTCCGTCGCCATGGCTCACAGACCGATTAAGATCTATCAAGAAGAGCTAACCGGCTCTGATGCCAATTGTAGGATCGGAAATGACAACATAGAGGGGGTGAATGGTACCTCTAAAAATTACGCCCCCAAAAGTATCCACTAAAATCTTTTCTCCGATAGCTACAGAAGCTATGAAGAAGGAGAATAGAAGCTCTCTGGCAACTAAAGCGAAAACGGTGAATAAATCAACACATTGAAGCTTGCTGCAGAAAATGGCTCAGAAGAGAGAAGCCTGGCCGGTCAGACCGCAGGAGGCCGGGCGGTCAGACCGCAGCAACAAGGCCGGTCTGACCGCTTGGTGCCCGCCGGTCTGACCGCCGTTGCCCGAGCGGTTGGACCGCCAACCCTAGCGGTCTGACCGCCAAGAGAGGTGCGGTCTGACCGCTAATGAAGGTCCGGTCGGACCGGCCTATTGAGGACAGAGCAAGAAATTTGCATCCGACTGAAAACCACTGCACAGTTTTGCTGAAAATGTAGATTTCAGCCAAATTAATGAATTACTGCTGTTTCCCTCTGGCAAAATGAGCAATAACCTATTCTAAACAACATAGAGACCCTAGGAAACAAGAAATTACATTAGATGAGCTAGGAATCAAGATTTGAGCCAAGAAACTGTAAACAGTCAGGAGAAAGAGACTAATCTCTAAGTTTCTCATCAAACTCAAATCTTTTGCTAATGATCCTTTGCAAAAAACAGAGAGGTATTCTCAAAGGTGTGAATATGAAGTTAGAATCACTCCTCCCAGGTTATCCAAAGAAATCTCATGTTCCCCTGACATCAAACCCTAGCACAGTGAGAAACAGAGGAACTTTGCTGTTGAGATTATTTGGAAGAAATCTGCACTAGAGTTGTTTAGCTCTTGGGAAAAACTAACCAAATGATCTTGAGATTAGTTCCCATCACAGAGCAACAAGAATTTGCAGCTACTTCAAATAGAGATCGAAACAAACATCACATAAACAAAGAACACCATCCAGGGCAAAGCACAGAAAGGAAAGAAACAATTCAACTCAAATAAAAGGCATCTCAAAGAGATGAATGATTACATGAGGTTTACAACCACTACGTCCCCATACGCAGTTTGAAATAGCAAGAACACACTCACTACATGCTTGCTCACTTGAGAAGCTCACACACGCAGAGAACACACAGAGCACACTGCTCACTCTCTTGCTTGCTTTCTCTACTACCTGCAACCTTTGCTAAATAGAAGGTCATCACCTCCTCAATTAGCAAATCAAGAAGTTTGATCCACCTTCCACTCCATGCCTCTCATCCCAACAAGGCAAGGGTCAAACCCTTTCCGGGAAATGGAGGGAAACCATCCATATGAGTCAATTCTCCAAATTGCCCTCAAGCACCTTCCCGGAAGCTTCTCGCAACCGGCACCTTGACTGTCTAGAACTCGACTCCTCCCAGTCTAGTCCCGGTCCGCTCCACTGCACACGACCGCACTCGGAATCTTGACCGTCTTGACCTCAGCTCCTCCCTGAGCCTAGTCCCTGTCCACCTCGCCGCTGCCCGTCGTGTCCACCTGACACCGACCAAGACCTCCGACTCCACCTAAGTCTAGTCCTGGTCTGTTTCGTCGCACACGACCGCAACCGACATCCAACCGTCTGGACCTCCGACTCGTCCCTGAGCCTAGTCCCGGTCCGCTCGTCGTTGCCCGTCGTGTTCATCACCGGTAGCTCCAGCTCCGGTTCCTCGTCTCCCGACTCGCAACCTCCTCAGCAGCCTCGATCATCTTCGGCATCACCAACCGTCTGGTCCTCAACACCTCCTGTTCCTAGTCCCGGTCCTCCTCGCCTCACCATAACCTAGCTCCGAAGTCCTGCAGTAACACAGACTAGCAAACCGTCACATAGCACCGCACGAAACAGCATAATCAACATTAGCATAAATAAAAGGTACTCAACCCTAGAATAACCAAGACAAACTCAAACTCTCTAATACAACCGTCAATTACTCATCACAAACATGGGGATACCTCCACATGGTCTCTCAGGAAGCAATATTCAGAAAAAATCAGGGTGAGCGGAAGTACCATAGGCCAAAGGCCGGTACTTTCGCTCCAGCTCTGGCACGGCAGAACGGCTATGTCAGAACCTCTAAACTAGCCGTTTGAAAGTTGACGTGGAACTACCACCATTATAAATCCAGTACTTCCACTCTACGGTAATTCTGAGAAGTCGGCGCGGTAGTACCGCTTGGGCCGGAACCAAAAGTTGGCGCTCTCTGAAAAAAAGTTCCGCCCTTGCCACCGGAGCTTCCGTGCTTCGGAAGTACCACTTCAGACAGTGGAACTACCGTTTCACACGATAGTTCCGGCATTAAACCTCCGGTACTTCGGGATTCCGCATATCTTAAAAATCGCCTGGAGGGTGCTCTCTGGAAAAAAGGTTCCGCTCGGATGCCGGACCTTCCGGCAAATGGAAGTACTGCGATTTTCACGCTAGTACTTCTGGTTGTCCAAATAGGGCACCGAACACTCTGGGGGTGCTCTCTGGAAAAAAAAAGGTTCCGCTTGGATTTTCGGAGCTTCTGAGTGCTGAAAGTATTGCTCTGGACTACGGAACTTCCACTCTGCGGTAGTTTTGTCGTTAAAACTTCGGTACCTTCAGTTTTCCAGACAGAGCACAGATTTGACTTTTAAACCAGATTTTCAATGAATGCATGATCCTATAATCCGATCTTGCAACTTTTCTCCCAAGACTGGTAAAAGTAAAAAGAGGATCCTAGTCTAAGTATACCTTCGCCTTGAGCCACTTTCGATCTTGTCATTGATCCTTGGTATGCGTCTTGTTATCCACTGCTCCCGCACAGGTCTCCGGTCACCCGCGCCTCCCACCATCGCTTTGCGCCCTGTTGCGCCACCGCGCGCTCAAGGGCGCCGCCGCCGCCATGCATGAACAGGGGATAGGGGAACCCTACCCCTTTGCCCCTTGAGCCGGCCGGTGTGGGCCGAATGGGCCAGAAGAAAGAAAAAAAGAAAAAGGGGGAGAGCGGGCTGGCATCGGCAATTTTGCAAAAAGGCCCTCGCAAAATCTGAAAATTATGAGAAAAAAATTTCTTTGAATTGAAAATTTGCAGATAGGCCCTTAGAAATTGCATAATTCACTGAAAATTCATATTCCAACAGAAAAGGGCCTTGGGAATTCAAATTTTAAATTATTTTTAGCATTTGAAGCATGTTTGGCTCTATCATTATTATTTTCTATGTTTTCTGTATTTATTTACTGTTTTGATTAATCGTAATTATTTAAATTGCCTTTAATCACAAAAATTAATAGTAAAATTTATAGAAAACAAATAGAAAATTCTGAAACATTACGAGAATCTTTTGTACCTTTGTCCAATTTATTTACCTGCAGTAAATTTATTTATGTTTACCAGCAGTAAACTTATATATTTCCTTCATGCACATGTAGATGACAGGCATCACGAATCGAGAGTTCGAGGAGCTGGCCTAGCATGACCAAAATTAGTTGACTAGGGCTTCCGATGTCGATATAGTACTTGGAGCCAAGAAGCTCCGCACTGCCATTGGGATTGGTGCACTACAGAATACCAAACCCACCCCTGAGGAAAATGATTAGGCACTTCACTTCCTCAAGCACCATCTTTGTCTCACTCTCAAGAATGAGTACATAGTAGAGAAGAGCATGATAGCTTTGTGGACTACACTCAAGAAGCGGTTCGAGTAGCTAAAGTACACCATCCTCCTTAGGCAGAGCAAGAGTGGATCCGACTGAGGTTTGCTGATTTCAAAATGGTCGGGGCGTATAATTCTGCTCTGCATAGAATTTGTACCAATCTTCAACTTTGTGGCAAGCAGATCACTGATGAGCAGAAGATTGAGAAGGCTCTATCCACCTTCCACCCCATTGAAGTGCAGTCTGCGTGCAACTATCGTCAAGACGGCTACAAGGAGTATGGCGAATTGATTGATATGATGCAGGTTGCAGGGGCTCAGGATGAAGTTCTCTGCAAGAACTGTGTCGCACAGCCACCTGGGAGCTCCGCTGGCCATGAAGTCAATGCTGGGAGCTACAAGGTGTGAAAGCCCATAATGAAGAAAAGGGAAAGGAAGGGCAAGGCCGTATCACAGAAAGGCAAGTCAGATGCTCCACGTGAGAATAAGGCAAGCAAGCCAAAGTGGGATGAGAAGCCCTATGGTCAGCAATACCAAACCTGCTACAAGTGTGGCAAGTGGGGATACTGGTCACGGATCTGTAAAGAACCCCAACATGTCGTCGATACCTTCTAAGCTAAGAAGAAGAAGGATGGCAAAGGGTAGCATGAAACCCACATTGCTTCTGTTGAGGCGGAGAGTTCTGAGCAGCTGCCTGAACCGATGGAAGTTGACTCCATTCCTGCAGCAGCACCCCCTCTTGACATTGTAGCTGCCGCCACAATGATTTCTCTGGAAGAGCATATATATAGCCCCCGAGAAGATAGCAGCCGAAGTCTCTGACTTCTTAGCAGATTCAGTCTAATGCACACAATGTA
Source organism: Dendrocalamus latiflorus (assembly GCA_017311315.1). Classification (NCBI taxonomy): domain Eukaryota; kingdom Viridiplantae; phylum Streptophyta; class Magnoliopsida; order Poales; family Poaceae; genus Dendrocalamus; species Dendrocalamus latiflorus. The sequence continues at coordinate 18,142,535 of CM029662.1, forward strand.
TTTAGACTTTAATTGTCATTTATTTTATGTGTGGAAGGAATAAGTTGGATTTTTGCATGGATGGTACTCAAGCAATTTATTTTCTCGTAATAGTTGGATGATATTAAATAATTCATTCATTTATTCAGTTAATAGTGGCATGATATGTTTTGGTATTTCAAGTATTTTATTTATGTGTTGATTGCCTTTTACTACATATTAATAAAATACTTTATATTAGAATATGTGTGACGCCCTGTGGAGGAAGTGTGCTTCGCTGATAGTGGCACAACGAATACCATCTTGAGAAAGACAAAATTCTTTCAATCAATTAGCAAGAATGCTAGCAACCTTACAATAATCACCGGTAGTGATGCTTGTATAATAGGTTCAAGAAAAGCCACAATTATACTCCCAATGGACACAACTTTGGTCATCCAAGAAGTCTTATTGTACCCAAAATCGACCAGTACTCTCCTAAGTTTCAAGAATATTCGCGCTAACGGTTTCCATGTTGATGCTGAAAAAAGTATGGTAAAGAATACCTGCTCATTATGAAGCATGAAGCAAATGGAAAAAGGGTATTAGAAAAACTTCCTTCATTAGAAACTGGGCTATACTACACTAATATCAAGGCACCTGTAGCCTATACTGCCCTGAAAACAATATTTAGAAGCTCTGAACTCTTTTGTCTCTAGCATAACAGATTAGGCCACCTAGGTATTAGGATGATGAGAAATATAATTAACAATTCACAAGGACATAATATTAATGCAAAGAATTTCCTGAATCACGAAGATTTTGTGTGCCCCGCATGTGCCATCGGAAAATTAATTAGTAGACCTTCTACTCTGAAAGTGAAGAATGAAGTCCCTGCATTCCCGGAGTGCATCCAAGGAGACATTTGCGGTCCTATACAACCACTATTAGGGCCATTTAAATATTTCATGGTGTTCATTGATGCTTCCTCGAAATGGTTGCACGTATGTTTGTTGTCTAGGAGAAACCATGCTTTCGCAAAACTGATCTCGCATATAATTCACATTAGAAATATTTTCCCTGATCATCACATAAAGTCTATCAGAATGAACAACGTCGGAGAATTTACTTCAAAGGCATTTGATGATTATTGCATAGCAATGAGAATTACAGTTGAGCATTCTGTATCGCATGTCCATACCCATAATGGACTAACAATGGCATTAATCAAGAGGATTAAATTTAATGCCTAACTGCTTTTGCAGAATTGTAATTTACCAACTACATGTTAGGGACACGCATTCATGCATGCAGCAACTCTCATCAACTTTAGACCATCGGCATATAACATCCATTCACCTATGCGACTTGCGTAAGGGTCAACACCGAAAATTTCTCATCTCCGGAGGTTTGGATGCAAGGTTTATGTACCTATTCCCCTCCACAGCGTACTACAATGGGTCCTCTCTAAAAGACTGGGATATACATTGGTTATGAGACAACATCCATAAATAGGTATTTAGACCCCATGACAGGAGAATTGCATACTGCCCATTTCGCTGATTGTATATTTGATGAGGATAGTTTCCCCACATTAGTCAACCCCTTGATGAACAATGTCGGAAAATTACATGGCAAGCCACGGGAATCCATGCACATGACCCACGCACTATTGAAACAAATAAAGAAGTCCAGAAGATCATTAACTTGTAAGCATTAGCAAACCAACTGTCTGACCACTTTAGTGATTTAAAGAGCATGACCAAGTCATATGTGCATGCATGCAATGCACCGGAGAGGGTTGAAATACCAAAAAAAGTTGAAGGTATCCCTAATCTCATCCAGAGGCCTCAGTATAAAAGGACAAGAACTCCGGCCCCTCGAACCCTAAGTAACTGGGGACACCCGGTGAAAAAGGATAAGGACTTGACACAGCCAATCACTAAAATTCCCCAAAACCAGAAGGGGAGCCAGTTGAGACCTGGCACCAGTATGATACCTTCAGAAAAGGGCATACTAGATCTGAACATTCCCATATAGGGAGAAATCAGCATGGATGTGTGCACACACATCGAAGCTGAAAAACTAAAGAGACTTGCCGCCGCAACTGGAAGGAGCAGTGAGCAGGTAGAAGTACAAGAAGAATCAACTCATGATGAAATAGCTATAAATAATGTGCACACAGGAGAATCCATAAATAGGACAATAGCCAATGTTGATATCCATTTTGCAATGAAAATTACCACAATCATCGATCTTGATCCAGAGCCCGCATCGCTCGCTGAATATAAGAAAAGATCATATTGGGAAAATTGGAAAAAGGCAATAGAAACTGAATTATTATCTCTGAATAAAAGAGAGGTGTTTGGACCTGTAAGCTGCACGCCTCCCCATGTGCACCTTGTAGGGTATAAGTGGGTATTTGTTCAAAAGAGAAATGGGAAAAATGAAGTTGTAAGATATAAAGCAAGGCTTGTTACACAAGGTTTCACTCAACGTCTAGGAGTTGATTATGAAGAAACCTATTCCCCGGTCATGAGTGGCATTACCTTTAGATACTTAATCTCAATGGTAGTAAACCTGAACTTAGAAATGAAATTGATAGATGTGGTAACTGCATACCTTTGAGGAAACTTGGATTCGGAAATTTATATGAAGTTACCTAAAGGTATTCCTGTCCCAGAGCAAATAGAAATTTGTACAGTGTAAAACACAGAAAATCACTGTATGAACTTAAGCAATCAGGTAGGATATGGTATAATCGCTTAAGCGACTTTCTATGCAAGAAAAGCTATATGAACATTGCTTAACCAAATATTGCTTAGGCTTACAACTCGAACATGTCCCTGAAGGAATATTATTACATCAGTTAGCCTATGCCCAGAAGGTGTTAGAAAGGTTCATCTTTGAGAAGACATACCCATCGAAAGTACCGATGGTCGGGAGATCTTTACAGCAAGATCAGGATCCGTAGCAACCTAGGAAAGAGGAGGAGGAAGTCCTGGGACTGGAATCCCCATACTTAAGTGTAGTAGGAGCATTTATGTATTTAGCAAACTGCACTAGACCGGACATTGCATTTTCCGTAAACCTATTAGCAAGGTATAGTGCAGAACCTACCAAATGCATTGGCAGGGAATAAAGAATAAGCAAGGAATAAAGGACATCTTCTAATACCTTCAAGGAAGTAAGGACTTTGGATTATTCTACAGAAAGAACCAAGACTTGAATATAACTGGCTATGCAGATGCAGGGTACCTGTTGGACCCGCATACCGCAAGGTCACAAACAGGCCATATATTCCTATGTGGTGGAACTGCAATTTCATGAAAATCGTCTAAGCAAAATCTTGTCACTACACCAGGAAGGGGCTATAGTAACACGTCTATGTGCTACTACATGTCAATAAAGGTGTTACTAGTCTTTGCAGTAACACAATTTTTAAGTGTTCTTATAGCCCATGTTACTAGCTAGGTTTGAAGTAACACGTGATAAGTGCTACTACATGTCTGAAAACATGTTACTACCTTGCAACACATATCTTATCTATAAGAACACATATTATGTGCTACAACAAACTATTCTGGTAACACAAATATGTGCTACAACAAGATACCCCAGTAACACATTTTTAGAGCAATAGTAACACCACTGTAATATGAGTAGCAACACACTTTCTTACACCAAAACATTTTGTGGAAACTTATTTTAATATATATAAATATATATACACATAGATCTAGAGAGAGGAAAAGTAATGATTTTTTGAAATGACAATTAATTAATTGCAGAATTATTTTCTTTCACAAGAATCACATATTGCACAAAATTATTGAAACGACCACGTCGTAAATTAACCCTAAATGACGAATTAGGATGTTAAGTAGGATTAATTAGGTAGCTAATGATCTAAAATAAGGGGAATTTAAACTTTTAGTGTATTTGTGTGGGGCGAAACCAACAACGATAAACAAATGCGTTACTACCGTAACTCCATTGACGAGGGCGAATACCAGTTTGTATAGGCTAAAGTGAGTAATAAAATTCAATTGCACGAAAAGTAAAAGCTTTTAACTCAACTAAGATATATATATAACAATCCGTAGTACAACTGTAATTAATTACAATTCGTATATGATAAAACCAATTGCATCCATTGTGCGACAAATTAAAACTTATAACAAGTCAACTAAAAATATTGCAACTTGTACTACATGACCATGACAATACAAATTACAATAATTATACAAATTCCTTCCCCATCAGCAACAAAGCCGACAGCGATGGGAGCCAGTCAAGGCGGCGAGGATCAGTGACCGACTAGGAGCGGAAGGGGCGACCAGGAGCGGAAGGGGCCGACCGGGAGCGGCGTCGGCAACCGCAGTGAAGGAACGCGCGTAGGCTACGATAGCAGAAAATAAAAATTTCTACCGCGCACACCAGGACATCATGCTAAGAAGGGATCATAGATCGTTACCACTAGACGCGCAGCGCAGCGGAAGAAGAGTTGGAGAAGCCGATCCAACCACGCGCGTCGAGGTAGTAGTGGAAGTAGCCGATCGTCCCGAACAGATCGTCTCCTCCACGCGATCAACCACACCACGAGCAGATCCAATCTGTAGTTTGTTGATGCCGATCAACGCCGCAACGAGCAGCGCCTCCACCGGTATCCACACGTCCGGGGCTGGAACTCCGATCGCGAGTGTACCAGCACTCGCGAGCGGCTAGGGTTTGGCTCGGGAGGTGGCGGCTAGGGTTTTGTTCGGGAGGAACATATGCATGCATCCCTCAGCCCCCCCGCCTCCAAATATATAGACCTCCTCACTTGGGCCTCGTGGACCGAGGCCCAATAGGAGTCTATCCGGATCTCTATCCGAATTGAGCCCACATCCGAATCACATTCGAATTAGTGTTCCAACCCGTTAAGTGTGCGACCCTGTAGGTTCACGTATACTTGGTCGCGACCCGGAAACACCTTTCCGGTCACCCTGTTAATAGCGGCCTCTAGCAAGACATATTAACCCCAAAGTATACGTAAAGATCATATCGGCTGAACCTGTAATGTTCTCATGTACGAATCCTTTTGCCTCACGATATAGATTAAGCTCAAGGCGAGACCTGTGTCATCCTCTTAATGGCTCAATCACTCTCTCGATTCCGTGATGGATTATAAACTTGTGATTGACTCCTCAATCACATTGGCATGGCCATGCACTTTCATAATCCATTACATCGAGGGGCCCAGAGATATCTCTCCCATAAGGAGGGGCAAATTCTATCTTGATCATTCACATCCCACTACATGTTTCATAGCAAACCCGAAGACTACTTTTATGACTACCCAGTTACGGAGTAGTGGTTAGTAGTCCCAAAATAGGCTACTACGCATGTTGGGAACCATGATGATCTCAAGTCTAACGATTCTACATAAACACTACTTGAGACCAACTAATGACACATGGAATCTCTGCAGTGTCTCATGGCGGGTCTATCCAACATATGTTCACTAACACATGTCCATATTATTGATTTGGTATCTCCATACCATGATCCATGAGACATGATCATCAATCAATACATATGCTGATCTTTGAATCATATATGTTCCTCATATGATATATGATCAGGGATCATTTAGAAATAGCAACATTTTGGCATTAAGAGTCTCATGAATAAGTCACATACTCATTGATCAATAATGATAATGTCTATTTCAAGGAACAAAGCAATGTATCATAAACATAGTATGTGATATATTCAACATCTCCATGTTGCCTCTAGGGCATATCACCAACAGTCTCCCACTTGCACTAGAGTCAACCATGTAGGTATCTAATACCCATTGCCCTAGTGTGAGCCTCATGCTTTGGCTGGGGAAGCGGCTTTGTCAACGGATCTGCAATGTTCAAATCCGTTTGTACTTTGCATATCTTCACATCGCCTCTCTCCACAATCTCGCGGATGAGATGAAATCGCCGTAGAATGTGCTTGGACTTCTGGTGCGATCTAGGCTCCTTGGCTTGCGCAATGGCCCCACTATTGTCACAGTAGAGGTCCATTGGGCTGGAGGCACTAGCCACCACACCAAGCTCAGAAACAAATTTCTTGATCCAAACAGCCTCTTTAGCAGCTTCAGAAGCTGCTATGTACTCGGCCTCTGTTGTAGAATCAGCAACCGTCTCCTGCTTGGAACTCTTCCAGCTCACCGCACCGCCATTCAGGCAGAACACAAATCCAGATTGCGATCTAAAATCATCTTTGTCAGTTTGGAAGCTAGCATCGGTGTAACCATTTACAACGAGCTCTTCCTCACCCCCATAGACGAGGAACACATCTTTAGTTCTTCTCAAGTACTTCAAGATGTTCTTTACGGCAATCCAGTGACTTTCACCTGGATCTGACTGGTATCTACTTGTAGCACTTAAAGCATACGAGACATCTGGACGTGTACAAAGCATGGCATACATAATGGATCCCATAGCCGAAGCATATGGAATCGCATTCATTTTATCCCGCTCATCAGGTGTACTAGGACACTGACTCTTGCTAAGATGTATACCATGTGACATAGGTAGGAAGCCTTTCTTGGAATCCTGCATGTTGAACCTTTTCAACACCTTATCAATGTACGTATCTTGGCTTAATCCAATTAGCCTTCTTGATCTATCCCTATAGATCTTGATGCCCAGAATATATGCCGCCTCTCCTAAGTCTTTCATAGAGAAACTATTTTTCAATGAAGACTTAACAGATTCGAGCATAGGAATGTCATTTCCGATCAGTAATATGTCATCCACATATAAGACCAGAAACACGAGTGCGCTCCCACTAGCCTTTTTGTAAACACAAGGCTCTTCTTCGTTCTTGATGAAACCAAACCCTTTGATTACTTCATCAAAACGAATGTTCCAACTCCGAGATGCCTGCTTTAATCCATAAATGGATCTTTGCAGCTTGCATATCTTTCCAGCTGATTGCGGATCGACAAAACCCGTGGGCTGTGTCATGTACACATCCTCACTCAGATTTCCATTAAGGAAAGCTGTTTTGACATCCATTTGCCATATTTCATAGTCGAAATATGCAGCAATCGCTAGAATGATCCGAATAGACTTTATCATTGCGACGGGCGAAAAAGTTTCATCATAATCAACACCTTGAATTTGTTTGAAACCTTTGGCCACCAATCGCGCTTTATAGATGTGAACATTTCCATCTATGTCTATCTTTTTCTTGAAAATCCATTTGCACTCAATGGTTTTAACACCATCAGGTGGATCAACCAAGTTCCAAACATGATTACTGTGCATGGATTCAATTTCGGATCTCATGGCTTCAAGCCATTTCTCAGAGTCTGGTCCCACCATCGCTTCTTCATAGGTCTTAGGCTCATCGTTGTCTAACAACAATATGTCCCGTTGTTGAGTAGTCAAGAACATGTACCTTTCAGGTGCACGACGTGACCTCTCTGACCTACGTGGTGCCGGTGTGTCCACAACAGGTTCTTCAACAGTTTGTTCATCCTGTTGTGGTTCTGTAGGAGCTGAAACGTTTTCAGGTGTTTCCCGAATTTCTTCAAGTTGCACCATGCTCCCACTATCCCTTCTTGAGAGAAACTCTTTCTCTAAGAAGACACCATGCCGGGCGACAAACACTTTGCCTTCTCCTTGATTATAGAAGTAATATCCTTTTGTTTCCTTAGGATACCCGATAAAGAAGCATTTATCAGATTTAGGACTGAGCTTATCAGATTGTAAACGTTTTACATAAGCCTCACATCCCCAAATCTTAAGAAAAGACAAGCTAGGACGTTGTCCTGTCCACATCTCATATGGTGTCTTTTCTACTGATTTTGATGGAACCCTGTTTAGTGTGAAAGCGGCTGTTTCAAGAGCGTACCCCCAAAAAGACAACGGAAGATCACTTTGGCTCATCATGGAGCGCACCATATCTAATAAGGTGCGATTTCTCCGTTCAGATACCCCATTCCATTGAGGTGTTCCTGGCGGAGTCAATTGTGGAACAATTCCACAATCCTTCAGATGATTGCCAAACTCATGGCTCAAATACTCGCCTCCACGATCAGATCGTAGAAACTTGATTGTCTTGCCTAAATGATTTTGCACTTCATTTTGGAATTCTTTGAACTTTTCAAAGGATTCGGACTTATGCTTCATCAGGTAGATATACCCATATCTACTAAAATCATCAGTAAAAGTTATGAAGTACTGAAAACCACCTCTGGCTGTTGAGCTCATTGGTCCACATACATCAGAATGTACGAGTGCCAATAAGTCACTTGCCCGTTCACCTTGACCGGTGAAAGGTGCCTTTGTCATCTTGCCAAGTAAACAAGATTCGCATGTCTCAAATGATTCAAAATCAAATGAGTGCAGAATACCATCTCTATGGAGCTTCTCCATGCGTTTCTCATTTATGTGACCTAAGCGACAGTGCCAAATAAACGTGGGATTCAAATCATTCGAACGTTGCCTCTTTGCATTAATGTTATAGACCGGTGACTCTTCAAGAGTAAGAACATATAACCCATTCACCAATGGAGTATGACAATAGAACATATCTTTGAAATAAAGAGAACAACCATTGTTCACAGATCTAAAGTCATAACCTTCTGCTTGCAAACATGAAGCAGAAATAATGTTCTTGGAAAGAGATGGAACACAATAACAATTATTCAATTCCAAAACTAATCCTGAAGGTAAAGACAATGGCATGGTGCCAACAGCGACCGCAGCAACTTTTGCTCCATTGCCAACGCGAAGATCCACTTCGCTCCTCCTCAAACTTCTACTTCTTCTTAGCCCCTGCAACGATTTGCAAAGGTGAGCAACCGATCCGGTATCAAATACCCAAGAATCAGTGGATGAAGTAGCAAGATTGATCTCTATAACATTTATACCTGGAGAGGAAGTCGTACTTCCCTTCTTCTTCTCAAGATCCTCCAAGTACTTTGGGCAGTTCCTTTTCCAATGACCTGATTGCTTACAGTAGTAACAATCTGCATTAGGAGCAGCGCCCTTCTTGACTTGCTTGGCCTTAGAACTGCTCGCGATCTCATCGGGAGCTAACTTTCTTTTGACCGCGCCTTTCTTGACATTGGGCTTGCCCTTGCCTTTCTGCATCATCATCACATGATTGCTGCTTTTCTTAATGCTTTCCTCGGCAGCTTTTAGCATCCCATGCAACTCTGCCAAGGTCTTATCCATGTTGTTCATGTGATAGTTCAGTATGAATGGCTCAAAGCTCGGGGGGAGCGACTGGAGAATCACATCAGTAGCCAACTCTTGGCTAAGGGGAAAACCAAGCTTTTCCAGACTCTCAATGTAGCCAATCATCTTAATCACATGAGGGCTGACGGGATTCCCTTCTGCAAGCCTGCACGCAAACAAGGACTTTGAAGTGTTGAACCTCTCAGCCCTTGCTTGGTTCTCAAACATACCACGCAACCCCACAATGATATTGTAGGCATCTGTGTTCTCATATTGCTTCTGAAGCTCAGAGGACATTGTGGCAAGCATGAGACAGCTCACATCAAGGTAATCATTCGTTTGCTTCTCATAAGCTCTCCGTGCAGCCGCAGTAGCATTATCAGGCAAGTCATCAGGATAATGAGACTCAAGGACATACTCCTTGCGCTCTTGCTTGAGAACAATTCTCAAGTTGCGATACCAATCCATAAAGTTCGTTCCATTGAGTTTTTCTTTCTCAAGAATAGATCGCAAATTAAAAGAACTGGATGCGGCATTAGTTGACATGATCTACAACAAAGAATATGCAAAGTTTAGCACTATGTTTATGTTCATCTTTTATTAAACAATTTAACAAAAGACTCCCACTATTTGTTTTGCAACAAAACTCCCTCTAAGTTACATAGTGGGTCAAGAACCTCATTTCACTAATTCCTAGTGAGCTTTGGCATCACGGCTAGAAAACTAGTGACATGGGTAAGCAACACCTTGCTAATCACATCCCTATGTGACTCTTGCTTGTTGGGTGACATCAACATGCCCCGGCCCCAATCTATGCCCCAAGGTCCAAAACTGTTTTGATAACCTTGTTAAGTAAACCAAATGCTTCCGCATGTAGATGTCCGACATCTACCCCAAATAATGATGATAACCGACGGCACTCTACTTTGGTAGACCTACCATGCGGTGATCATTATCTTTTGGTGCAACATATGGAAGGGCATGAACACCTAATTTTATGAGGGATTCTATCCTACCAAAGCAACATATGACAAAAACATTGCATAAGAATAAGATAGATAATATCACAGATAAACACATTTAACTGTGAAGTAGTATGGCCCAAACAAATGGTGATCTCCATCTCCATGTAGGTGTAGACGATCTCCATCCTCCACATCACTCCTTTAGGCCACCATGCTTGAAAGCTTGTAACCTCAAAACTAGGCTACTACCTATAATAGCTAGAAATTGAAGATTACAAAGATAGATTCAAGCATTAAGGTCGACACGCAGGTCGTTAAATACAATATAGACAGCTAACAATAGCTGAAATAATCATGACACGCAGGCCATGAACGAATGTTACATGCATCACATACATCTCATACATTCCAATAAGATATAGGGCCATACTATTCACGTCATTCTCTGCAAAAACAAGTTAGACGTAGAATCGTATTCTACCTAACGATGAGAACCCAAGACGCTATACAAGGCGGGTACGCACGGCGGTCCCGCTGGCCGGTCAGCGGGCGGGGGGTCGAGGGGGGGGCCGCCCCCCGCGGGTTTCAGGGCAGCGCCCTGAACACCCTACGAAATTTACAGATCCAATCTATGAAATCGCAATGGAAAAACTATTCGGCACAACCACCTTATGCCGATCCGAGACATTCTCTAGGATGCTAGTTTTTCCACTGGGCCGAGGCCATCAGATCCGTAACCTACTAGTATTCGGCATAACCACCTTATGCCGATCCGAGACAATCTCTAGGGCACTAGTATTCCCACTGGCCCGAGGCTATCAGATTCGTATCCTACTAGTATTCGACATAACCACCTTATGCCGATCCGAGACAATCTCTAGGGCACTAGTAGTGATACAATCTGCGCCTCATCCAACCCCTATTCACCGATTGATCTCATCAACCCGTGCTACCATCGATTCATCACATGAACCGACTGATCTAGACTGTAATAGATCCAATCTACTACAACCGCATATCATCATATGCGCTGATCCAGATCGCAAACTAAGCAAGATGGCTCTGATACCACTGAAGGAACGCGCGTAGGCTACGATAGCAGAAAATAAAAATTTCTACCGCGCACACCAGGACATCATGCTAAGAAGGGATCATAGATCGTTACCACTAGACGCGCAGCGCAGCGGAAGAAGAGTTGGAGAAGCCGATCCAACCACGCGCGTCGAGGTAGTAGTGGAAGTAGCCGATCGTCCCGAACAGATCGTCTCCTCCACGCGATCAACCACACCACGAGCAGATCCAATCTGTAGTTTGTTGATGCCGATCAACGCCGCAACGAGCAGCGCCTCCACCGGTATCCACACGTCCGGGGCTGGAACTCCGATCGCGAGTGTACCAGCACTCGCGAGCGGCTAGGGTTTGGCTCGGGAGGTGGCGGCTAGGGTTTTGTTCGGGAGGAACATATGCATGCATCCCTCAGCCCCCCCGCCTCCAAATATATAGACCTCCTCACTTGGGCCTCGTGGACCGAGGCCCAATAGGAGTCTATCCGGATCTCTATCCGAATTGAGCCCACATCCGAATCACATTCGAATTAGTGTTCCAACCCGTTAAGTGTGCGACCCTGTAGGTTCACGTATACTTGGTCGCGACCCGGAAACACCTTTCCGGTCACCCTGTTAATAGCGGCCTCTAGCAAGACATATTAACCCCAAAGTATACGTAAAGATCATATCGGCTGAACCTGTAATGTTCTCATGTACGAATCCTTTTGCCTCACGATATAGATTAAGCTCAAGGCGAGACCTGTGTCATCCTCTTAATGGCTCAATCACTCTCTCGATTCCGTGATGGATTATAAACTTGTGATTGACTCCTCAATCACATTGGCATGGCCATGCACTTTCATAATCCATTACATCGAGGGGCCCAGAGATATCTCTCCCATAAGGAGGGGCAAATTCTATCTTGATCATTCACATCCCACTACATGTTTCATAGCAAACCCGAAGACTACTTTTATGACTACCCAGTTACGGAGTAGTGGTTAGTAGTCCCAAAATAGGCTACTACGCATGTTGGGAACCATGATGATCTCAAGTCTAACGATTCTACATAAACACTACTTGAGACCAACTAATGACACATGGAATCTCTGCAGTGTCTCATGGCGGGTCTATCCAACATATGTTCACTAACACATGTCCATATTATTGATTTGGTATCTCCATACCATGATCCATGAGACATGATCATCAATCAATACATATGCTGATCTTTGAATCATATATGTTCCTCATATGATATATGATCAGGGATCATTTAGAAATAGCAACATTTTGGCATTAAGAGTCTCATGAATAAGTCACATACTCATTGATCAATAATGATAATGTCTATTTCAAGGAACAAAGCAATGTATCATAAACATAGTATGTGATATATTCAACATCTCCATGTTGCCTCTAGGGCATATCACCAACACGCAGCGGCAAGGAGGACGAACCGCAAGCCAGGGACCGTCAACCCTAGAAGATCACCGCCAAGCAACACCCAAGCAGCCAAAGCTCTAGCCCGCCGTGACCACCGCGGGGCAGCACACCTCCGTGCCTAGAACATGAAGAATAAAATCATGAGAAATAAAATGAAATAACAACCAAATCAGTGAGAGATCGGGGCAGATCCGAGGAAGAAGGTACCAGATCCGGGCCCTAGGCAGCACATCACACACCACCAGCACGACCGAAAGCGACGGGAGGAGGCGGCGAAGACCAAGAGTCGACCAGGAGCGGAAGAGGGGCTAATCGGGAGCGGCGTCCGCAACCGCAGCGGCAAGGGGCGGAACCGCAAGCCATGAAGCCAATCCCCAGGAGATCACCGCCAAGCATCACCCAACACCAAAGCGACAGCAGCCACCAGTCACCCCCAAACCCTTCCACCAGAAATAAATCAACATCGGTGGAGGTAACTCATAGAGCACTTGCAATATACATTCCTCAACATCAAACATATACAAGTAGAACATCAAACCATGAAGCACTGGTGCAGCACCATGGAGACCACACAGTAGGCCAACCGGAGTTAGAGGAGTGGAGTAAAGAGGGGAGAAAGGAGTGAGCTCACCGTAGATGGAGGCGGCGACGTGCTACCACCAGCGCAGCCACGGCCGGCGGCCACGGTGCACTTCCCCGGCGTGCGGTGGCACAAGCCGACCATGACTACCCAGGGCGGCAGACCTCCGAACCTCGTATTAAAAGTAAAAACCATTAGAAATCAAAAGAAGTAGCAACTAAATCCATAAGAAATCAAGCAGATCTGAGGAAGAAAACACCGTATTCGGGCCCTAGGCCCCGAATCTGGCAGCAAACCCATGCGAAACCGAGCGGCGCAGAGGTAGGGGCCGGCGCAGCTACAAGTCGCCGCTGGGATCGGTCGAGTGTCGAGACTCGAATATGCAAATCCGGACTCTCTGTGTATACTGCACTAGTCCAGGATCACGCTAGTGCACACAGTCAAACATTGAGGTAATCATCACCACAATCACGATATTAAATAAGGAAAACTCAAATTAATGCTCAATATCCAAAAGTGAGACCTTATGGTCAATCTTACAATCTCAATAGCCTTAGGGGCTTAACAAAAATAGCAGCGGAAGATCCAAAATAAAACGTAGTGGCCAATCGACATGCCCACGGGCAATCGAGTGGGGAGCGAAGCCTAGAACGCGTAGTCGTCGAAGAACTCGCCTCCTGGAACATCCTGCTGGTAGTACTCCTCATCCTCAACTGATCAACATAGGCGCAAAGCCGTGAGTACATTGGTACTCAGCAAGCCGTTTGTAACAAATGATGCAATATAGAATGCAAGGCTTACCAATGGAAGGCTGAAAGGGTTAATTTGCATAAAACAACATTTGAAATTACCATACATAGATTGAAGGCAAATTGTAAATAAAACAATAATGAATAATCAAAGGAATTGAAGTAAACTACTTATGGACCTCCCATCCACAAGTTAAACCCACCCGCTTATGGATATCCCATCCACAAGCCAAACCAACAGTGAATCAACCATCCACTGACCAGTTACAAGTTTTTCCAAGAGTAACTATACCTCGTGTGAAATCACCGAGCATTGTCCATGACCGAGGACGCGGCTATTCGAATAGTTTTACACTCTGCAGAGGATGCACAACTGTACCCACACGATGTGATAATCCTCACGTTAAAGATAATCACAACAAGGCTTTTACAATGATCCATCTCAACCCGATCTCACTCGCTAAGGTTTCGCCGTCGAGTAGGGTAAATCCCCCTAGTCGGTAATTGCCCCCTCTTGCGCCACAACAACATCAGTAGTGAAACCAAAGTTGAGACTTCACAAATTATTATGCCAGGTCTATCCCATACTAGACATGTGGTTTGCACGGTAAATCTCAGATCAATGGCGCACAAAGTTAAGTCCTTAAGTAATACTCAGGCGAAACATCCTCATCCCATGTGCAACCTGCACCCCCTTTACTGCACGATCATTCGCCCGAGTGGAAACCAATTTTTGTATAACCACGCCAATGACACACCAATGCCATGGCACAAATTTTATATTGGTGGCACCAACCACGATTCGATATATCATTAAGTCAAATTAATTAATCACATGTGATGATGAACCCAAACGATACTAAAAGCATGGCTAAGCATACTAATCGTACCAACCCAAATGTGATCGTAACATAGCATCACTACTAAGTTTCCCAACCTATGGTGACAATGGCATCATGGCATTCAAATTTAACAAGGAGGGAATTACTCAATTGAGGTGATAACTACCAATTACAAGGTTTGTATAAAAGTAGCGATGCAATGTAATTTAAAACAAAATATTTAAATAATAGATTGCAAACTGGGTTCAACATGATCAAAGGACACGACTTGCCTTGCCCTTGCTCAGTTGACAGCTCTTGATCTTCAAATCCAACGGCGGCTCCCTCGAATGCGTGATCTAACGAGAGAGAAAACAGATCGAAAAGACAACATAAATTCAAATAAAATTCAAATAAACTCCAAAAATTCTCAAACCTGAACCAAAAGATAGAGCTCAATTTTTGATGAATTTAGGAAAAAGAATCGGTTCAATCGGAGCTAGGACGAGGGAGAACGGGGCTCTGGAAAAATGAATCTACAGAAAATCGGAAAATTGGAAAAGTGCACTGTGCTGTGGACTGGGCGCACGGGAGATCGGGTCTACGGTGAACCCGGCGCACGAAACAGTGCGGCTGACTGGGCTGCTGGCGCGGTGGCTAGGGCTGACGTGGCAGCTGACTGGGCTGACACGTGTGCGGGTAGGGCTGACGTGGCATCTGGCATGGCGACCGACGTGGCAGCTGACGTGGCATCTGGGCGGTCTCGGGTGCTGACATGGCGGACAGGTGGCGCTGACGTGGCGGCTCGGGTGCGCGGCGGCGGGGCGATCGGACGGCTGCGGCGCGGCCACGTGGACGCATCCGGGCCGTCGGCCCAGATCGGCTCACGGGTCTACGGCTCGGGCTGACGGGCGGGTCCCACATGGCGGCGGCGGGGTGCGCGGTGGACGGCGTCCACGGGGAGGCGAAGGGTCGCGAGGCGCGGCTCCACCGGCGGCGCGGTGCGCGGGGACCGAGGCGACGCGGGGCGCGGCCGAGGCGGCGAGGCGCGGCGGCGGCGAACCTCGGGGTTCGCGCATTAAATACCCCGGGCGGCGGCGGCGCGACGGGCCGAGGCGGACTCGGCCCACTAGGGTTAGGGGCGGGCGCTGACAGGTGGGCCCCACCTGTCGGTGGCACGGACGAGGCGAGCGGCCGGGATGGCGCGCGGGCGAGAGGGGCGCGCTGGATGGCTGACACGCGTCGGCCATCGGGCGGCTCAAGGCGGGCGCGGGCGCGGACGGATGTGCGACGTGTGGCTGGGGCGGCGCGGCTGGGCCGGCGGGCGAGCCGGGCCGGTTCGGTGGGTTCGGCCCACCGGCCGGTTCGGCGGGTTTTTCTTTTTCTTTTCTTTTTCTTTTTCCAGAAATTCAAATAATTACTTTTGAGCTCTAGAAAATAGCAAATAAATCCAGAGAAAAATCCAGAAAAATACCAATAAATTCCTTGAGACACCAGGAACTCAAATAAAATAACTTTGGCAAATGTTAATGTTTAATTTAATCATATTAAATCTAAACAAATTCTGAAAATTCCTTTTAAGCTTTAATTAATTCCAGAAAAATTCCAATGGTGAATTTTATTTTAAAAACTTCAAAAAAAACCCTGAAAAATCAGGATGTTACATCGAGCGAGGGGAAGACAGGTGCGGGAGAGCCGCACTCGGGCGAAGCAGCGGCACGACGTGGGAAGTCGGGGCCGGGGAGTCGAACCGCGGAGAGGCGGCACATGGGAGCGCAGAGAAAGAGGGAGCCGAGAGAAGAGAGGGGGGAGAAGAAGTGAGGCGTCGGCGGAACGGGCGAGGAAAGAAGAAGAGAGAGGCGGAGAGTTAGAGGCTGAGGCGTCGGCAGAGGGGCGAAGAGGCCGAGGGGGAGGAGGCGTCAATGGAGCGGCACGAATTAAAAGCCGGGCGAAGAGGAAGGGTCGGCCGGCAGTTCCAGAAGACAAATTAAAAGCCGGGCGAAGACGAATTAATTCTTGTCATCAATTCTTTTCTATGTTAGAATAAATCAAAAAAAATTCTGCAGTAGCAGTCCAAAAAAATTATACGGGTAGTAATTGCTAGGATAATGAATAAAGGTAAAACGGTAGAATAATGCTAGAAGGAGAAATATGATCTATAGGTAATAATCTATGGTGTTTATAGGTATAAATCAAAAAATTATACGGGTAGTAATATGGTCTTGCATGCTGTGTTACATCCTAAATCATAGGTGTTTTGAGTAGACTGGGTAGAACAGTTGAAATTTTAGAAATTACTTGTTTTTACTGCATCTGTTTATTCATTTTACTGCATTTTCCTTGCTGTCCAGATTGTCCTGCTAGCAACATAAGGTAGATAAAACTGAGTATTAGCATTAAAAATGAGTTAGGGATAAATATTATACCTTAACTTCGTTTCCCTTCAATTTGAGAACTAATTAAGTATCATGCCACCTTTTATATATATATATATATATAGAAAAAATACCTTTTACACCCGGGTGTAATTACACCCATCTCTAATATACCACCTAAACAAACATGAAATACTCATTTATCACTTTAGGTATATTTGTATACTAATTATAAGATACTCCCATGTGAACCACACGAAAAACTTGTAAAGGAGTTCATAGTTTTTAGCGTATTTTGTAAATACCCTCATATACGCACATAAAAAGGAGTATGTCGAAAAAATGTACATACCAGTGGTCCGTGGCAAAGTCAAGAAAACCATATATCCCAGACAAGTATTCATCACTTGGTCTAGGGGAAAACAGTAGCTTCTTAATGGCGTCTAAATCCACTCATTCCCTATGTTAAAAAGAAGTTGTAGCATTTATTCAAATGGAGCACAATGAGAAAACCATCATCTACTTCCAATCAGAAATCAAAACAAACTAAAATCAAGAACTAATATCATTTTTATCAAACATGGAGGACATCAAACCTAGAGGATTGACACTGGGATCCAGTAGCTTTTGTCTCCATGCCAGGATTAGATCATGAGCTGCAAGCAATGTAGTTGTTTACGCCTAAAATCAGAAACTTGTAATTATATCTCCACCCAGTTACTCACAAGCGGCAGCTTGGAGCGGTGTACCACCCTCACACAGACCCATCGAAAAGCGACAATAACTGTTGGCTGGGGCGGTTTCTGACCATATCTATTCTTATGCAGAGGTCCCACACTTGCCCACTTATCACCTACACTGGCAATCTCTGCCCACCTTCTTACATAACTGAAATGGCCAACTGCTCCATCAGTTGCCCTCTATTTCCTTTCTCATGTCTCTTATTTCAACTGTTCAATTTAAATCTCTTTTAATTCTTTCATGCAGAGTGATACTAGATTAATACCAAAATACTTGTTTTACGAAATATACTCAGAAGCTTTGATCAAAGGAATGCTTGCCTGGATTTCAACCATAAGATTTGGATGCAAATAGGATTACGTGAAGTCACTCCCGTAGCTATTTACTTTCTCATGTCTCTTATTTCAACTGTTCAATTTAAATCTCTTTTAATTCTTTCATGCAGAGTGATACTAGATTAATACCAAAAAACTTGTTTTACGAAATATACTCAGAAGCTTTGATCAAAGGAATGCTTGCCTGGATTTCAACCATAGATTCGGATGCAAATAGGATTACGTGAAGTCACTCCCGTAGCTTGGGTTGTCGTCTACAATTAAATACACTAGAGACTCACGAGAACTATACTCACTTTTCTTCAACGCTCTGGCATATTTCTCCTTAGAGCAAGTCCAATAATAGAGCCAAGTGTTTGGCTATAAGCCAAGTTATAAGAGCCAAGTTATACAATAATATGTCTTCTATTTGTCTACAAAAGATTTTTTTATTATTATGTGGTACCATGTCTCACATTCTCTTTCCTACTCCTCCTCACATACATTTATTATCTGGACCCACCACTGCATAGGTTCCCGTGTGCAGCTTGTTGCTTGCATGAGAGCCAAGCTCTCATCTCTCTCCTCTCTTCTCTCCTCCACATCAGCAAAAATGCAGACTAGCTTGGCTATAAGACCATTGTTGTACTTGCTCTTATGCACAGCTACCTCAAGCCTAAGAGCCTCACAAGAGGCATAAGGAGCATCCTCCGCTCTTCTAAGCTATTGACCAACTTTAACTATAATGATGTCCCCAACTCCTAAGCATGAGGAAAAGTTGCAAGACTTGAGTTAAGCGATTTCTTTATTGGCAATTTTTTGTAGCTCAGTATGAGAGCCATACACTAATGAATCAATAAGTAACATAGCTTTTAATTTGACTAAATTGTCCTTAATGACAAATAACTCATCATGAACATAAGTATGAATAGTAGTACCAAGTGCAAAACAAGCAGTCATCTCCTTATTCTTTTTATTTGCTACTCTAAGCCAACCAAGAGTAGATGCATGGATGGTTCTTAGCTTGTCTAATTTAGAGTGCAAAACCAAGCAAAAAATCACAGATATCATTATAGGTACAAGTGATCTAATCCTAGCAAGTTCAGCGTTCAAACTCTCAATCACCTCATTCTGATTCTTCAATTTCTTCTTTGCTTTTTCTAATATTACGATTTAGATGAATGACGACACGAGACATCTCATTGTAAAGGAGATGGAGCAGCAGTTCGCTGCTAGCCTGTCAAGCCACGTGCCGTGCCCAGCTGCTATCCACGCCGTGCGGAAAAACGCCCAAGCACTATGGAGGTAGCAATCCGCAGAAGCTTTTAATTTAAGGGATTGACTACGATTTAATGCTTGCCTACCCTTCCGCCCCTGCTCTTCTCTTTCTGGAACCGCCGGCCGACCGTTCCTCTTCCGCCCGGCCTTTATTTCTCGCCACTCCACCGATGCCTTAACTCCCCTCTGCCCCGACCTTTATCTCTTTGGAGCTCTGCCGACGCCTCGGCTCCTGTCTCCCCGCCTCCCTTCTCTTATTTCCTCGCCCGCTCCGCCGACACCTCCATTCCTCCTCCCCACCTCTTTTCTCTTGGCTCCCTCTCTCTGCGCCGCCTCTGTTCTACTCCCCGGCTCCGCCTCCACGCCCCTACCGCCGGCACTCTCCGAAGCGCCTTTCCTCCTCCTCACTTCGTCGGCCCCATCGGCGCCGCGCTGCGCCGCCTGGACCGCCCTCTCCTCGCCGTTCGGCTTCGCATGGGTTTGCTGCCAGATCCGGGGCCTAGGGCCCGGATCCGGTGTTTTCTTCCTCAGGTCTGCCCGATTTCTTATGGATTTGGTTGCTACTTCTTTTGATTTCTAATGATTTTTACTTTTAATACGAGGTTCGAAGGTCTGCCGCCCCGGGTAGTCATGGCCAGCTTGTGCCGCCGCACGCCGGGGAAGTGCACCGTGGCCGCCGGCCGTGGCTGCGCTGGTGGTAGCGCGCCGCCGCCTCCATCTACGGTGAGCTCACTCCTTTCTCCCCTCTTTACTCCACTCCTCTAACTCCGGTTGGCCTACTGTGTGGTCTCCATGGTGCTGCACCAGTGCTTCATGGTTTGATGTTCTAGTTGTATATGTTTGATGTTGAGGAATGTATATGGCGAGTGCTCTATGAGTTACCTCCACCGATGTTGATTTATTTCTGGTGGAAGGGTTTGGGGTGACTGGTGGCTGCTGTCGCTTTGGTGCTGGGTGATGCTTGGCGGTGATCTCCTAGGGATGGCTTCGCGGCTTGCAGTTCCGCCCCTTGCCGCTACGGTTGCGGACGCCGCTCCCTATTGGCCCCCCTTCCGCTCCTGGTCGACTCTTGGTCTTCGCCGCCTTGACTCCTCCCGTCGCTTTCGTCCGTGCTGGTGGTGTGTGATGTGGTGCTACTCATTCCTTTTTCCTTGTCTCTGTGTGGTTGCGCTGAGATGCTTGCTCACGAATGGTGGCAGCTCGAAAACAGATTGCTAATGTATGAAATGCCCGTGTATGAATTTGGCTTTCTCTTAATATTGATGTACACAGAATAATGTAATTCTATAAATGTATATTCTATCTCCATTTATTCTAAATGAAATTTTTATGCATGAGATGGATCTCTACTTGAAATGAATGCTCTCTCATTTTAATTATATGGATGAATACATAGATAGCTATTGATTTAACAATAACTAAAACCCAATAATTTAATCCCAATTGTTAATTTAGCCATTAAATCGATATTAGTAACACTAATAATGCACTTAGATTAATTAAGAAAGCGGGTCGTTACAGTAAAATGGATGCTCAGTCTGTGCAAACCAACATGCACCAAAAAGGATTAAACGTATGAGGTGTTCGAGCAGATCTGTAGAGATGGCATCGGTTCTCCATTATTGGCAAGGCATTTATTGATGCTTCGTATGCACCCTTTAATTGTTGAGGGCTTGCTTCATGTGATGATGCTTGGATGCAAAGCTTCTTAATGCGCAGTGATTTTAACCTCAATGTTAGATTGCTATTGGTGATATTTTGGAATATTGGTAGCTGATTAAATGATTTTCAAACTGCTTCAAACGTTGTCATCGATTATTTTTTGCTCACTTAGTTGCAGCTGTTAATTTTTTGGCATGTACTGTTGCCAAAGTTTGGTCTAGTTTTATTGAACTCATTTGGACTGTACGTTCGTGGCCTGGGTACATGTTATCTGAGAGAGGAAAATTTCTGTTATTCAATGAATGCTTGTTCTTAAAGGATGTTTCAGGTTAACTACTTATGGGAAAATATAAATGCGATTAGAAAAGCTTGTCTGAATGTTGCGTACGCACTTATATAATGTCTAATTATTTAGGACTATATGAATTTACAAATCTGGATTATTTTGTATGATGAACATGTTAGCACTTTTCGTCACAATTAAATTTTCAACTTTGCAAATAAATCTACCTTGTGGTTCTACAACTTGTAAACAGATTTTTTAACATAAAAAATAGCAGCGAGTTTCCACATATATTTATCTCTGCTTTACTAAATTTCTGGCATGTTTCCAAACCAAAAGCTAGGCTGCAGTTTTTTGTTTTAAAGGACAAAATTAGTATAAATTTAAGAATTTCTACCTTTGCTACCTTTGCCCCCTCCAATTTCTATTAAATAAGATCAATATCTTCAATCTAGCAGTGGTGTTGTTTGTACAATCTATCAATGTTAGATAAGGTTATCCCTAGAGTAGCAAGTAACACATGTCCGTAACACATATATTATATGTTACCAGATGGCTTTGTAACACATGTTTATGTTGCTGCACTATATGCTTGTAACACGTTTATTGATCATATTGAGTATGTGTTACAGAGTCTCCTGGGACACAAAGTATGTGTTGCTGAGTTTTTTTCCCTGTAACACAAATTGTATTGTGTTACAGTCAAGTGTTACTATACCCATGTTCTGTTGTAGTGTGTAGTGACTTTAATGAACCACTCGGAAATCATAGCGTTGTACGAAGTCACACAAGAATGTGCTTGGCTCCAATAAATGATTCACCACATCCAGCACTCATGTGGGATGAATATCATGCAAGCTCTCACAATTATCTGATAATGCAACTTGTGTTGCACAAGTGTAGACGGGCTACATGAAGAGTCATTTCACAAAGCATATCAACCCCAAGTTCTTCTATGCTCATGAATTGCAAAAGATGGATGAAATTAAGGTACTATATGCTATGTCATGTGAAAATCTTGCAGACTTATTCACTAAGTCACTCTCAACATCTAGTTTTGAAATATGCGTACGAGGAATTAAAATGATGAGACTTAGAGAAGTGCAGAATTCAGGGGGAGATTTTTCTCAAGCTCGTTATTAAAACTTGATCATAAAGTTCGAGTACCCAAAGAATAAATCCTAAAGATTAAATGAAATTAGGTGGATTGTACTCTTTTTCCCTTGACGAGTTTTCCTGAAGTTTCTCGGCCAAGGTTTTTAATGAGGCAATTTGTGCAACACAGCATAACATGTATCATGTACTCTTTCTCCAATTTTTTCTCACTGGGTTTTTATAGAGTTTTGATGAGGCACGAACGTGTCATATGAGTGCCCAAGGGGGAGTGTTGAGAAACCTAGGTCTGGGCTTAAAGTCTTGGCCCATGGCGGGCATCTCACCACTATGCTATATATAGGGGGTCCTATTGGCTATTTTGTACACATGAAAAGAAAAAGCAATAAAGAAAGAACAGGAGTTCTCCCCTCCATCTCTGTATTCCAATCTACTATTTGCATTACTCTGTGATTGATTTGTTTCTTTGCATAGGAGAGGAATCCATCGGACTGGACTCGCCAGCGATAGTTCCTCAACAAAAATCGCCCAAGATAATAATAACATGAATAATAGCATAATAGGAACATAAAAATATTCACAATTAAATCATATTAAACTGTGAGATAGTATGGCTCTTAGCACAGTAAATGGCTATATGGCTCTTAGCACAGTAAATGGCCCTTAGCACAGTAATCTCGATTACCACGCTTCCTATCCACTGAGCCATGAATGCTTGAGTTCACCACATCCATCTGCTTAGCAATTACTACTAACAGCTGACAATGAACTACATATGAAAATCAAGCATCACAAGTTGACACGTAGGCCGTTATACAATAATATGTAGCCCATGGCTATAAATCAACATAATAGGCAGGCCATGAAAGACTCATGCATGTATCATATACACAATAGATCATACTATTCACGCAACCTGCAAAAATGAGTTATGTGTAGAAATCAATTCTATCACGCGATATGAACACATAACACCTATAATACGTGGTACGATTACCTAACACAATGGATCAAAGGGACAACGCCCTTGGAATTTTTTTTGGAACATGAATCCTATTCATGAAATCACCTTTGAAAATTTCATCGGATTAATCACACTAACCCAATTCCGAACTAATCTGATCGACCCAATTTTCCATTGATCAATCATATTGATTAGCGCGGGAGGTTTCCAGAAATAATGGCAACACGGTGCTATCAATTCATACCTCCTCCGAAACCATCTACTACCACTGAAACCGATCCAAAAACATGAACTTATCTAAGCTATCACATCAGACCAGTAATAGATCCAATATGCTACCACCACATATCAATTATATGCAACCAATCCAGATCAAAAACTACACAGGATGGCTCTGATACCACTGTTCGGATATGGGTAGGCTACACTAACGTAGATTAAAATTTTCTACTGTGTAAACCAGGAAGCCATGCGAGTAAGAGATCATGGATCGTTACTACTAGATGCGCAGTGCAGCAAAACTAGAGTTAAAGCAGCCGATTCAACAACGAGCGCGTCGGTGTAGTGGTAGTAGTTGATCATCCTCCGATAGTCGATTGTCTTCTGGCCAACCGTCTCCTCTTCGTGATCGTCCCGATCAGTGCCGCAGTTGCAACAACGCCTCTACCAAGTCCACACATCTAGGGATGGAACTCCGTGCGTCAGCGTGCTAGCACCAGTGCACACGATAGGGGTTATGAGAGGTGGCGGTTTGGGTTTCGACTGGTGTGTTTCAGGATGCCTCCCTCAGCCCTCGCACCTCTCCTTATATAGCCTCCAATTAGATTCTTATGCGATACGAATAGAGATCGTATCCCACTCGGAGACTATCATCCGATCCTTTATTGTTCCAGCCTATTTAGTGTGTACCCTGTAGGTTCTTGTATATTTTGCCATGAGCAGAAAACTCCATTCCGGTCCATAAGTCGGTAGCGATCCATAGCAGGACATAACGGCTCCTAAATATACATAAAGATCATATCAGATGAATCTATATAGTGCTAATGTATTGATCTCTTTGCCTCATGATACCAGATTGAACTCAAGACGAGAAGCGTGCCATCCTATGATAGCTCGATCCTTCACTCAAACCTGTAGTGAATTACTTAGTTATGATTGACTCCACATTCGGCATGGCCATGCACTTCCTTAATCCAATCACATCGAGGGGCCCAGAGATATCTCTCCGGTTATATAGGAGAGGCAAATTTCATCTTGATCGTTCATATTCCTCCGCATGTTTCATAGTAAATCTGAAAGCTACCTCTATAACTACCTAGTCACGGAGTGGTGTTTGGTAACCCTTAAGTAAACTATTACACATGTAGGGAACAATGACGATATCAGATCTATGGATTCTACATACATTATGTATGAGACCAACTGATTACACTTAAGAATATAATAATTCTCATAGTGTCTCATGATGGGTCAATCCAATATCATGTTCTCTAATATATGTCTATATTATTGATTTGATATTCTATATCCGTGATTCGTGAAACATTATTATCAATTAATACATGTGCTGATATGTAAATCATAATTATCTCACATAATGATATAAGATCAGGGATAATTTAGAATAATATCAAAACATGAAGAAAGAGTTTCATGAACATGTCACATACTTGTTAATCAATACGAAAGATATTTATTCAAACGACAAAATAACATATTATTGAAAAGATTATAAATATAGAAATGATATAATTATCTCCATAATTAGCTCTAGGACAAATCACTGACAGACGACAAAAGCATTAGCAGCTAGCAAGGATATCCTACTAGTTCTGGATCACAAGTACAACACATGAAGAAGAAAGAGAGAGGGAGAGATAGGGAGAGGGGTGAGAGATTATAAAAGGGGAAAAACAAAGAGAAAAGAGTCATCACATTGAACCTAAAGCCCTACACGGTTACATGCATGGCAAGCCACAAGCTAAGTACTACACAAGCTGACTTGACTAGCTACGTCCAGAGGGACTCCCTCTTGAGGTGCTCCTGCGCCGCGTAGTGCACGCTGCCGGCCGCCGCGGCGTAGCTGCTCATCTGGTTCGGCGGGACTAGCCCGCCGCCGTTCTGCATCAGAAACGCCTCTGCCGCGGCGGCGTCATCGACGTCGACCATCTGCTGCTGGTGATGGTGCTGCACCGTCATGCTGTGGTCGCCGCCTCCGGCGAGCTGGTCGGCGGCGCCCTGCTGGTCGTCGCGCTGCTGCATCTGGATGCTCAGGTTCTCGGCCTGCGCGACGGCGAGCTGCGTCTGCAGCTGCGAGACCTGGTTCTGCAGGAAGGAGATGGCCCCCACGCAGCCGTACACCGGGTCCCGCATCCGCGAGTTCGCCTCGTACACCAGGCTGCTCACCGCGTCCCCGCGCTGCTGCACGGGCAGCTCCTGCAATGCCATGCCATCTCATACGTCAACGCGCGCGACGGCGCGAGCGAGCGTGTGTGCATGGATCGACTTGCATGAGGCGGTACATGCGTGCACGTGCCATGTAGTGGTAGTACTATGTATCTGCGTACCTGGAGCATCTTGCTGACGTTGCTTGCACCGAAGACCTTGTGGACGATGGCGAACTCGTGGGGGTCGTCGGCCGGGAAGAATGGCGCGAAGATGCAGTCCTTCGTGCACCGCCGCCGCAGCAGCTTGCACGACGCGCATGGCGAGCCTCCGCCCATGTAGTAAATGCCAGAGATCTCGATCGATCCAGCAACGCAACAAGACACTACTCCTATGTAAGCAAGCAAGCAGTGGAACACTAACCGGGCAGCATGCACTTGAGCTTGCTAAGCTTAACTAGTTAGCTACGAGAGAGCGAAGGAGAGCAAAGAAAATGGCGATCAGAGAGTGCGAAACGAGCGGTATTTATAAGCAACATCTATACGTGTACAGTTGTACACACAGTTAAGTAGCAAGATGAAGACGAAGACGAAGCCGACGCATGTGTGCTGTTCAGACCCGAGACAAGGGTAATTACTTGCTGTTGGTTAGTTTCTCAAGAGATGCCCTGGGTGCCCCTGATCTGCTAGGGAGGTTAATTAATAAAATCCGAACAAGGTAAAAGTAAACATAACTGTGGTCGAAAAACTGTGATTTATGCCTAAAAATGCATTATAGCTGACTGAAATTTTACTGTAGCTAAAATTAACTTATTTGGCGTAATTAAATTTCAAAAATTTTAAAAATAGAAAAAATATGTTAGCTCATCTCGAACAACACAAATGAATACAGGAAAAAAGAACCGGTAAAAAAGCTCAAAAACACAAAAAATCAGAAAAGACGAAATTTATGAATAGTAAAAAATAAGATAAAAATCACAAGTTAAAGTTGAAACGAGCGGGACCTAATCTAGACCTAGATAATTTGTCACTGACCGCTGCAGGACAACAGGGTCGATTAGATTAAGAGAGGTGACACAGGTGATGCTTCCATTGGACACAAGGGCATCAAAGTCACCGTTAATTTACTAGCTAGGAACCTAAGTAAATTAATTAGTACAACTCAACCAATTCCTGTCAGCTTGGGTGCGTGCTGTGACCCAGCACCATCAATATATACGTAACATGATCGCCGGATTGACCCGTGCTATGGCATATGAATACGTGTACGAAATAAGGCAAGAGAGAAAAAAACAAATAATGCTACAATGTCAACTATGTGAAGTATACATAGTGGGTATTCATACCGCTGCTACAAAAAGAGTCAGCACAGACGGCTCAAAACCGTTTCTGAATTGTCTGAATTTATATGTCCGTGATAACAAGTAGCTATCACAGACAACTCTTGAACTGTCTGTGAAAAGATACCACACAGACAATTTTAGTTTAGAACCATCTGTGATTGTGATCTAGCGTCCTCATAAATTGGACCCCTTCAGCTCATCAATATTCTCTAATTAATCTACAAAACAGCTCAATCAGAGAATGTAGATGAACCAAAACATGTCTATTTATGAGAACAAGATCATTGTGCAATAAACTTTGTCGCTATGTCTTCATCTTGCAATAAAACATGAATTTCAACAAGAGCCGAAACCTTAGCCATCCATAAATCATCACAAGAACTAAGGTATCAACAATTAATTTTTACACATACGAGCATCAAGATTTATATAGCTGAACCCTAGCCATCCAAAAGTTTCGGATGGGGCATATATCACTGGTGACGAAGGAGAGGCGGCGACAGCATCACCGTTGTATCACGACGGTGACACTGCACAAGACATTGTTCTGATACTTAGGGCAAGAGTTTCTTATGCAATGAACCGTGGCATCACAACTAGAGGTGGACGAGCTCACGGCGGTAATCAGCGTCATCGAGAGGACATGGTGCTTCGGTTTGGGGAAAGAAGCAGGAATGAAGAGTAGATGAACTAGGAGCAACAGGAAATGTTGGTCCTTAGAGTGAATTAGGGGGAAGGGAGTGGGGGAGTAATAAGGGGTGAGAGGTGGGAGGAGACCGGTGCCTGCTGTTCGATGCGGAGAGAATGGATAGGTGAGATTGAAATTCTGGGAGAGATGCCACAGATCGGTGATGTGGCATAACAATAGACAGTTTCAAAACCGTCTGTGATGTATGCTAACATCATAGACGGTTTTTAATTCTAACCGTTTGTGATAATATCACAGATGATTCAAAAAAAACTGTCTATGATAAGTAGCTCATCACAAATGATTCTTTCCATCGTGGTAAACTTAGACGGTCTATCTTGTAAAATCATCTATGGTAACTTTATCACTAACGGTTTGTGTTGAATCGTCTGTGATGAGGCACCCAGAATGACCCTTTTTGAAATAGTGTACGTACAAAGGTTAATCAGTTGAATAGATTAGGGATGCATAGAACGTGAACAAGAGCAGATGAGATCGTGGAGTTGAAGCAAAGAATCGATGGAGTAGTGTGGAGTTTACTCCTCCCATTGCGTAAAACCAAGGGTGCAGCAACACTCCATCCAGTAGTGATAACTAGGCGTAGACAATAGTTTATTTAGCGGTTTTGCTATTGCATAGTTGACTGAAATTTTTTTATCTCCCAGTCATTTGAAGTTGCACTCTTAGTCACCTAAAGTTGTAGTGTACTAATCCCCCTACCTGAAGTTGTACTCTCAGTCACCTGAAGTTGCAGTATAAAAAAAGTGACTGAAGATGAAGGGAAAAAACTGTCGTATGTGCAATAGTCACTCCCTTTATTCAGTTGCTGTTGTGACAAGAATCCTCCATAATTCCCTTCTCCCACAACCACGGGTTGGACCCAATAATGCAATCATGCGGCGAATGATATATTTAAATTAAACCTCTCAAAAGGTATTAAACTTTCACTTCATTAGCTATTGAAAGCTACGAAGATCATATTTACTCATTAATAAAGAACACAGAAAAGCATGGAAGCAAATTGAGTTTACCTCCTATAGGCCGGTCGGATTGCTATGAGAAATTAAAGTGGTTGGATTGGCTGAGCGGTCTTTGACTAACCTCTGGTCGGACTGTAAACCTGGAGGCGGTTGGACCGCATCTCTGTTCTTAGAACTGAAAATCAACCCAAGCCTAAAACTAAAAATGGTGCAATCTCCAAAATACATATCCAAATGATTTAAAACTTTGTACACACCTTACTAAGGATGACAAAAATCTAATCTATCCAAGAATCGCATGGACCTGACTAAAATTTCAACATTTCCTCAAGACAAATAAGGTTGCACCAAAATTAGGCAAAACTCAAGAACTTAATATATGACTTTCTCGTGGGTTGAGGATAGCCAAGATGGTTCTAGATGAGTTTTCACATATCACAACAAGCAAGAGCACCTATAGATTCGAGGTAAAAACACTAGGAACAAGATATCATTAGAAGGGCTCCAAATTAAACCAAATCGAGCAACATTCAAGATCTTGCTATAACTGGCCCTAGATAGATGGAATATGATTCTCATGAGGTATCTCCATCATTTACACATCTTTGAAACTCAGCAAGATCAAGAGTGAAGGGGAGAGGGCAAAACTCCAATCAAAATAAGTGCAAAGTCAACAAGAGTAAAAACACACCATGTAGGATGAATAAGATTGATCAATTACACTTGTACATAAAAGGTTTTATAGCCACTCCACCATAGATGATAGAGCTCTCACAAGAGCACTCACCCAAAGTTTCCATCACAAGGAAGTCTCTCTCTCTCTCTCAAAGCCTAAATGAATCGATGGTTGGTTCTCTTCTCCCGTTGGCTACATGCCTCCAACCTATTCCACTCATAGAGAAGGAGCAACCAGTCTGTATCTAACTCTAATTGATACCATCTATTAGCATAACTAGAGAAACTCGTTAACCCCATACACCAGGTTTTACACTCATAAATGACTTATGCATACTTCTCAATGCGCATAAGCCCAAACCTGCTAAAGAGCAAGTTTCCCATCCACTTTGCTTGTTCAGCGTCTCCTTGACCTAAACCACTCTCCTAACACCCTCCAAGCACCGTGGGTTTGGTCCTATCGTTATTCTAGTATTTTGGCTTTCCCACAAAAACACCATCGCTTTGATCGTGGACCTTACCTCTTCTTTGAGCCTAATCTATGGTCATCTTCACCTTTACAAGTAATCTCCATGCCTACAACGTATAGGTATCTCTGGAAGCGGTGAAGCTAGAGCTCCGGCGGTGGAGGCTCCAGTGAAAGTGATGAACTTTAGATGGATCTGGACTCTAGCGAGTTCTGTGGGACAAGCGCGACTAGTGAGAGAGATCTGGATCTGAATCTGGCGTGGCGAGCTTTGGACGATTGAATTTGGGAGAGATAAGGGTGATGTGGTGAGGTGAGATTTAGGAGAGGATGGTGGTTGGGGTGAGGGCAGTGAGGGGTGATATATTTGTGACTGATAGGTGGGCCCAGAATAATTGTATAATTTCTTTTATTTTTCTAGGGTTTTTGGTATATATATTCTTACAAGCATACAAATTTAAATATTATAAGTGCTCAAATGAAAAAAAATAGAGGACAGAAGTATAAATGCCTCAAACCGCCACTTGAAGCAACCGTGCATTGGATAAGAATTTTTTGTCCAATGGATTGAGCTAATATGGAATACTCTTCCTCCTGAGGCTGCCATGTGCTATCATGATATTGGGGTTGTTCTTTTAGGATGCAAATTATTAGTCTAATGAATAATGATTACTAAAGAAGTCAAAACCAAAAGCCGACTGAAAAACCGAAAAGAACACGGCCATTATTATATATGCCCTAAGCACTACCATAATCCATAACAGTTTCCCCTTCATCCTGACGGTTCCTGGCCGCTAGGAATAATCTGGATTCTGGTAGTGAAGATCCGCCCGTGGGTTATGAGCTAAAACTAGGCCTATTGAGCTAAGGCGAGCCTTTTTTTCTTATGTCTACATGTGGTACGTAAAAGCAACCTACATATGATAAAGTGCCAAGTTTCTACATGATAACTAAATGTTTGGTTGAAAGAATAAATTATTCCAATAGGAGATAGTTTGTTGGGAGATGTACATAGACCTAGCCAAATGAACTGCTCGGCACAACTTGGCACAGGCCTATGTAGACACTGCATGTTTAGGCATAGTCCAGTTGGCCCAGTTAACTAAACGGGCTGGATTGGCCTACCAGCTCAGCCTCGGGTATAAGTATGGTCCAATAAGATGACAGGTCGTGCTGTGTCGGTCTAGGCACATGTAGCACGACGGGTTAAGAATGGCCCATTTAGCATTGGTTGAGATTTGACGTGGTATTGCTACACATTATATAAGGCAATTGCTATACCACATATACGTACGATACGTCGTGGAGTTTCATACAGTTCTCTCCACCACTCAATTATTAGCCCATGAGGATAAAGTGGAGATCCTTTTCCAACATTCTGACCACGTCTTCGGCCACTCCTCAACCACTTCAACCACCTTCAACTGGAACATTCTCCAACTGCCACACCTAGACCTCTACCTCCTAGCGGCCGCTTTAATTGAAGAAGAGGCCCACGCAACCATTCTTGATTTGCCCATGCACAAAGCGCTTGGTCTTGATGGCTTCAATGGTAACTTTTATCAAGCATGTTGGATTGTCATTAAGAGTGATCTCACGGCAGCTTTGAATGGCTTCCTCAACCTGAGGACAATAAATCTCCCATGCTCAAAGACAGGAAACATCATCCTTCTACCAAAAAAGAATGGAGTTTAGTCTGCAGTTGATTACAAACCGATTAGCCTCATCCATAGTTTCTCTAAAATCGTAACAAAAATCTTAGTCCAGAGGCTTGCTTCCTTCATGGATGAGTTGGTTTCACCCTGCCAGAGTGCCTTCGTAAAAGGCAAATGCATCCAGGACAATTTTCTCTATGTTCGCAACTTAGCAAAAAATACCACCAGCGCAAGACACCATCCCTCCTGCTAAAACTTGACAATGCAAAAGCCTTCGACTTTGTTCACTGGGACTACTTTCTCGACCTGCTTCAAAACTGAGGCTTCCCTTTATGATGGTGAGACTAGATTTCATGCCTTCTCTCCACATCCACCTCAATGGTTCTGCTCAACGGCACACCCAGAAATAAAATACAACATTGCAGAGGGTTACAACAAGGTGATCCACTCTCGCCCTTCCTTTTCATCCTCGTGATTAAGCCCTTGCAAAGAATCTTAGATATTGCAACGGACTGTGGCCTTTTGCAACCTCTTGATGGCCGTATGACTTTCCTCCATACTTCTTTGTACACGGACAACACGGCCATCTTTCAAGCGCTGCAACAGGACAACATGCAGAATTTTGTCTAGATGCTTCATAACTTCGACAATACAATGGGCTTCAAGACAATCTTCAAAAAATCAAATCATGCCTATTCATTGTGAGCAAATCGACCTTCACACCACTATACATGAACTATCGGTTGAGCTTACTTTCTTCCCACTACAATTCCTAGGACTTCTTCTCACTCTCAAAAGGCTATGTCAAATGGACTTCTAGGTGCTACAAGACAAATGTGCTACCCACCTAACTGGATGGCGTGGAAAGCTACTGTCGCTGGCGGGAAGGAAAAACCTTATCAAAACAATCTTATCAGCCCAATCCACTTACCTTCTAACAACCATCAAAGCACCATAATGTGTGCTCAAATCCCTCAACAGGCAGGCTCATTATTTCCTCTTGGCAGGATTAGAATAATTGTCAAGGGGCAAATGTAAGGTCAACTGGGACAAGGTCTGTAGGCCAACTCACCTAGGGGCTAGGACTCTTGGCCCTCAAGCACTTCGCTAGGGCTCTTAGGCTTAGATGGCTTTGGCATGAATGGGATGCCATAAATAGACCTTGACACGGCATGAAAACTCCTTGTGACGACCAAGATCAGGAGCTCTTTGCAGTGATGACCACCGTGCACATCGGCGATGGGAGGAAAGCATCCTTTTGGAACTCATCCTGGGCGCATGACACCCATCTGTGGGACATCACACTAGCCATCTTCAACACCTCTAAAAGGAAAATTTTCACCATGCAAAAAGCGCTATCAAATAACATATGGCTATAGGAGCTCAATCTGTCGACAGGCCTAATGGCACAACACATTCAAGAGTTGGTAATCATTTGGGGGCTTATCTCCAGGATGCCCCTACAAGTCGGCAGTGATGACTCCATCTCTTGGAATCTAACCACAAATGGATCTTATAGCGCTGCCCCTGCATACAAAGCTCAGTTCCTAGGCACAACCCATACCTCAATGAACAATGTCATCTAGAAGACCTGGGCACCACAGAAATGAAAAGTATTCTCTTGCCTGGCCATTCAAAAGAGAACTTGGACAGTGGACCACCTTTCTCGACATGGGTGGCTGAACTAGATTGTTTGCCCTCTCTACATGCATGAGACAGAAACCTTGCTTCACCTTTTTGCCTGGTGCCACTATTCCAAAAGAATTTGGGCAACCATTGCACAATGGACCCTCACTGATTCCTTGAATCCAAAAGTCTAGGAGACCACGATTTCCATTCGGCACTGGTGGGAGTCCATCACCCTTATTCCTAGAGCTCCTCAAGAGGCTACGACCTCTCCTATCATGCTAGTCATGTGGGAAATCTAGAATGAAAGAAACGCCTGGTTTTTTCATTCCACGGGAACTACGACGACGTCCCTAATAGCATGCATTAAAGAGGAAGCCGCTAACTAGGTCCTCGTAGGTGTCAGCAGACTCGTGGAGTTACCTTTTGTTCCTATAACTTCTTATCTCCTTAACATTTTCCCTCTTTGGTTCCTAGTATACTCTTGATTCTCCTCTCTTAATCAATTGGGCAGCACTCTACCCTTTTCAAAAAAATTCTTATCCATCCTCTCATTCAGGTGACTCCAACTAATCAACCAATCCTCTTGACTAGAAATGAAGTGGCTTTCCTCTCTATTGCTTGCTCTGTCTCTCTCCTAACCATGCTATCGATGCTGCGGTACATGCCATCGGCTCGAGCAAGTCCAGCTAGAGCTCCACCGTCAATACCACTCAAGCGTTAGCAGTTGTGCCATGAGCCACCATTGTAGCTGTGCTACACACTCCAGGTATCAACTATTTCTTCTCTATGATCGGTACTAGTTTAGCGTCCAGCGAGTGTCACGGCCTCCCTCTCAAAGTCAAGCTCCACCACCATTGTGTGTGTCCTCGCCATTCTAGAACCCGCCGTTATGTGTGTCCTCGTCCTCCATCTCCGCAACGCTCTACCCACCCCACCTTTTCTATCACTCTGCCTACCCCCACCTTCTCCAACCACTCTACTTGCCCTCACCAGCCCACCTTCTTCATTAGCGCACCTCCTCCACCGCTCCCTCCCTTGGTACCTTACTCCCTCCTTCGCCAGTGTGCCACCTCCCATCCATCTCCTCCGTTGCTCCACCAGCCCCACACCTCCTCTGGCACCCGCCCCCACCTCCTCCGACCTCTTTGCCCCTCCCTTCTTCAGTCCCTCACTCCCTCCTCCACCAACACACCACCTCCCGCCTGGCCCTCACTTCCTTTGCTGGCCACCTCCTCGACTCCTTCGTCATCGCCATCTGCCAAATATATCGCTGGCTCAGCTCCTGAACCATCGGGCCTAATAGGCCATGCCATGCTCACCCGTGCTTGGGACGTGTCTAGCATGACATGTTACTATATGGTGATGCCTGGCTAGCCCGCTTGGCTGAGGTTACGACCCAAGCATGGCAGACCATGTTGAGCCAGGCCAGCATGACCCTTTTAATCCAGGGCCATGCAGTGCTTAGGTCGGGCTGAGGTTGCAATGCAAGCATAGCAAGCCGTGTCGGGCTGGGTTGGTATGACCCATTTTGTCCAGAGCTATGCCGTGCTTGGGCTAGGCCAATAGTACTAACTTTTCACACTTTTGGCATTGTAGCAATTTTTAAATTTGGCCTCCGAATGCCCGTTTTTGCAAAAATAACCCCGCCTACTATCGCCTACTATCGCCACCACAACTTGGTAGAATGTGGGTGGCGCAGCAGGCGAGGTGAGCTTGGTAGGGACACAATGCGTGTAGGAGCTGGTAGGGCTCACCGGTCTGCCGACCTACCCATGCTTGGCAAGTGCTGCAGAGCAGCTTCATCTTGCAAGGATCTAGCTACCTGCATGGCCCTTTTAGCCTTTTTTCTAATTAGGTGAATACCCATGCTTTTGTAAGCATGAAAAAAAAATCATATTATCTGGACATGTCGGCTCGAAAATGTCAGGCTTTGCCTGCCTGGCTGACGCCATCGGCTCCGCATCAACAGTCACCTAGCATGCCTCCGTGCTATCAGCTTTGCCACACACTCGGTAGTGCTTTAATTTTTTTTAAAGAATTTGTAGGATGGTCAAATTTGTGTGTTTGATACATTGCTTTTTTGTGAATTAGGGTAGAAATTTTTTACAAAGGTGCAAGGGAAAGTTCAGAGAGGTAGATGAAGCACCATCACCAACTCCATCTGTTAAGTAGTATAGGTACATTGTTAAAAAATTATCATAACGGACCATGTATAGCCCGACATAACACTTTGCAATGAAGGTGTGAATTACATGGTGCGTAGGGTTTGGTTAGGTGCATATATTTTGCCTCACTACTCGTACGATATAAATGGCAACTTAAGATACATGCATGGTCTTTGGAAGCCATACTTGTAGTCATTTATCATATACATTTGGATCCATCTGTGTCTTTCCCTTGTCTCCTTTGCGGGTCTTAGCCTTTGCGACACGCATCCAGTACATGGCTTCCACAACTTCTACAGGCTTGTCCCAACTCAAAATAACATGCTATTCAATGAGGGCATCGAGGACCATCAACGCCTTTCCCATGTCCTCCACCATCCTAGCTTTTCCCTTGTCATTCGAGGTGTATGATTTCTAGCATGTGAAGTTCTCCGATGCCACTAAGTAGTTGAGCATGTATTTCTGCTCGATGAATGCCTTGTCATACATTTCTGGGCCGTTAATCTATTGGAAGAAGTAGCAACACTTCGTGATCTGTTGTCATGCACAAAGAAGATTAGCGATGTATGAAATGAAATATGCAATATGATTTGTTGATACGTGACATTCTCTTAGATGAATTTCACCGCATGTGTAGTGCACCCAGGTAGCGATGGCTTAGTGTGCGGACTGAATGATATGTGTTAGGTTACTGTAGTCGCATTGCGGCCATGAAAACTATGGTGGGATAGGTGCTTCCTTGCTAGAATTATCAGGGTAGGATCCCTTCTTCTTGGCCACCCACTTCCGCTTACAAAGCAGTTCTTCGTAGTTTCACATTCCTAACAGCAGCATAGTGATGAGCTGTACCTATGCTCCCTTATCTTAGCCTCTTCCCCTATTTTGGAGACCAACTTTGGTGGAGTGTTTAATTCGATTGTGGAGTCCACTTGGACTTTATAGGCGGTCCTTACATACTATTTAGGAGTAAATTTTGCCAAATAGTAATACACTCACATCCGCGAGAGTGAATGCTGTCGGCACAGGGAAGGTCACATTGTTGTCTATTCATCAAGAAAAGCTAGTACATATGTCCATTCTCTATGGAAAGCTGGTGCATGCTATTAGATCACTGAGAAAAAGTTTTGCATGCTATCACCTCAACGAGAAAAGCAGGTATGCGTTGTCGACCTAGTGAGAAAAATGCTATGTGTTATGAAATCACTTGAGAAAACCAATGCATGTTGTCCACTCTATGAGAAAAGCTATTACGTACTGTGTACTCAATGAGATAAGTGGGTGTGTCTTGTCAACTCAATGAGAAAAGCTGGTATGCGTAGTCACAACATTGGGAAAAAGTGGTGCGTGCTGTCAAATCACTAAGACAAGCTGCCGCATCTTGTGAAGTATATGAGAAAAGTGGTCGCATGCTGTCAATTCACTCAGAAAACCTACCTATTATAAAATGGCATGACACACATTGACAAATTCCAGATCTTAGTGGTACAATGGGGACAAAGCATTAATGAGTAAGTTGTTACATTCAACACTTAGAATGGAAACACAGGACTAGTGGAACAATATTTTGACATGCTCGATGCAAAGTGCTGAGACCGAGCGCAGTACCGGGTCAAGGGTGGTCCGTTTGCCGCTTCCTCATGCTCAAAAGCTGGTCCTCAGGGAAAGTTAGCCTGTCCAAGGATTGTCGTACGTCGTGCAAGTCATATTACGGTGGCCGAGTGGGAACCGGAGCACCAAATAACTGACTGAGTCCAATCTCTTGAGTGTTGAGCATCGGCTGCACCCAGTTGCCCATGTAACTACTAGCATCCTTTGGAGGGAAACATATTTTTAGGCTAACAGAAGGTACAATTACAGCGTAAACTCTGGTTCTAAATAGATAAACCTACACAGTTCTGAATAGACAAACATGTGTAGTGTGCTAAGTCAAGAATGAACCCATAACCCACTCTCGAAACTCTTACCTCAGGACATGCATGATTGTATTGTTTGATTAGATGGAGGAAGAGTAATCATGGAGCAGCAACGAAACTCATAATTGTGAGGACTGGTGTCACATGTTGCATGGACCATGAACCTCTAGGGTACTCCACTTTAAGGTACTCTAGTCCAGGGTAGTCCATTGCTGGGTTGCTCGATGCTGTGTAGTCTACATCGTACTGGTGGACCATGTAGCTATCGTACATCTGATCATACCAATGGGCACACTCCCGGAGGTACAAGTGGTCCACACGTGCATACATTTCATATTGCACCTCGTAGTCTCAGACAGTTGAGTCGATGTCGCTACCTGGGGAAACATGTGCCTCAGGCTGTTTCCTTATCGAGGATGGACGTACTATGCTCTATTGTGCCCCTCCCCCCACTGGCGAGGGAGGTCCGGCGTTGGGTTGCCTTCGTGATAAAAATGAAAGAAGAGTGGTGTCAGCGCAAACAGCCTACACAAAGACGACATGTATGAAGAATAAGGAAACTAAGGTATCATGCTGATTATACAAAAATATGAAATTAGCAAACTTGATCAGTGCGCTGCATGAACAAGGAACGCCCAAGGATAGGATGGTATGTTGAGGAGCTATGATGTGTTGATGAAGCTACGGATGGGAAATGCTATGGCTCATCGCACCCAGGATAAACATGTCGCTAGGACAACCATAGCTGATGGCCCCACTGCGCTTTTAGCATCCTTGTACATGTTGCAAACGGATGTTCGGAGCCATTTGACAGTGCTCAAACATCCACGGCGCAGTGCAGTACCACCCTCGAACATGATACCACAAAGCTAGTCGTACTGCAGCGAAGGACGAAATAGGTCGGTCCTATATGCATGATCAGTACAGTACAAAAATGAACTTGTAATCATTTACTGTTACATCATGTCGTGCTACACAGTATCGGTTCAGGCTTAGTGCTAACCTGTCAGCGTGCGTGGCCTCCAGCGGGTGTTTCAAATGGGGCCCTGTTAGTCTGCAACAGGTGTGCAGCACGTACCACCGCAAGTACATGGGGTACATGTCTGGGTCGTACGACCTACACTCTTGCTCGGCTTGTGTCCTCACTGACTCCTCCCAGGCCGTGGTCCATGGTAGCTATGTGTTCCTCCAGTTGCCACTCTTCTGTCCCTTCTTCTTTTGCCTAGAAAAAAAGGTCACGGTACGCAACAGTAATTTTAGTGTGGAAACAAAAAAATAAACAAATTGTACATGCATTACAAGTTAAAGCAACCGACTGTATGAAAATAGCTAACAAACAAATTTACTTACAGGTGAACAGGTCTGGGTATTGATTGACCCGTTGCTGGTGGCACCTGTTGATGAAGTCCAAATTGTCTCATGACTCATTGGGAGGGTGTAGGGCTCCACTATATGGAAGAAGACAAGATGGCAAGTCATAAGCTAGTAGTCGCTATCCTGCTCGCTTTGCTCTGACAAGCCGAAAGGCGTAGTCCCTGAGATGAATTGTGCGATCCACACCATCCACACGATGCTACCCTTATGCAAGGTCTAGGTACGCTCACTGTGATCTCTTCCTGTATCATCCTAGCTCGTTAGCAATCCAACAAATACCCATGGTGGCTCCATCAACTGGGTCCTAGCCATCATCGTGACCGTAGGACCATGCCTCCAATTGGTATGGGTGCACTTGCACCCAAAAGTATAGTCAACTAATAGGGAAGTGCTCCTATGACCACAACTACAACAAGACGTAGCAGACAGTGAGGTTTGGTTGCTAGTAGCATGCTACGAGCCGTCGCACAAACCTCTCTATGTTATGCACAGTACAATAGAGCCCCAACTATATAGCGGGACCTCACCAGGCTCAGCATCTACCAAGGACTCAACGAGGTGGATGTAGCTAGAATACACCAAATCTCCCTGAGTCATAGGAAATAGGACCCACCCGAACATGAAGAGCAAGTAAGCAACTAGGTGAGACCTCACAACCTCTGCAGGCGCATTTGCTGGGCATTGTATGTACCATCATAGCCACGAATGTGGTACCCCATAGATCCTATCCAGAATGAGATGACCAAACCGGTGTTGTAGACGTGCCTTCCAATCAGCTGATTTGGGGGGTGGAACCATGGGACGACCTCGTAGTGGCAGGCTGGTAAGGTAAGCAACATCTTGTAGAGTGATGATCATCTCTCCCACTGAAAGTAAAACGTGTGGGTCTTTGACCACCATCGGTTAACAAGTGCCAACAGAAGTGGGGAGTCCAACGTGAACGAGTGCGCAATGTGCATCATCCTCACTATGGGCAGCAACCTAACCCGCCGCAGAACTAGAATGTACCGATCGTTGAGAGGCCTGTCCTCCCGAGATCCTTAGAGATCAAAGAAGGCAGTCCATCACTGCTCGACCACGCCTAACAACGATGCTACCCATCCCAAGATGGGTCCAGCAACGTACCACATGTGTGGCTGTCGATAATTGCCATTTCTTGCAATACATAAAAAATTACCAAATATGCCTAAGGCCATGTGCTTATATGCATGTAAACAAGTATACACATATATACATATGTACACACATATGCTATAACTAACAGTGCACAGTTCTGTAATCCTAGCATCATGTTGTACAATTTTTTAATCGTACAAGAGCAGTAAATATATACGTACTGACCCACACACATATTTCCTAAATTATGAATGCACTAGGAACACTAAAAATAACAACGCATATTTGTTCAACTATTTACAAAAAATAATCATTATTGCCATTAATATGTCCTAAATATAGCTAATTACACAAACACATCCATCAGCTAAACATGGTTAGCAAGCGCATTCAATACTACAAAACCTCTGTTATGCTAATAAAACGCTAATAACATGTTAAGCGCATTACTCATATCCGAATGAAGCATACCTTTTCTTGAAGGTCTTCACCCAGTCTACAATCCTTCCAACTACGAAATCTCCTAAATCACAGCAAAACCACCTCAAAAACTATTATAGACTCACCTTTTAATATCTATTTTTTTGAAGGGGAAACAGTAGGAGAGACTCCTACTATGGCAATATATAAAATTAAATTAAAAGGTTACAATATGTACAAAGAAGCTAAACGTTAAAGACTGTCTAGCCAATTATAGAGGGGTTCAAGATCAGCGACCTTTATTCTACACAAGTGCAGAATAACATCTCCCTTAAAGGAGCACTTCCAATTCTCCAGGCTGCCAGCAGAAGCTTCAAAAATAACTCCACTGCGTTGTTTCTAACTATGCCAAGCAGCAATAGTAAAAATCTCCATGAAGCCCGCTCTCTCGCTTGGCAGGAAATAAAACAAAGTGCGTGGCTTCGGATAAGAGGACAGAGAGCGAGGCAACCTATTTTATGCGTGCAGGAAAGTGCTCACGACCGACATCCCCACATGGGTGCATGTGGGTGTGGAAGGCCGTGAAATCCCCAGCCAAATGTGTGGGAATCAAGCGTCATGTCACATCGACGTGTCGTTGTGGTTGGCCACCTGAGATTCCCCCTACCCTGCCGTTCTAGCCCCCTATTGAGCTCCAACTTCTCGGTAGGAGCTAGCATGCCCTACCGAGCTAGGGGAGCTCGGCAGGACGGTGAGCCCCGTCGGCTCCCGTGCGCTTTGTCCTATCAAGCTTGCCTCGCCTGCCACGCTGCCCACATCCTGTCAAGCTATGGTAGCACAACATATGATAGGTGCCACCTGCCACACTTGTCAAGCTCAGGGGCGGTGCTATTTTTGCAAAAAAAATGGGCGTCCTGGGGTTAAATTTTAAAAAACAATCGTTAAAGTGCTAAAAGTGTGAACAACTCCTAATAGTGTCGTTCTTCGGACTGGCACAGTTAGTATGGTCCCATTTGGCTACCTCTAGATGTACATTTATTTGGATAAATAGCTTCATGAGGTAGCTTAATTTCTAGTCAACAAGCAGTTCCAAACAGTAAAAAGAAAAATGGTACAGCTAACTCAATTGATAACCATTTGGATCTACTAAGGGCCTGTTCTTTTTCAGCTCTTGGTTTTTCTACAGTAACTAGTTCTTTCAATGAAGTGTCTTTTTTAAGATACGGTCTACTAGTTAATTATAGTACATACTGTACCAACTTTATTTATACCGGCAAAAACCGTACGTGAGTTCCAGTTAATCTGTAATCTCTCACACGAACAGATTAAAAGCCACAAACCATTGCCAAAAGATATAAGTCACAGCAAAAAAGAACAGATGCTAAAACATGACTCGATCGCTTAATTGTACATTTTGTGGTGGTCTGTTTTCCGAGCACATTAATTGATTCAGACAAAGTACTGCGTGGTTGAGTTGCAAGAGAGCATCAAACCCGTACACTGATCTCAGCTAGCAGCAGAGCGCATTCATGGATCAAATAATTTGGAGAGTGCAAGTTGTAGCAAACACTGCAACTAGATTCTTTTGTTCAATTAGATTACATAGCCCATCATGCACGAGATGAAGCATTCATGGATAGAAATAAAAACATCAATTGCTGGGTGCCTGGGATCTAATCGGAGCCAATGTTGTTGAAACAATACCACCGCACTACTGCACTAGCTTTGTCTCTAGCACGCGCGATTATAATTACAATTTGGAAGGGTATGACATAGGTGGTGATCGATTCGGCTGAAAAACTCATAGCTTATGGCTGAAAATACTGTAGCTGGCTGAAAAAAGTATTGTAGCTGACAGAGACTTATTTAGCATAATTAAATTTAAAAAAATTTAAAAATATAAAAAATATGTTAGCCCATTGCGTATAATACAAACAAATACGGGAAAAAAAAGAACCGGCAAAAAAGCTCAACAAAAAGCCAAAAGTTCAGAAAAAGACGAAACTTATGAATAGTGAAAAATAAACTAGAAGCCAGAAGCCGAAGCCGAGTTGATCAGGGCGATAACGAGGTCAGTTGTTGGAGTCAGTGAATTAAGACTAAGCGTAGGGAATAGAGTAGAGAAACATTTTTCTTGCATGCCTCGGTGAGCCAGTTCAGTTTAACTGACATTAGTGCTCTAAATAGCCGGAGGCTTCTCACTTTTATCTTTTTTATACTATAGTTGTTGAAATTATAATAAAACGGCTGTTATCTTTGCTAAACAATTAAATTTTAAAAAATAAAAATAATAAATAAAGTTATATCATCACGGACAATAGAAATGAATAAGGGAAAAAAGCAAAAGAGCCCAAAAAACTAAAAAGCCAAAAAAAGGATGAAATGAAGAAGCCAACATGTTCCAAAAGTCAAACAGAAATTGTTTGGAGCGGAGCAACAATAGTATTTTTTTTTCAATTTGGCTTTTCCTTTGGTGGATCTATTACACCATGCTTTGTTACTTCTTGCCATTCAATAAGCCCTTCTAGATGAGGTGGATTTTTTGTTCCAATTTCGAAAAAAATCCATTCTTAAAAAGGAAAACCTTATCACTTGTAACGCTAACAAAACATGCACACATAAACATATGATTTCATGTCTAAGTGAAAAAAATTTAGTACTACTCCATCCGCCCAAGTTTATAAAGCGTATTTTTTAAATGGTCTTATCCATAATATAGGACGTATTTGCTGTTCTAATGTAAAATTAGTGTAATATTCCTTTTATATCCCTAATAAATATACTATTCATTTGTTATTCTCTATATGTATGTATTGAATATAGTATTTAGAGATAATAATTAATGG
This sequence comes from Dendrocalamus latiflorus, assembly GCA_017311315.1. Classification (NCBI taxonomy): domain Eukaryota; kingdom Viridiplantae; phylum Streptophyta; class Magnoliopsida; order Poales; family Poaceae; genus Dendrocalamus; species Dendrocalamus latiflorus. The sequence goes on from CM029662.1 coordinate 18,185,714, forward strand.
TAATCTAGCTATTTTACTATTTTCTTATTTTATATGTTAAGAAAAAACATATTTTATAAACTTGGACGGAGAAGTACTGTTTATGGTTTCGACATTCAGTGGGCATGAAGGCTTGAACATATTTAACCAGCGAAAGGGCCTCTAGCCTAGTGGTTAGAGCGCCTCAGTAGCACCCCCCAGGTCCTGAGTTCGACTCCCAGTGGGAGCGAATTTCAGGCTTGGGGGAAAAATCCTCTCGCCTGCTACCACACCAAAGCACAGGTCTAAGGCCCCGCTAAGGCGTTGATCCAAAGGATCCGCCGGTAGTCTCACAAGGTCGGGCGATGGTGCCGCTGTGTAAGGGTGGAGCAGGGGTTCGGGGGTTTTCTCGGTCTGCGTGAGAAGACCTTCTTCTTAAGCAATGCCCGGGGGGATTCTCCCCCCCCCCCCGCGCAGGTCGAGTTTTATTTTTTGAACATATTTAACCCTTTGGATGCATGGGAGTTGTAATAATATTCCTACGGTAGCTTGGCATTGTGTGCTGCTCGCGTCGCTATTTTGACCATGGACTGACACGATTCCATTGCGTGATTTGTTTACGCACTTTCGAGCAGATAGTGAGACAAAGTGTACAAACATAATAATGGAACATGAGGATCGAGTGTTGGAAAATTGACACTGCCAATCGAGATACCCGAGCTAACCCTAGGGAGAGAGATGGATCGACGAGGGCTCGACGTGAATGTTTGTTTGGGGGACATTCACGTGGGCACTACCTCCCCTCTCCTCCCAATTAGCCTTTTTTTGGTCAAGTTCCAATAGTAACCATTAGGCATGCATTTTTGAGTGGACTATATATATACCTGCACAAATATTTAATTTGCAGCTACTCGTGTTACAGACATGATTTGTCTTGCCTACTCCTCCAGTTCAATATTTTTATCTTTTTCTGAACTGTGTTTCAATGCATGTGGGCGGTCTATAAGATTCAACTTTGCCATTAACATTACCGTATTATGTTAGTAAAAAGTTACAAACTATAGTATTAAACTATTTGTGAAAAATATGCTTGCATAATTTTCTTGTGGGAAATCTACATATATTTATAAATGTATATTACCGGTAAAGTTTAGGAAAGTTTGATTGACACACATGCAACCATTTGTATACAAAAATCACATCTATCATAGTCAACTTAGCAAATAGATGGAAGAAATTTTATGAACAAAATAAATTTCTATCATAGTCACACCCTTTTTTATGTTCTTTCTTTTCCCAATTTGGTTTCACCTTTCTTGGTACTTTTCAAGCTTAAACTGATGAGAAAAGATGGGCAGTTCACTTATACTTCAACACTCCCCCTCATGTGTAGGCTCTCTTAGGCCTAATACGTGGAATAGAAGTGGACCGCAATTAATTTTTTTAATTGCGTCAGCCAGGTCTTGAACTCGAGACCTCTTGGCTCTGATACCATATTAAGTTTCATGCACCAGTCAATTCACCTAAAAGCTTAAGCTGATAAGAAAAGATGGGCAGTTCTCGATCCCAAGCATCTCAAGCATACCTGGTTGTTGCATTAGTACACTGAAGTTGACTAAACTGTAATTAATTATTGAGTGTGACATGACATCTCCATTGACAAAGTGAAATGAAAATGGGGCAGAAGTACTATTCCTATTCCTATATTATAAATGAGGCCTATCTAGTGGCTAGTGAGATTTGCCCCATATATTGAAGTACCAAATCAATTGTTTGAATTTTGTTTGTACAATGCGGGAAGGTACTTAAATTAACTTTAATTTTCATTGTAAACTAGTCACAAGGCACTTAGTTCTCCTTTTCTACCATACTAGTTACATATCCGTACGTTACAATGGAACTCATTGAATGTATAGATAATCGTGCTATAGAAGAGAGATGCTCTGATCGGTTGGAAAATAGAAAATGGTGAGAAGTTGAGGGAATAGAGCTATTGGAGGAGAATAGACGTACAATCACCAACTTGTTCTTTTATAATAGTAATGATTATTATGATTTTTCGATGTCTCTTGTTTCTCTCACCTTTCCCATGAAGGGAATGCATGATCAATGCGGTTTTAATCCTCTCTTGATTTCTTTTGCACTTCTTCGGAGATTTTAATTAATTGGCAGTAGATCGGCTGTATATATCTCTACTTATACAGATCGATCTTCCATTTGTACGACCGATCGACATCAAAATATGCTTAAACATAAAATATTAGCAACATTGAAAATTTGAAATAGAATATAGTTTGGACAAAATGCAAGCTAGCTAAGCTGTTGCACATAGGTTTCGATGAACAACACATCCATCGAAGAACAAACAGAATCGACTGGTCGGAGCCTCTTACTTGCACTCTAACTCCCGCAAACACTGTCATGGACTCCATAAAAAAACAAAAACATATTTTAAGTTATATGTAAAGATCGATCCCAGGACGACCCGCAATGCCTCGCTTGCTGCGCTACTGTAAGGGCATACTTTGATACTATAATTTATTATTAAAAGAGAGAATGGCTAGATGATATTTCAGATATATCTAGTCAAATAGCTCGATATTATATCTTGTTACTAAAGTATGTGTTAAATTGTGATTTAAATTATAATGTCTATACTGGAGACTGCTCCAAACGTGGTGCCGAGCGGCACATACACCAAACTATGTCAGACGCGACAACATCTAGTGCATTCGACTCTAACTCATTTTCCTTCTCCATTAGATGCACTGAAATTTTTCATGCTTGTAATCTTTCCTCATATAATGATTTTCGGCTCCGTGCGTCCGTGGTTTTTTTCACAATAGTTTTCTATATTAAATTCTCATATTATGTTTTTTCGATCATCTATTTTTATCGTGTGTTTTAAAATAAATAATATCATAGTTTAAGATTAAAGATCCTAGCCGCTAGCCTCAGGAGGAGGCGACTCCTGGGGCCGGTCATCGCACTGCGTCACCAGGCCGGTCTTCGCACGGCAACACACGGCGTCAATATGAGTGTCAAGCGACATCATCGTCGCAATCGTCGTCGCAATCGTCGATGCCAATCCGAAGTAGCTAGTTGCTTATCTCGTCAAGACAACGTGTACGTGCGAGTCCAAACCGAAGTTCAAGTTGCCGATTCTGAAGCCGAGTCACTTCAGTGCTCTGAGCAAATGAAAGCATCAGCAGGCAAGGCATGCACAGAAATCGAGCAGAACAGAGGAAGCGGTTGGGCAGCAAGTCATCCGGCTGGCTTGAGCTTTTGTTGATTTCAGCGAGTTTGGCTAGGTGCACGCAACAAGTCTACCAGGAGGTTTCGTCTTCAATTGTTTTGTGTACATAGAATGTATACCAAGAAGGTTGCTGCTTATTGCCAGGTACATGCAAGAACTGTACCAATCGATTTGACTATATTGGGCGTTAACTCATGCTCTACCTCGACAACTATTAAAGTGTGATTTGAATCCATCATCATGTTCATACCAAACATTGTGCCAAACGTGGCAGCGAGCAGTGCATACACCAAGTCGTGTCAGACGTAGCAACGGTCAACTCATTTGACTCTGATTTAGCTTCCTTCTCTATTAGAAGCTCTTACTTTCTAGTCTATACATACCTCAGTAGTCACGCGGTTGAGGTAAGCCGAAATTTCTATGCTTGTAATCTCTACTTATATAGTGATTTTCATGTTCGTGCGTCCGTGGATTTCTTGCAAATGTTTTCTATGTTAAATTGTCATCTCATATTCTTTCGATCATCTCTTTTTATCGTGCGTATGATAACAATATATATTTACTGAGAGAATGACTAGTTTGGATAGAGATGACCTTACTAATTTCTTGGTTTCTTAAAAAGATTTGATACTTGTATGCGTATCATGTTTCTTCTCTCTTCCATCTCACAAAAGGCTGATATGGCATAGACTAAGGTTCCATCTCACAAAAAGCTGGTAGTATTGGTTCTTCGACTAGGAGGGGGGGTTAATAAGGGGCGAGAGCCGGGGAGGAGAATGGTGCCTATCATTCGATACGGAGAGAATGGACGGGTGAGATCGGGATCCTGGGCGATATGCTGCGGATCGGTGACGTAGCGGGACATCACAGACGGTTTGGATTACAAACCGTCTGTGATAGAGACATCACAGATAGTTCGTAACAACAACCCTCTATGATATCACAAAGACAATATACCGGTATAATATAAATAGGTAGTCTGAAAAAATAAAATAGAAAAGTTTTATATGGCTTATATATATTTGTTTGAAAGGTTTCGACGAGATCTATAACTTTGCAGTTGAGGCAAAACCCAAATTCTAAAGGGAAGATTGAAAATTTTGGAAAAACCAGAAACAAAAAACATGCAACGCAAATTTGGGGCTAAAGATGGCCGATTTTGAGGGTCTTAGAGGGCGACTGGTGCAAGCGGGATATTTTTTTGGATCGGGCTCGTCATTAGCTTTCCAACGAGTACAAGAATGTCGAAATCGGACACCGTATGCAAACGCTATGCTCGTTTTACTAAAAGTGTCTCATAACTGAATCCTACTCGGACTTAAACGGGAAATTATGAAATTTTAGAGGATTGCAAGGCAGGAAACATATCATAGACAATTTTTAATACAAACCGTCTGTGAAGTAACACAGACGGTTCATATCATGAACCGTCTGTGATGTCTGCCATTATCACAAACGGTTCTTATCTAGAACTGTCTATGATACTTCACAGACAGTTTGTATTAAAAACCGTCTATGATAATGAAGTTATCACAAACGGTTTATATTAAAACCCGTCTGTGAAAATAGCATAGACGGTTATTCGTATGAACCGTCTGTGATACTTGCAGCACAGACAGTTCCCAGGAAACGTCTGTAATGTAAGCGTTTAGTTTAGCCTCTTTTGTAGTAGTGTAAATTATATAGTTTGCACTTCATTTATATGATACATATTATGTATGTCATTGCATAGTATAAATTAGTGAATTGTACTTAACATGTAATAACAAACTGTTTCGACAGTACCGAAAAAAGGTCTTTATATTGAGGAACCGTCGCTGGTGAATCCAGTTCGGTCGATTCCTCTCCTATGCAAAGAGACAAATCAATCACAGAGTAATGCAAATAGTAGATTGGAAACACAGAGATAGGGGGAGAACTCTTGTTCTTTTTTATTGCTTTCTCTTTCACATGTGTACAAAGTAGCCAATAGGACTCCCTATATATAGCCTAGTGGTGAAATGCCTACTATGGGCCAAGGCTTCAAGCCTAGACCCAAGTTTCCCAACATATTAATATGGAAAGCGTTTGACTAACCAGTAAAAATAGCCTACTAATCGTTCGAGACCATTTGTATCCTCCCTGCATATACCATACATGAGGGGTATTCTAACCGCTGACGATTATTTCACCGGAACGCTATTTTTCACAACATTGAATGCTAGAGGATTCGAAGCTGTGTTTCACTAGTATCTTTTTTCTTTAGTACTCCCTTTGTATAGGATCAATGACAGCAATTAGAGTGATGGATGATTCTTAAATTTTTTCTCACAAATTCAAAATATTCACTCAAGTGACTATGAGAGTCACCAAGCTTAGATTACATCAACTATACTACACCAAGTAAAGCTAGAGGCCTAAACCAACATAATAGCAACCTTCTACCAAGGCGGGTTAGACCATCATGGATTGACTGGTCTGGCCGCCATGGCCAGTTTGACCGCAGAGCAAAGGTTGGTCTGACCGGTGGGTCCGATCTACCGTAGGTTCAGGGCCGATCTGACCGGTCCTCTGTTCTCAAACCTAAAAGACTCTCGGAATAAAACTCAAATACCAAGACCTTGCTCAATTATTTTTCCAAATACTTCCAAATTTTGCATGCAACTTGTGCAAGGCATTACAAACCTAAAGTCCTAAACCAATTAAGAATCATAAGGTTTTTGGGTTGGGGTTCACTCAATTAAACATAATCGAATCTAGGTCACAAGAACACCAAAAACCCTAAAACTCATTTTACTTCTTGCTCGTGAGGATCTAAGGCATGGACTTTTCTAGATCTATACTCACATGTCCTGCAAGATAATTTAAACAAGAGTTGAGGCTAGAACTCCCATGAATACGAAATCACAAACCAAGAAAGAATGCAAACAAAACATAATTGGGGCAAAACTTTGATCCATTTTCCATAGATGATGAAGTTTACATACTCATGGATGATTACAAGGTGCAACAAAAGCACAACTCTTTCCCTCTCAAGTTTTTTTCTCTCACAACCATGGAAAGAAACATGATGGTAGAACAAAAACCTAAACCCTAGAATTTTTGGATCTAACACCCCCTCTTATTCCCTTTAATAACCAGCAACGAGCCCTAATAGGTCTAACCTATTAAGCCTACGGGGGAAACTCGTTGATTCATCAATGAACTAGCATAGCACTAGTAATGCTCAATTTAGATTTAAGATTCAACAAAGCATTTTTAACATGACATATATCATAAGAAGATCACTAGAGAGCAAAATAGTCAAAAGACCCATGCATACAAATCAAAAGATACCAATTGTAAACATTGATACCACTTGTGAGTTTTAGTTCAAGTTTGCAAGTTAAGCTAGCATGGCAAAGATTTAATCATACATACAAAAGCATGACAAAGGATAACTCATAGCTAAGGAGTAAATCTAAAACACTAGCTATCCCCATACTAGACATAGTGACAGAAGAAGTAAGCTCGACCTAGACTGGAGAGAGCACAATCGAGAGAACCAAAAATGTGCCTAAGGGAGACTCGTTCAAGAAGTGATCCTGTCCCTAGCCTAGCCAACCCTCCAACTACAAAGCCTCAAATGGTATGCATGAAGTATTGTAGGCAAAAGTAAAGCACAAGAAAAAAACATGCGTCACACCACTTAACAGTGAGATGTAGTCAAAGGAGTAGAAGTTGAATCATGCTAAATCCCATGAGTGATAACCATCACCGGATGTTGGAATGAGGAAGACGAAGATGCAATAGCCTACATCAATAGGACATAAGATGTATGTGCCTCAGAACTAGGGTTAGTGAGAAATGACATGCAAATTCGATCTCATGACACATGACAAGCAAGAATAATAGATATGGTCCAAAGTAAGAGATAAGCAATAAAAATTCAATGCTCACATAAGCATAAGTAAACAATTTAGAGCATGACCATGAATAAATAAAGTATGGCAATGAGTAAAATATGAATACTACATGCTATAGAGATAAATCAAGCTTTATATATATCTATGATAGACATCAAAGCATATGAACAAGTACATAGCAATGCATATAGAAAATCAAGAACAAAGCATGTAAGTGAAGCTATGGCAAAGCTTATTTATACATAGTTAGCAATACCACTTGAACAACCAATACCATGGAAGCATAAAATATGTCATAGAAAAAAATGCATAAAATATACTAACACGGATCATGAATAGAGTATGCTAATCATGGATATCAAATGAACATATCAATACATAGAGCAAGATGTCGACACAAGCTTGATAGTAAATGTAATAGTGAATGTATCAAGACAACACAAGCTGATGATAGCAAAACCAAGCTCATATATCTATGAAAATCATGATCAATAGTTTAGCCTATGCACATATGAGAAAGCATATATCATGACAAATGATGAATCAAGAGTAACACATGATAATGACATCAAGACAAAGCTCATGTATCCACAATTAATATATCACAGTACCAATTATATAGAAAATATGACATAACACAAATCATGCAAATACATGGTACAATGACATCAAGCAAGCACATGAATACATAGAGCAATAATCTAGCAAGAGCATGATACATAATGTCTCAAGGATAATACTTGATCAAGATAATAAAATTCATATATACACAAATCATGAACAATTAGCTAGCACATGGATATACAAAAAACCATATGCACAACGATATGAAGAGTGTAGTAAGAGTAAAACATGCCAATATAGTACACGTGAGTGCATAGATAAGCACAACATGCCAGGAATATTTAAACATGAATATAAAGGCATGAGGGTATAGCTCACAAAGTAGGTGGAGACGCCATTCATGAAAGCTTATGCTTCTTGGTCATAATGAAGGGAATGGAGAACCATCAAATGTTCCAATCATGCGATGAAGCAAAAGATCGGAACCCATCAATCTATGTTCTCTATCCCACATCCCCAGTACCTACACATGAGAAGAACGAGGTGCCCAAGTCTTGGATCGTGAAAGGTTAGTGAGGAAATACTTGCAAACCCAAAGCTTGGACATATCCACCATTGGAATCATGTGAGTTAGCATGATGCAATGTATGGTTCATGCAAGAAGATCCATTCTTGGAGTCACGCCATGAATAGACAACTCAATGAGAAAAACAAGTTACATATCTAGAAAAGTGTTGAGAGCCTTGCTTGAAAGCTCCATGGTAAGAACCAACAAATGCACAAAAAAAGCTCACAACTCCTTGCTGTGGGTTTGCACCTCGAGGGGGAAAACAAGGTCCACCACTTGAGAAATGATGGAAATCTTTTCTCGGAATAGCATGTCGACTAAAACCAAACCATGATAACCAAGTCCATGATGCCATCCAACACTACTAGAAAAGGTGCCAAAGAAGCTATCGATAAAGTGAGCCTTCATGTTAGGCTAGCTGACAAGTGTTCATGCCATGAGAAAGACTATGCATACTCAAAGACTTACAAATACAGTTTCAACGCATGCGTTTGGCACACCAAAAATAAAAGTCTACATAATGCCCATCCTTTTCATGATATGAGCAATGGTGCAAAGGTCTACTAGGAAACACAGTCCAAGAGGACAAAGCACCATTCTTGCTTAAAGGAGAAGACACATGGGATAAGAATGAAGACCTCATATCGACATTCGACACTCGTGCTTGACACGGTGAAAGCAAAACTCAACAATATGTCCATCCTTCCTACAAAAGGTGCAATGATACTTCTCTTTGAGAGGTGTATAATTTGAGGAAGAAGCATCACTGTCTTTGGAATTTCTTTGGACAATATCGGAAGGGTCATAAGAAGCATTACTAGTCAAGCAAAAATGATCCAAAGCAATGGCATAAGTGCCAACATCAATAGACTCATATGCAACAAGAGAAGAATATAAATCTAAGTAAGAAACACAAGAGCCGCATGACTTGGTGCTCATATCATCATGCACTCTCTTCAAAGACTCAACTTTCTATTTCAATGCAATGCAAGATGTGTAAAAAAATGAACATGCATAGTTATGTGCATGGAATGCAAAGCATCAACATTATTCACTAAGCTAGCATAATTCTTACAAGAGAGTAAATCATCGTTAAGCAATTTGTCACAATTCAAGCACATGATACAAGGGCTAGATTTGATATTATCAATTTCAGCCCTATCATTCTTTAATTGCTCAAGATGAGAAGATTGAGTCAATTTTAACTTCTTATTTTTAGCAAGCATGCTAGCACAATCAAGCTTATGATATAAGGCAACACAAGAATCGCATGGCATAGAAGAATTAGATTGCAACAATTTATTTTCAGATTTTAGGCATGTAAGGGAAGTTCTCAAATTATCACTATCCATAATCAAAGAATCACATGGCAAAAGAGATATCAACCTAGCATTTTCATCAAGCTAAACATTCTTTTCTTTTACTAGATTTCTCATATTTAATTTAAGAGTAAACAATTTTGAGATGAGTTTCTCCTTACTCACCTTACTTAGCATGTGGATAGGATCATCCTTGGATACCTCCTCATAATCATCCTCCATGGCCACCCTGCACACACCATCGGGTTCCTTCTCCTTGGGCTCAAGAGGCCTCTCGTCTCTATGACTAAGACAATCCAAAGACAAATCTCTACTTGAAATGTCACATGACACTTCAGACACTGGCCAACAAGCTTCTTTTAAATCCAAGCCTCTTGTCACTAGGGATGTCATTGGAAAAAGCACTGCGATAAGATGCAAAGAAAGACTCACAAGACCTCACACTAGCCACCATGCTCATGATTAGTTAAGATCACTCAAGAGCAAACCTTGCTCTGATACCGCATGTAGGACCGAGAACGGCGACTAGAGGGGGTTGAATGGGAGCCCAAATTAAATCAGAGGTTTTCCAAAATCTTTCCCAAGGAGAAAGACAAGCTCTTCACTCCAATAGCAATAAGAAGCTATCAAGACTAGAGACAAAATGGCCAAAAGGAAAGCTCTAAGAAAATCGAGCCAAATGGGCCAAATCTTGCCTGAGTGAGCTGACTGCAAGTGTAGGGCGGTCTGACCAGTAGGTTGTGGTTTGAATTGTTCAGAGGTGGTCTGATCGGCCCCTCTGGACAGGCTAAAAACACCATGATTTGAAACCAAGAAATGATGCAACTTTTGATCCACAGCTCCAAATGACCTGAAACTAAGTATGCACTTGCTCTAGGATATTAGGAACCTATTCCAATTATGAATCATGAAGATTAATGCCAAAATTTCTATCTTTATCCAAAACAAGAAAGGTTGCATCAAAACTAGGAAAAATAGATAAACCTCGATATGCTCCTGCTCGTGAGTTCTTGATGATCTAGAAGACCTTAGATGGTTTCTCGCATATCATATTAAGCTAGAACATAACACAAACTCAAGCCAAAATTTCCACAAGATTAAAACCCCAAAATCACCCTTCTCTTGAGCAAAACCGGGCACAAAGTAACTGTGAGACCATGTGGAGATCACTCCATGTATGTGATAAGTATTTAATTGTGTTTATAATTTAGTGTCAAAGCTTGATCTTGATTTTGAGTGTTTGCAGCTTGCTCTATTGCTGTCAGGTCCACATGGTAGTAATGGCCTAGAAATGACAGTTGTATCAGCCTATCTTCGATGGTAGTATCGGCCTAGCAATGGTGGTAGTACCGACCTATCATCAATGGTAGTACCAGCCTGTAGTTGATGGTAGCTATTTTCTAGAGAAGTGCTCATTGCATTGCATAGAGGTTTTGGGAGCAGTACGACTAGCCTTGTATAGTGGTACGACTGGAGGTTGTTGGGCTATCTGACCCGCATGGGTGTTGTGGCCAGACTAGTACTCTGTTACCAAGAAGAGTTTAAGTCAATTTGGTGTGGGATGATTTGCCGTTGGTTGGTGGTCATACCAGCCTGTGTGAAGGTGGTTAAGTGAGTTGGTTTTCAGGAGTGTGAGTCATGGTGCGAGTCCATGCTTATTTTGGTTTGCTATTGAGGGTAAAGTGTATATCATTTGTGCTCAGAACGGTTGCTTGGTTTTTGATGTGTAGGGTGCTTGGTGATTGTTGCAATCAATAGTAAGATCGAGGCTAAGGAATGTGTCTTGAGGCCATGGCATGTTGCATAAGTTTGATTGGAGCATCATTTCAAGCTGAGAAGCATGGGATAAAGACAAAGATCATGAGGAGGCAAATGTATGCATGTGGTGTGCTAATTGGAATTGTGTGTTTCAAGTGGTGACAGTTCTCAAAGTAGGCGTACAATCTTGGCAACAAATAATTAAGCATCACGGACTGTGTTGTGGTGTGGTGTGCCATATGACTTGAGGTGCTACAAGTGGTGACGGTCTCTAGAGGAAGTGTAAGATCTTGGCGATAAGTCATTAGGTATCACATCTTTGTGTGGAGATTGCTTCGAGGAGAAGCATCGTGGAGTTCGGTGTGTGGCAATTAAGAAAGTCGTCTAATAGCAAAAGGAGTGACGATTTGCAAATCTGTGGCTGTGGCCCAAGTGTTTTAGGTCACATCTTGAAGGATGGAGCATTTTATCGGTTTATTGAAGCTATGTGGAAGTCACACTTTGAAAAACATATAAGTATGTGTAAGTATAAAATATATTTGTGTGTGAGTTACCGAGTTTTTCCATTCGTAAGTGGTTTTATCCACTAATTGCATGCAAGTTAGGGTCTGGTGTGAGGTGAGGAGCCTCCACTATGTAAGCCCTTGTGTGTGTTAAGAGAGGTATCAAATCAATTTAGGAAAAAGGGAGATTAGGGTTTTCTTGTGTTGGAGCCTTATGTGTGTACTCTAGGATTAAAGCTCTATCCTCCATGAGGGACTAGATGTAAAATATTCTTCTCTAAGTGATATAAACATCCAAACTTTGTCCAAGTGAGTTGTGCTATAGATCCTTCCTTGTGCTTTTGATTTGCTTGGTTTTCTTGGATGAATTTCATCTCTCTTGATTTCTCTTTGTGCCATAAACATGTAAAAGATGAAGATATCTCTTAGAAATCAGATCCTATCCATATAGGCATCTTCTAGGGAGAGTTCTTAAGTTTGTCTAGTTTTACTCAAAAGAGAAGTGATTTCAGGGTTTTGGTCTTAAGAGCATTTTGGCTTGAGTTCATGATGTGATCTAACTTGTAATGATATATGAGAACACATTTAAGGTCATCTAGATCATCAAGGACTCATGAGCAAGAGTAGATCAAGGTTTCACTCTTTTACCTAGTTTTAGTGCAACCTTCCTTGTTTGGTAGACATGAGAACTAGGTCATCCTCAGGGAACTACTAAATCTAATCATCACTTATAACATCTAGAGTAGACAAGGAGAAACTAGAAGGAACATATGCAACTAGGCCAGAAGAAGGGCTCTCAATGGGTTCAATCACAAGTGCAATTGACCACGACTTGTCCTTGCGAGAGAGCAAGTCGATCTCATGAATCTATTGTTGGTGGAAGTGACTTTCATTTTCCAAACCGACATGTCCAAGGCTCTAATAACTTGACGTGCATTTTAGGAATCAGGATAGACCATACCGAAAGCATGCAAATTAATAAGGATATTGTGGAAATGAGCAAATAACTCATACAAAGACTCCTAGGTCTCATCTCAAAGTTCTAATACTCTTTCTTGAATTGAATCTGACTCACCTCTTTGATAGATGTAGAACCCTTATGGTAATTAGCGAGAGTCTGCCAGATATCTTATGTCAAAGAGAGATGAGACACATAGTCAATCTCATTTCTGTTGAGTCCCTAAACAAGGAGGTTCCTATCCTTTCTGCTTGCCTCCACATTTGAAAGATTTGCCAGAGTGATATGATCATCAGCAGGGACAACATAGGTACTTTTGACCTTTTCCCATATTATATAGCCTTGGGCCTGAATGTAAGCAGCCATCCTGGCCTTCCAATATGGGAAGTCGATCCCAAGTGAAGATGAGTAGCTTGGTGAAATAACTGTCTGATGCCATGGCTCTTAAGACTGGTTAAGATCTATAAAGAAGTGTTTAACCAGGCTCTGATGCCACTTGTAGAATCGATACCGGCAATCAAAGGGGTGAATGATTCCCAAAATCTTTCCTCACTCAAGTATTCAAATATTTACTCAAGTGACTATGACATTGACCAAGTTCAGATTACACACCTTGGACATGGCAAGACAAGGCTATAGACGAGTAAACGAAATAAACACCCTTCAGCCCAAGGGCGGTCAGACCACCATTAATGGATTGGTCTTACTGTTGTGGTCAATTTGATAGCTAAGGTGTTGCTGGTCGGACTGCAAGGGCAGGGCTGGTTTGACCAGTCCCATGTTCCCTGTCTAAAATCCTCTCAAGACAAAAGCTTGATTCTCAAAAAAGTTCCCAAATCACATCCAACACTTCCAAGTTTTATATGAGACTGGTTTAAGCCATCATGACCCTAAACCAATCAATAATCATAAAATTCTTTGGCTCCAACCACTTAATCGAGGAGAATCAAATCTAGGTCACAAGAATGTAAAAACCCCTAAATTCCAAATTACTTCTTTCTCATGAGGATCTAAGACATGTTTTCTTCTGGATCTATTCTCATATGTCCTAGCAAGGAAAATGAAGCAAAAGATTGAGTTAGAACAACCATGAACACAAAATTACAAATCAAGCTCAAGAACAAACAAAACTAAGCAAGAACATGATTGAGACAACATTTTGATTGATTCTCAATAGAGGATGATATTTACATGCTCATGGATGATTACAAGGTGCAGTCATAGCACCACTCTTTCCTCTCTCAACTTTTTCTCATGCAACTATGAAAGGAGAAAAGGTAGTGGAAGAAAACCTAACCCTAGAATCCTTGGATCTAGCTACCTCCTCTCCTCCCTTCTAAATAGCTAGCACACACACAACCCTAAAGGATCCAACCCATTAAGGAAACCAGAGAAACTCATCAAACTCAAACTAACATGGGTTTTACACGCTCACGCACACTTTTCAAAGGCTTACAAGACTCAATCCACTATGGCCAATTACCAAAATACCCCTGATGAAGTTTTTGGGCACTTTCCTTTAACTCCGTTGTTGCCTTTACCTCAAATCACCTCTGTTGCTTTGACTTATAGTTCATAGTGTCCAATGACTTGCTGTCGTGCTTTCACTCATTCGGTCTCACCCGAACCATCTCTACGTGCATCAACCTTGTCGCTTGGCACACCATATGCACTAACTCACCTTTCCATGTTTGTGAAATGAATTAAGATGTGAATTGGATGTATACATGTACATGTTGATCTACTTGTTTCAGAGGGCATGACTAGCATTTCCTGAGACTAGCCAATAAACAGAAATAGGTTTAGGGGTAGAAGGGAATATCACAGATGGTTTTTAACTAAAAACTGCCTGTGATAGTTATAATCACAGACGGTTTTTAGTTAAAAACCGTCTATAATTTATAAATATCATAAACGGTTTTAGTTAAAAATCGCCTGTGATATTTACATATCACAGACAGTTTTTAACTAAAACCGTATGTGATATTTATAAATCACAGACGGTTTTTAACTAAAAACCGTCTGTGATTATAACTATCATAGACGGTTTTTAGTTAAAAACCGTATGTGATATTTGCACCACAGACGGTTCGAAAGCCGTCTGTGATGACCTCGTATCATTACTGACCTATAAATTCAGACGGCTCACAAAACCATCTGTGATGACGTTTCTAAACCGGCTGTAATACAGTATTCTATAGTAGTGATTGACCGTCAAAGAAAATGCCATCGGGGAAAAGTATTTCCCGGCATTTAGCCACTGGGGCAATTACATACACCATCTTTGATCAAACTTTAGCATATAGCAGATGCCCCTATTTGGGAATCACTGGCATATGGTAAACACCATGGTTGTAAAAATCTGGCACATATTAAATGTCGTGGTTTCTCGAGTCTGGAATATACTAAACGCCATGGTTGATCAAGTACGGCATACTGTAAATGTCGTGGTTGATCCATAACTTCTCTGGCATAACTTAAACGCTATGTTTGATCCTCCCCAGCATTTGGCAAATGCCACACTAGCCTTACGTATCATATGTTCATACCATCAATCATATTTGACAGCACAATACAATATGGTACCTACAAAACTTTTGCTGCCATTTTTTTGTTCTTGCATTCATCCTTGTCTATACACTATATATATGACATTCATCTCAAATATCAAATAATACATAGGAAAAGTAAAATGAGTACACACATCGACACCTCAAGCACACAGTAAATTTGCACTTCATATAGATGGTCCATAAGACATTCCCAAGTGATATTACATGTCACACTACTTTTATACACATGGATACTTATGTTTCCTCCATAATAATAAAAAAGTCTAGGTAGCAAAAGCCACAAATTATTTCCTTGTGCATTCTTGCTAGAGTTCTGTTGTTTGGTTTCCTTAACATAGCCAAGTATTCAATAGTAAAAGCTTACTACTGAATCAATTTGCATCATCAGGACCACAAAATAAAGTCAACATCCATCCATCCATCACACATTATCTATCACAAAATAATCTAGACTTGCACCACTACTATCCTTCATCCAGCAAAAGAGACTAACTGCATCCATCATCTGATCACTTGCAAAAATCTGGATAAGGAAAGAAAAAAGTAGAAGAACGAAGTGACTTTTTTGTAAATTTATAATCACTTTAAATTAGGTACAATCTCAAATAATTATTACATGTTGCATGCTTGGACATATTTAGATATGATCTATCTCTTTGAACAACCTACAAATAAAAACAAGATCATATGTAATCAAGAGTTATACAAATGTAGTATAATTGGTTGTGCACTAGCATTCCAAACATTCTGAAATGGCCAAGTGATGCAACGACCAATAGCAGCACCCAGCTTAGTAGCTTGCCCTTGGACTCGAGGTAGTAAGACATTACTATCAAGCATAATATCAACTATGACCTCACAGTATTCTCCTAAGGGCAGTCCATCCAAGCCTTTAGCTTTTTTTGTTTGTGCATCTAAGTCTTCCGTATGCCACAATCTGGGAGCCAGTTAGTGAATGCAAAGCAACTTCCTTAGCATCCTACAAAATGAACACCAATATATATTTGTAAAACATAGTATTCATCCTCATATTTCAGTTTATATAAGTAAAAATTTACAACAGTTTTATACCCCCATCCTTTTGTTTTTCTCCAAGCTTCCTCATCCTTGTTGTGGTCACCTCATTAACATGCAACCCATTGTCCAAAGATGACGAAGGTAACTGCTAACCATTTGCTATAGCCTTATTGTAAAAGTTGTAGGAGATCACCAACATTAATAAATCAAAAAATAAATCCAGAACCATACAACAAAAAGGGTAAGCAATAATTGTAACCATTGAAAGTACATGACCTGTAGATTCTAACGAATGAGTGCTCCTTGTTTATGTCTGTTAGTAGCAGCAACTCTTTTGTCAACACCAACAAATTTCCCTCTTTTATTAGCAATAACGGATCCTAATCCCTTATCAGTACCAATAGATTGTACACGTTTGTCAACACCAACAATTCTTTCTCCATTATAAGCACCAGTAGATCGTGTTCCACTGTCAGCACCAGCAGATCCTGCTTCATTACCAGGCACCTTTATTAGCACCAACATATCCAGCTCCATTATTAGCACCGACAGATCCTACAACTTGCGATCCTACTCCTTGCATGGCCAATACCATGCTCTTTAGTTCATTATAATTATGTTCAGATCTTTCACATCTCCGTTCAGCATTCTCCATCCTCTCTTTAAGTTGTGCATTTCCACCTCCATTTGCCTCATATGGTTGTAGCTCTTGCTAGAGCAATAGACTTACATCCACCTGGTAACAAACCCAACCCATGTATTCTTCCTTTTTGCTCCTTTGGAAAGAAGTCAGCATACAAGTCACCATCTTCAAATTTTTTTAATGCAAGGCTATCATCGTTCTCGATCCTTTCCTGTATCTCTCCTGCAACAATCTCACTCATGAGAATATCTAAAGTAACATATATGACATGTATTAACACTTACTATTTTATGTTGACACTCTTCATTAATGGATTGTCCATTTGCCTTCATGTGTGTACCAATATATAGTTCAGCTCAGGAAGGTTCACGACCAAATTATTTTTCCTGATTGAGATTCATTACCAATAGGAAAGATGATTTATACAGTTTTGAAGACAAGAGAAACAATAAAAAAACATATGGTAATGGTGCCCACCAATTGATCTGATACCACAGCATAACTTATTGATCCACATGTATGAAGTGCACTAACTTGATTTTAGCGAATTTCTTTACTGCTTTGAGCTTTAGTTTAAAGTATAAACATGTATTTCCCATGTTAGCCTAATAGTACACAACACTTTTACTTAAATATAAAACTTTTCCTTCAAATATGAAAGTATATAAACCTTTGTCTCTTCCTTAGACCAATGCTCCATGGGCCATGCCCATTCTGGCTTAGGAATCCTTTTGTTACAACCCATTGCAACATTCTCCTCCATGGTTAGTGTGGTAGGGGTGGCCCCTACCTGAGCCCAGCCGGCCTGCTAAAGAGTTGTAATGCCTAAAATGGGATGTGTGTAATGACATAGATACCCCCTATGGAGGGCACATGGGTGTAAGGACAGGATTGTAAAATACGCTTCACGGAAATATATATACATGCCCTGGACATAGGGAAGGGGCAGCCATTGTCCATCATCCTCACTCCACTACTCTCCTAATATACTGTTTGGCCCACTTTGGCACGGCCAGCAACCCCGCACCAAGTGCGGGAGCGACAGGTGGCAATGTTGGCCGCGCTGGTTTCTTCACCGACCTGGGGGCCCATCGCACCGGAGCTCAGGAGGACAGGCCGTGGTCGCCACCAACCCGGTGGTTCGCGCTGACGCCTAGGCTGGTGCGACCACTTCGACGATGGAAAACACCTGTTGGCGGCCCTCGGTACATTGCAGCACGAGCTGGCGGATCTTCGATGGGCTGTGCAGGAAATGCAAGAGGCTCGAAGCCAGCAGGAGGCATGAATGTCTTCGGATGTCTTCACGTGGTCCCCGACCGACATAAAGGGTGTGGACCGCACCCTCATCAAGCACACTTTAGCGGTCCACCCTGACGCCAAGCCGGTTAGGCAAAGACTCCGGTGCATGTCACTCGAGCACCAATAGGCAGCCAAGGCAAAGGTAGCGAAGCTGCTCCGGTCCGGCGTCATTCGTAAAGTCCAACACCCAGATTAGCTTGCCAACCCGGTGCTAGTGAAGAAGGCCAGCGGTGCGTGGTGCATGTGTATTGACTTCACTGCCCTCAACAAGGCGTGCCCGAAGGATAATTACCCATTGGTGGATACCACGGCAGGATGCAAGCTCATGAACTTCCTGGACACGTATTCCGGCTACCATCAGATTCACATGGCCAAGGACGACGAGGACAAGACCAGCTTCATAACATCGGTAGGGACATACTTCTTTGTCAGGTTGCCCTTTGGCCTTAAAAACGCAGGCGCCACCTTTACACGCCTCATCACGCTCGTGCTTGTTTCCCAGCTTTAGGAGACCTTCAACAACCTCAAACGCGCGGGCATCAAGCTCAACCCAGACAAATGCGTCTTCGGTGTGCAAACTAGAAAGATTCTGGGTTTCCTGATGTCCGGGCGTGGCATCTAGGTGAACCCTGACAAGGTCGACACGATCCTCACTATGGAGCCGCCCAAGACAACATGGGAGGTCCAGAGGCTCTCCGGGCGCATGGCCGCATTGAGTCGCTTCCTGTTCATGGCAGCTGAGCAAGGCCTGCCATTCTTCAAGAAACTTCAGGGGTGTGACGGGTTCCATTGGGATGACGATTGTGCGAAGGCTTTCGACGAACTCAAAAAAGCACCTCACAAGCCTCCCAACTTTGGTCACCTCGGCACCAGAGGCTCCCCTCTTGTTGTACCTCACCGCCGCAACAGCAGTCAGCGCAGTCCTCGTCCTCAAGAAAGGTGCCCTTCAGCAACCCACGTACTTCGTCTCTGAAGCCCACGTACACCGAACTCGAGAAGCTGGCCTATGCGTTGGTCATGGCCTCAAGAAAGCTTCGGCACTACTTCCTCGCTCACCCTATCACAGTGCCATCCTCGCTTCCCTTGGCGGAGATGCTGCATAACAAGGAGTCCATAGGTCGTATTGGCAAGTGGTCGGCCAAGCTCGCACCATTCTCATTGACGTACGCTTCACGCACGGCAATAAAGTCATAGGTCCTCACGGACTTCCTCGCTGAGTGGACCCCTCTAGCTCAGCCGCACGCGCAGCCCCCAGCAGACCCAGTGTGGACCCTCAATACCGACAGGACCTATGGCACCCCTGGCGTCGGGGTAGGCGCAGTGGTAGCTACGCCGGAGGGACATCATTTGCTGTATTCGGCGCACCTTGGGTTCCCGACGACGAATAGCACAGCTGAGAACGAAGCACTACTCTTCGGCCTTGCAAAGATCAAAGCCCTGGGCGCACGGAGGGTCCTTGTCCGCATCGACTCACAGCTGATCGCGGGCCATGTGGACAAATCCTACTAGGCCAAGGACCCTGATTTGGTGAAGTACCTAGCGTGGTAAGGGTGAAGGAACGTCATTTCTTGGGCGTCATGGTAAAGGCCATTCCGCGAGCGGACAATGAGCAGGCCGACAGCCTCGCCAAGGCCACCAGCCAGCAGACTCCCGTCCCCAAAGGGGCATTCTACGAGGTCTTGCCCATGGCAGCCATCGAGCAAGACAAGCGTGATGCTGCCCACATTCATCAAATTGCCCAGCAGGGTGACTGGCGAGAGCCTATCTATGGCTTTTTGCAGGGCATAGCCGAGCCGGATGACCCCCTCGAGCTGCGACATTTACAACACCGCGCTAGGTCTTTCCAGGTGCTGGACGACGTCCTGTACAAGCAGGGAGTTTGCACGCCACTCTTGTGATGCCTTTCGTGCAATGAGGGAAAATGACTCCTCGCCGAGATTCATGTAGGGCTTTGCGGCTCGCATATCTCGCCGAGGTCCCTCATTGGCAAGGCGTTCAGGCAGGGTTTCTACTGGCCAATGGCCTTCGCGGACGCGTAAGACCTCATGCGTCGGTGTCAAGGATGCCAGTGGATAGGGCGGGTCATCCACAGACCCCCGAGCAACTTGTAGCCCATCCCCCCGGTATGGCCATTGGCGCGCTGGGGCATTGACGTCGTTGGACCACTGAAAACCGAACAAAAAGATGCTGCACTGAGATGCTAAAAACTGCAAACAAAAGGACCAGAAAGATGCTAAAAAGTGAAAACCAATGGACAAGAAGTTGCTGCACTGAGATGCTAAAAACTGCAAACGAAAGGACCAAAAAGATGCTAAAAACTGAAAACCAATGGACAAAAACTTGCTGCACTGAAATGCTAAAAACTGCAAACAAAAGACAGCACTGCTGAACCGAAAACTGCAAGCTAAGAAAATCTGTAGACTGCTGCCGAGAACAGCAAGAAAGAAGGCAAACTGCACTGCAAAGCTGGCTGAAAGCTTAAGAAAAAAATTCAGGAAACCAATACACAAATCAAAGAGTACATATTCTTCTCGAGTGAGCTTCTGGCCGGAAGAATCACACATACTGCAGCTGAAAACACAGCTCCTTGTCGGCACAGAAATAGCTGCAGCGAGGAAATTCAGACTGACACAAAACTGAACCAAAGAGCTGAAGGAAACAAACAAAAACAAAAATATTCAAACTGACAAACAGGCTGAAAAAGAGATCACAACAAAGATCAAATGCCTTGGTAAGAGATTCCTTCCAGAGATCAAAGGCAATTAACTGCAGATAGCACAGAAACTACATCACACATCTGAAAATTACTGAAATAGACTAGTAATTGCTGTTCTCCTCTGGTCAAATCAACTGAGCTACAACTTAATAGCTAAAAGACCATACAGAGGAGGAATTGCTGAGGAATCGCAAGAACAGTAAAAACCCATTTTGCTGAAAAGAAGGTAGCTAGGTACCCAAATTTCAAAATAATTTTTGATCCTTGGATCCTATGCTTAAGACCCTTTGAAATCAGCAGGAGAAAAATCTCAGAAGAGAAACATACAAAGCTAGAACATTAATTTGTTGAGAAAAACTGAAATACGTGCGACCTCTGTTTCAAAAGAAAAGGGAAACAGGGGAAATGGAGAGCAAGCCAAAGAAATAAGCAAATCTGATGAATCCACTTTGTGCCCTCGGGAATGAATTCACTCCAAATCATATCAGAACAGAGAGCAGATAAGAACAGGGCAGAGAAGACTGAAGACAAAGATGAAGTAACGACACAGAAAAGCGAAAGAACAATAGCAAATCATCTCAAACCCAAGATTTCTCATATATAATCAGAGAGATGAAGGATTAACCAGAGTTTTGCCACATCAACTCAAGCCATCTCTTCTTACTTCGGGAGACGCACCCAAAAATCAAAACAAGAACTCTCCAACCCTAAAGCCCCATACGCAGTTACATGAGCAAAAGCAAAACAGACTGCTGCCCACTTCACCAACCCCTCACAGAAAGAAGAAAAGAGCAAAACTAACTCCCTAAAGCCATAACCAGCTCTCCTAAGGCCTCTCACAAGACATATATGCACCATGAGACATGTATCCTATTTATACCCTTTTCATAATGGGTTCACATTTGCTTTGCCCATTAAACCTTAACACTTCACCCGCTAACTCTAACCAAATCCACTTCCTTTAGTGCAGCCCTGCGTATTTACCAAAACGCTTCTCCTGCATCTTCCGGGAAGTTTCCTCATTTCTTGTCGTCCAACCTCGCAACCACCTCGAGTCCTCGCCATCTTCGGCACATCCCGACCGCTCCGACCTCAGCACCACCTGCGCCTAGTCCGGTCATCCGTGCCTCGCCACGACTCCGCCTAGATATCCTGCAGCCATCACAGACAAGAAACACATCACATAGCGCCGCTCGATATAATGTGATCATAAATTGTATTAGCGAAAATGTTAAGCATGATAAAGCCCAAACCTGTCAAATCAAGGGAATAGGCATTCTAAGCACGTTCGACCAGGTCCGACCGAAACCAACTGCATCACACGACAAATTGGCTCGAACCAAACAAACCACACTCAAACTTTTCAGAACACGCGTCAATTACTCATCACACACACGGGGTCACCTCCACATGGTCTCTCAGCATGAAGCCGAAGGGATGCCCGCCACGCTTTCACCCTACCCTTTTGTAATAGCTCACCCACGCAAATGGGAAATCAATAAAGGACACTGTTTGCAAAAGTAGTCTCATTCTGCACAAAGACACGCGGAGGCGAGCCTCCACGTACACTCTTCGGAGTATAAATAAGACACGCGGAGGCGAGCCTCTACGCGCACTCTACGGAGTATAAAAAATCGCGTGAGGGCTTCGAGCCTCCGCGTACTCTGTGGAGTATAAAACGCCGAGAACTTTGTCGTCCCAGGCAACTCTACGGAGTAAAAAAAATCACGTGATGGCTTCGAGCCTCCACATACTCTGCGGAGTATAAAGCGCTGGGAACTTTGTCGTCCCGGGCAACTCTACGAAGTATAAAAAATCGTGTGATGGCTTCGAGCCTCCGCATATTCTGCGGAGTATAAAGCATTGGGAACTTTGTCGTCTCAGGCAACTCTACGGAGTATAAAAATCATGTGATGGCTTCGAGCCTCCGCGCACTCTACGGAGTATAAAGCACCGGGAACTTTGTTGTCCCGGGCCACTCTACGGAGTATAAAAAATTGCACAATGGCCTCGAGCCTCGGCACATTCTGCGGAGTATAAAGCGCCGGGAACTTTGTCGCCCCGGGAAACTCTTCGGAGCATAAAAAATCATGTGGGGACCCTTCGCGTAAACAGCACGCTGGTGTTCATTCCATTGTACCTTACGGAGTGCTCGTGTGTCTACTTTGCCTAGTTGCCAGCTCAGCTGCCGCCACTTCGAAGGGTAAGGAAAGGAGCGCTCGTGCATCTACATCGCCTATTCGCCAGCTCCGCTGCCGCCACTTCGAATGGTAAGGGACGAAGCGCTCATGCATCTACTTCGGCTAGTCACTAGCTCCGCTGTCGCCACTTCAAAGGGTAGGGGACAGAGAGCTAGAGCATCTACTTCGGCTAGTCACCAGCTCCATTGATGCCACTTCGAAAGGGTGCGAGTGTAAGGTGTGCGCCTACTAATAAAAAACGACGGGGGCTGTGTTGACCCTACGTTCCTACCCTACTCCGCGCATATTGCATACCATGTGCTCAGAGCAACGCCAGCGATGCTCACTTCACATCCGAAGTCCTGGCTATCGGTCAATCTCCCGAGCACTCCTTGCCACGGTGGGTGATATCGAAGTCAGCGTACTCATGAAAGGAAGATGAAGGCACATGTTTGGTTTGGTTCATTGCTTTCATTGAATGCACAAGTTTAACGTTTACAAGTATACACACAAGTAGTCGAGACCGCTAATCCGACTCTTCTAAATTTACATATTCTCGTCTCGAAGTTTCCCCCATCGTGCGTCGCATTTCCCAGAAGTGCAGGGAATCCTCCACCCAGCCCCAGTGTCAAAGGTGCCGCCGGACCATAAGGTCCGAAACTAGCAAGCGGCCCCTGTCAAGCACCTGCTTGCAAAAAATAGCACATATGAGCAAAAGACTTCAATTTTTCATTTCATTTCCAAAAGGTGGGGCCGTGTGGTGCTGTTTTACATAACTAGGGGATACAGGGAGACGCACGCCTACAACTCTAGGACTTTGGCATCACACCTGCGGGTCGACGCCAAGCTCCGAGCCAGCAGTGCCACCTTCGTCACATCGCGAGACTTCGTCGAGCCAGGCCCCGAAGTCCACGTCGCCCCACAGGCGGAGCGACGGGTGGCATGTACGGCACCGGACATAAACCCGCCCTTGGCAGGCAGCTCCAGCTGGGGCGTGGCCAGCTCGCCAACGTGCAGGCACCCCTGGTGGTGGAAGAGGGTGAGGTCGATGTGCGTCGTCACCATCAAGCAGTGGTTGCCGAAGGACCACGTGGTGCTTAGAGCAAGGTCGGAAGCTTCTTCGATCCACCGGAGGGTGCTCGACAAGTCTTTCAGACCGAAGGTGCGGGGCGGCATAATGATGGAGAGGTCGGAGAGGGCACTCTCCAGTGCCTCCATCAAGTTCCACGTAGCCACCGAGGCATTGCCCAGTGCTTGGTCCCTCTCCCCGAGCGACGCGGTCAGCTGGGCCTTCTCCTCTAGCGTAGAGATCTGCTGGAGCAGCCCGTCGCGCTCTTTGGGGGCCACCCACTGCGTCCGCTCCACGAGTGCTTGGGCATCAGTAATCGCCTTCACTCCTTCCGTCTTGAGGAAGCGGATGTGCTCATCCTTGGCAGCATTGGCCTCTTCCATGGTGTGGAGTCGGTCCTCTAGCACACCCCGCTCACGAGCCCTAGCCACCTGTAGAGCACGAGCGAGGGCAAGAACCTGCACAACGCAGTTGTTAGTAAAGTCCCATAACCACAAGCGTAGTTCAAGAGTGGGAGCACTTACCCTCATCTCCGCGGCTTCCAGCACGCCTTTTAGAAGCTTTGGGCCGCATGACGATAGCGCTCGCCGGTCCAATCCTGCGTCTGCAAAGTCAGCGGCTCCTTGAAGAGCTCACAGTGTCTCCGGCCGAGGTACGAACTTGGACACGGTCAGACACCGAGTCTCCACGCCAGCGGCTTCCACATCAGCAGGGGTCGAGGTCACATCCGCGGCAGGTACGTCGGACACTTCGTGACCACTTCTGTTGCTGGAGCCTTGTTCGCGTCCTAGAGATCGCGTCCCAACTGATGTCGATGATGGTATCAGGGAGCAGATCAAAGAAAGCTTCGCTAAATCATGGGGAGAGAATGAGTTGCGCCTACCTTCATAGTGAAGTGGTAAAACCCGTTGGGATGTTCGGCCTGCCTCCAACCGAACCGCGGTAGCACCGCCTGCATCTTGTGCAGCGGAATCCTCTTCGGGCTTAACAGCTTTGGCTTCGAAGTCTGACTCCGACATCGCTGCCACCGCCAGCTTGAAATGCTCCACCAGTCCAGGCCAGGGGTGTTCGCGTCCTTTATCGCCTGTGTCACTCACGGGCTCCTTGTCTCCAGGCGCGTCGTAGTCTGGCTCCGCTTCCAGATCAGAGTTGGTGTAATCCGCCAAGTCAGAGCCAGTGACCATCGTGGCCTTGGCTCTGGCGGGTTCTTCAGGAGGGGCAACTGTCAGGCTGGATCCGGCATACGGGTGGTCGGGCCCTTCGGCGAGGGGGAAAGGCCTCCTCCTTGTTGTCATCTCGTGGACGAGCCCGACTGGCGGTCGGCGTGGCGCGCTCCGACACGGGGATGCCCAGAGCTTCGCACACACGGTTTATCCGCCCGAGCTTCGCCATCATGGCCTCGCAAAGACTGTGCTCCTTAGCCACGTACAGCCCAAGGAACACCACCGATACATGCTCCACATCCTCAAGGAGTTCTGCCAATAAAAAAATAAAAAATTATTACAACAGCCTACAACGATTATTTTGTGTGCACCATGTGCGATCGAAGAACTTACGAGGATTAGAGGGCCTCGGCAACAAAGCCACTAATGGGCGAATCCCGTCGGGGCGCATAGGGCCGGGCTGGATATGCCATAACCGGGCAAACGGGGCCACACCATACATCAAGTACTCCTCCGCGAGGTCCCGCATGTTGAAGCGAAGAGCAAGCCCCACAAGTCTTCACGCCCATTGCTCATCGTCATGATCCAACGGCACCGAGGGGGAGGTGTTGAACTCCATCGGCCAGCCCGTCCATCGCAGGTTGCTACCAACCGTCATGCGGTGGTAGAACCAGCGCCGCATTCAGTTCGACTCCCATTTTGCAAGAGTCAAATTTGCTGAGAAGATCTTCGTGCACGGCGACTGCAGCACGAAGTTGACGCTACCAAAGTTTGAGTATTCTCCACCTTCTAGCTTCTTCGGCTGGCATCGTGCGTCGTGGAGGAACGCGAAGAAAGGGGCGCTAGGCCAGACTGACTCTGTCTGTGATGCCCAGCAGTAGACCGCCAGGTGCGCCAGCACATTTGGAGTTAGCTACACTAACTCCAGCCCATATGTCCTGAGAATGTCGCCAATGAACATGGCCGACGGGAACCGAAGTCCAGCTTCGAAGTACACGACGAAGATGACCACTTCCGACTCCGTAGGATGCGGCTCCGCCTCGTCCCCTGGGGGCAGACAAACCGCGTCATGGTCTGAAAGCTTCCCCTCGCGCAGAAGAGACCAGATGGTCTCCTCGGTCACGAGGCTCTGCCCTAGTACGTTGGAGTAGATGCAATTCAGCTTCTTCCCTGCGCTCCACAACTTGCTCGCCAACGACAGGTCATGCCCCACCAGGGCGTACTCCATTTCCGTCGTCGATGAGCTACATCGGTGGGAGGAGGCGCCGTGGTTGGACAAGGCACCACCGCTGGGCCTGTGAGAACGGTCATCACAGCGGACCATCTTCTTTCTCAAAGTGCACGGTGGAGCGTACAGGCACGGTGGCGAGAACGGTGAGGCAGAAGCA
This sequence comes from Dendrocalamus latiflorus, assembly GCA_017311315.1. NCBI lineage: Eukaryota > Viridiplantae > Streptophyta > Magnoliopsida > Poales > Poaceae > Dendrocalamus > Dendrocalamus latiflorus. Next base: position 18,212,530 of record CM029662.1, read on the forward strand.
GTGTGCACGGAAGCAAGGAGCAAAAAAGTGGTGTCATGGCAACTAGTAAGGCGTGAGAAACAAAGGCATGACAGCGAAAGCACTTATAAAGCCTCCTCACCTCCCCCACAATCGAGAAGCTCAACTGGTGGAAGCTGAAGCCACACGACCACCCAATAGCGTGCGCACATGTGTCCCACAACCTCGGGAACTGATGCACGACCACAGTCAACCTGCCAATTGATGACGCACGATGCACCAGCAGCCCTGCTACGTGTCCCGTTGCGCGCCAGCAGACGGTGCAACTCCCAGCGCCGTTAGACACTGCTGTGGGATGTGGGCCACTGGGCTGTCTCGCAGGCCGGTCTCCACGGAAACCGAGTGCAGCGCAGCAGTGTCAACGTCTTGTCCGCCCAACCATGTAAAGGTTCACAGGCCGCAGGGACGGAGGGGGCTAAAGGGCTCGATGACATGGCTTCGGCCCATGAGAAGCCCTTCACCATGAGAGGCTCCTGTGGTAGGGGTGGCCCCCACCTGAGCCCAGCCGGCCTACTAAAGAGTTGTAAAGCCCAAAATGGGATGTGTGTAATGACATAGATACCCCCATGGAGGGCACATGGGTGTAAGGATAGGATTGTAAAATATGCTTCACGGAAATATATATATACATGCCTTGGACATAGGGAAGGGGCAGGCATTGTCCATCATCCTCACTCCACTACTCTCCTCATATGCTATTTGATCAGTAGCTACAACAGTTAGATTTTCATCGAAGTTTTAATTTGTTCTTGAAATCATGCCATTTCTTGGAAGCATATGCCATCATCCAATCTTCACATATAGGATCAATCAAAAAATATTTCTACAGTTTAAGTTATATAGCTAGCATAAGCACACGAATGACATGATACAAGCAGCATATGAATATAAAAAATAGTCACAAGGATTACAAGGAATTATATTAACTAAAGTCCGGATTTTTTTCTTGAGGAATTACATTAACTAAAGTCCAGATTTTTTCCTTATCTTTAACTGTCCTCCAATCTTTGTGCATCAAGGATAGATCACCTCCTTTGACTAGGCTAGCAATGAAGTTTGTGAAGTTGCATGTTTTTAGCCCACATGGTTGGCCATACCGATTGATCTTCACATAAATCTTCACCTTTCCCTGAGTTGCAATTATTGACTTCATCTTTTTTGGACCCCTCACATTCTTATCTTTAATCAGTTGCACCGCATTTTTCAAATTAATGTTGGACACAAACTAATTATGCTTGTTAAGGTATATTTAGTTTCACTAGAGAGCAACAACTGAAACATACCTTGAATCTATTCCACAGGTTCATAATGGACTCTGTCTTGTTCATTGGTCTCATCATCCACATTGCCATTATCATCGTCGTCGTTGTCATCCATTTCTTCATTTTCTGCAACATAATCAGGATCTACAACAACTTCCCTTTCTTTTGGGTGGTTAGGCAGGGATGTCTTTTGAGGGTGAGATGGACTTGCACCAGGAAATTTGTATTGTTCGAAGATTCAATTTCTTCAGCAAATCATTATTACTTTTGATCTGATTTTCATGCTCAATTGCATAAGGTGCTTTAATTTCTACGTGTGTTTTTTCATTCCTGGAATCTTCATTCCTACATGAACAAGAAAATATTGTGTTATAAACATGCTAAGCACAAGTACAGAAATTACAAACGGAAAGAGATGTTGTCAATTGAACTTTTACCGCTTTGAATTAATTGCTTTGTCTAATGGCTCATCAATAGTCAGCCCATTTATACCTGTCCTAGCACAATTATCATCATCACCAAAATCAGTAGAATCTGCTAGATGCCTTAGTAAGCCATCCTTCATATGACATTTGCTATGCCATCTTGCATCAGATGTTGTCTTTGGAGACATAAAAATTCTTTGTAGCCTTATTTTAAGTGGAAAATGGTGAACAACTTTTATAGGAACTCTATGCACATGCTTTCCATGTAGACTAACTTTTTTGGATTTCCACCTAGAAGTGCCACAAGTTGCCCATGAAGAGGCATTGGCATACTCTTTCCTATATAATATGCAATCATTTATGCAAACATCAATATTGACATATTCAACACCTACATCTTTGATAAATTTTCTAGCCTCATGATTGCTTTTAGGCAAACTTTCACCTTTAGGAAGTGCTTCCTTCAGAAGTGCAAGAAGTTCCTCAAAACAGGCATTACTTACTCACCACAAATTTTTTATGTTCAGGAGTCTAACAATGAATTGTAGCTTTGAGAACCTCTGACAACCTGGGTACAATTGTATGCTAGCTTCATTGGCCAACCTATAGTATTTTTCTGTGTCTACATCTTGCTCTATCTCATCACCGTTGCAATTACATCTGTAGTACTATCATAAAAAAATCCAAGTCCTTCCCTAAGCATAGCATCTATTTCATCATCCATATCAGTTTGCACTTGTGGATTTGAGCTATCAAAAGGCTGAGAAAACAAATCCTCACCATGAAACATCCATTCACTATATCCTACCGAAAAGCCATTGCAGATCAGGTGATCATACACTGTACTCTTATCTAACCAATACAAAATTGCACAACTGTTGCAGGGGCAACAGATTGTGTCGGCTCTTACTGACTTGGAAAATGCAAACTCCATAAATTTCTTGATGCCGTTTTGGTACTTGACCATGTGCATCCCTTCCTTGTGCTGCTAGTAAATGGTAATAGAAAATACTTACTTTATATCGATTAACACAAAAGTACACAATTGACAAAATAGTTAATGTATCTAACTTAGGTGTAGTCCCCATGTCCTATATGCTGGACTGCTTGAGGTAGCTAGTTATGTTTTGTGTATCTAAAGAAAAATTGCATACATCATAAAAATATTATGATAATTAGCTAATATGTGTAAAGCATATCAAATCTTAACCCACCAGGATAACACCAACAACGGGACAGTTGCAACTCGACGCAACCACCTTCACTAAAGCCTCCTCCTCTGTTTACTCCTTATGCCAATCACTACATCTAAACAACAAAAGTAACAATCGCATTAGCTCAGATGCAGTCCAAAAACAAAGCAACTTTTCCTAGGTATAAAAAACTCATTTAATATCCCCACTAGAGGCCACTCAAAGGACATAAGAGATCTAGAATTCCATCAAGGAATTGGCTCAAAGTTACAGGTTTTAAAAGAAAAAAATGAACTAAACCTAGAGCCAAAATACTCTCTGGAGATCACCACAACCGCTTTGGGATGTTGGGATTCAAGGGATTTGAAGAGAGGAGTGATCTGGGGAGAAGCAAACTTGGATTTGGGGATTTTCTAGGGAGAGTGAGAGAGAGGATATGTATGTTACGGGAGATGATCGAGTAGCTAGTGTATGTCTAGAATCTATATGGGGAGAGAGAGAATAAGAGACGATGGTGGACTTGGGGTTTTCCAACGCATGTATTATTGGCTTTAGTTTTTACAAGTTTTGATGTCCTCCCGCCACAACTGTTGAGTCCCGCATAAAATTTGAAGGGATAATTGATACTTTGCTCCTCAATTTGGCTGCCTTTAATTATTTGCCCTTTTTTACTTTGCCATTTATATTTTGCCCTAAAGTTCCCTTGCCAATTGCTATTTTGGGTTCCTTGCATTTTTAGAATTTATAGGAATTTTTGGGATTTATTTGAAATTTTCTGCTATTTTCTAAGCTTTATTTTCTTTTCTCAGGTTTTATAAAAATCAAAACAAAAATTTGAATTTACAACTTCCCACCCTCACCTTCGAGTGACATGTGGATGACCTGGATCTGCCCACGTTGCTGCCCAATCCCATCCGAGCCGCCCGACTACACTTTCTTTTCCCTCCGCATTTCACCACCATCCGATCTCCATGTAACGGCCACCGCCGCCCTTCCCCTCTCTCTCCCTCCCGCCCCTCCTTCTTCCCCAGGTGCCTCATCGCCATGGCTGTTCAGCCGCTTCGCCCTACCTGGCTAACTCTCCCTTCCCACGCGTGTGTCGCCCACATTAATTCCCTCCCTCTGCCACACGTTTCACACCCATTTCCCCCACTCCTCATGCACATCCTGCATTATCTCCCCGCAACTGCCGTCGCCGCCATTTCTATAACCCCCCCCCCCCCCGAGACCCCTTATTCCACACCACTTCACTCCGCTCTCGAATTCCTCTCCTGAAGCACAGAGACACCCTGCGCTGCTCTACTCCACATCATCAGTCAACACGCCGATGAGAAATCACAGGAGCACCAGTCTTCCCCAAAACTCGTCATCACCTTCTTCAGCTTTGTCGTGATGAGGCAAACTCCAGCCACCTCCTCGCCGACCTCGAGCATCGTTGCAAGACCTACGTTGTCGGAGCCCCAGTTTGCGCCGCCCCTTTGCTCATCGTCAACACACTCCGGTCATCTTTTGTAATGCTCACTAGTATCCCTGTGTAACATCCTAATTTTTTGAGCCTTTTTGAAGCTTTTAAAAAAAATTCACCATTTGAAATTTTCTAGAATTAATTCAAGCTTAAATTGAGTTTTTAATAATTAAAAGGATTTAACCTTACTTATTTAAACTTTAAAATTTGTTGGAAGTATTTTATTTTGGTTCCTTGATCTTCAAGGAATATTTTGGATTTTTTTGGATATTTCTAGATTTATTTGCTATTTACTAGTGCTCAGTTTATTTTTCTTCCATTTTTGAAATTGGAAAATCCCCAAAAATTCTCCCGCACTGTTCGGACCAATCCGAAGGCTACTGCCACATGTCAGCCATCCATCACACACCGCTCACCTTGGGCTGTCCAATCGCGTCACCCCGTTCGACCGGTTCGAATGTGCTAGGCAATGTTCATCTGTGCGTTCTACACCAGTCGTTCGATCTTCTTGCCCTAGACACGTGTCAATCATCAGGAGGGGTACATACTGTGCTTCGGCTTTGATTGGTTCGAGTTGTGTTCTAGCGGAAATGTCTCAGTGTCCGTTCTGGCTCCACCGCGGACTTGTCCGAGCCGCCGGAGTTGTCCGAGCCATCGCCAACGCCTTCATCTCTAGCACCGTTGCTTCACCTCTGCTGTTCACCGAGCTACACTACTAGTTAGTCTCTGCACCGTTCTGCCCTGTTCCATCTCTTTCGCCTTGATCTGCTCGACCACCACCGATGTTTCGCCTCCAGCAGCCAATCGCCGCATGCCACGCGTCATCTCTTTTGGCCAATCCGATCATCCTCAGCTAGTCCGATCGTCCTCGACCATCTAATCATCCTCGGTTGTCTGATCATCATCACCCCTTAGACGTCTGATCATCATCACTGTTCGGGCCATCCGATCGTTGTCACACCTCAGCCGTCCAATTGTCGTCACCTAGCCGAGTCAGATGCAAACTTCAGTTGCCACCTAAGCCCTAGTCTGACTTGTCGTGGCACGTGTCTGCCACGTCAACACCCAAGTGTTCCTTATGCCATGTGGCAGTGCTACATCATCACTGCGTCAGCCCTAGTGCACATGTGTCAGTGCCACGTCAGCCCTAATGGTCCAATCAGTCGCCTAGTTGTTGTGCGCAATATTCTGTAAGTCGAGTCCACCGTAGGCTACCTATTCCATGCACTGAGTCCACAACATAGTAGGATTTCCTAAAATCTAGAATTTTCTTTAAAACTAATCTTCCGAGAGTTCGTTCTTCTCTGTCCTAGCTCCAATTGACCGGATTCTTTTTCCTAAATTCACATGAGCTTAAACGGGTTAAACAAATAAAAAATGATATAATATGCAGATAGGGCAAAATAGCAATTGGCAAGAGAACTTCAGGGAAAATATAAGTGGCAAAGTAAAAGAAGACAAATAATGAAAGGTAGCCAAATTGAGGGGCAAAGTATTAATTATCCCTTAAAAATTTAGCTTAGGGTCTAAGCCATCATTTCAAATCTCTAGCATTTATAAACGTTGTCTTTTGTCTAACTTGGTGAATGTTATGTGCCCTTCTTGCTTCATTTGGCCAACATTTTTAAGTGCCAGTTTGTGATCTAAGCCATCATTAATATATGCCCTTGTTGATTAAGGATTTACTGATGCTTATATGTGCCATCATACTTTATAAGCTGGCACATATAAATGCTGTTACACTTAGCTCCCCAAACTTAGATAAATGCTGTGAATTTGTTATTTGGTGGCATTTAGGCTGAACACTTGGTTAAATTAAACGCCCTCCAATCCCACTCCATGTTGCAGTGACTTCTCTGCAACTAGCAGGGCGGAGATCAATTCAGAACACTTAGTGTAGTTGGTGTGATGATATTGCTATTGTAAAGTCAGATGTCTAGGGTGGAAGGTGGACATAGTCTTCCCAATCATATCAACTTCAATGAACTACTTGCTTAGATAACCTAGCTAATAAAATAGTATGGTGTGTGGCAGGATTATTAAGAGACCATGTGGAGGTATCCACATGTTGGTGATGAGTAATTGATGGGTGGTTTAGTGAGTTTGAGTTTGTTTTGAGTATTCTAAGGGTTGAGTACCTTTACTTGTGCTAATATGGATTATGCTGTTTCGTGCGGTGCTATGTGACGGTTTGCTTGTCTGTGTGACTGCAGGACTTCGGAGCTAGGTCATGGTGAGGCGAGGAGGACCGGGACTAGGCACAGGAGGTGTTGAGGTCCAGACGGTCGGTGATGCCGAAGATGATCGAGGCTGGCGAGGTGGTTGCGAGTCGGGAGACGAGGAACCAGAGCTGGAGCTACCGGTGACGGACACGACGGGCAGCGGCGAGTGGATCGGGACTAGACTCAGGGAGGAGTTGAGGTCCAGACGGTCAGGATGCCTGGTGCGATCGTGTGCAGCGAAGCAGACCGGACTAGGCTCAGGGAGGAGTCAAGGTCCAGTCGGTCAAAGGTGCCGGTTGCGGGAAGCTTCCGGGAAGATGCTTGACGGGCAAATTGGTAATTTGACTCAAGCAATGGAGGTGGAGGCAAATTTCCCTCCAAAAATCTGGTTTGACCTCTTTCCTCATTTGTGTGTGTGAGGTTTGAGTGGGTAGAGTATGACACTTCTTGTATTTCTCCTTGAGGGTGTGTCCTTGGTGTTAAAAGGAGAGGGTTGTGCGGCAAGAAGGTCATCCATTCAGTTGAGAGCAGCTCATTCCTGTGGAGAGAGTAGAGAGTGAGTTCTGGAGTGAGTTGGTTGTGCATGCTTGAACAGTGAGTGCTCTGTGAGTGAGCTTGCATGTGTTCAAGCATGTAGTGTGATTCCCTTGTAATCAACTGCGTATGGGGACGTAGAGCTCTTATTTGTAATCATTCATCTCCATTCCAATGAATACATTTGAGTTCTTGAGTGTTTCAGTTCGTTTCTCATTTTCTGCTGCTCTCTGCCAATTTTCTTCATTTTGATGTTTGAGATGTTTCTTTGAGCAAGGAGTAGCAAAATGGATTGCTCGGTGATGGGATGATGTTTCTAGACCATTTGGTCAGCTAGTTCCCTAGAGCAAAATCTCTGAATCAAAAGATTCCTTTTACCCAATTGATCTGTTCTCCATTTCTAGGGTTTCCTTGACAGGGGATGTTGAAATCTTTTATTTTCCCTTCATGAGATGACTCAAGATTTGTGTTTTCAAGTCCCCTTGTCATTGCTAAGCTACTTGCAAAAGCTCTTGAGCAAAGATTGAGAGATTTTTGAGTAATTTGGGATTTAGCTCATTCTCTGTAGAAGTTACAGACTTATGTCGAAATCCTGAATTCCTAGCTCTCTTGGTGAAATCTTTGAGTTTCAGAGGCCTAATGATATTTAGAATAAGTTCTTGGTGTCTTGGCCTGAAAAGAACATATGCTTTTCTCTCATTCCCTTGAAATCTGCAAGATAATGAAAATTCAGTAAATTCAGACTTTCTACCGCAGCTCTGCACTCTGTCAAAATTCAGGACCGGTCAGACCGGTTCTTGACTGGCGGTCAGACCGCTCGGGTAATGCCGGTCTGATCGGTGGGATGAAGGCGGTCCGACCGGTGGGTAAACGGCGGTCTGACCGCCCGGCCTACTGCGGTCAGACCGCCCATGCTGTTTGTTCCCTGGTCATTTTTATTTCCTTGGCTCTTTTATTTGCCTTGCTTCTTTCTCTGGTGTTTTGAGTCTCCAGTGTGCATGAGCATATCCTCTTCATAGTTTTTGTAACTATCGGAGGGGATTCTTTTAGTGGAATACTTTGAGGGGTGATTTTCTAAAAGGGCACCATTCACCCCCCTCTGTTGCCATTTCCGATCCTTCAATTATAATTGATCCAGTCATATTATGTCTGCAGGAGCACAATTGACTTTGTGCGATGGTGCGTGCGGCCGCACTTCCTTTGTGAAGACGAGTAGTGGAACTACCTATGTCGTGGCTTGATTAAGAGATATATGTATATGATTAATATCAACATTTGGTGTTGTAATTTCAAGCTCCATTAAATTGGCTTTGCTAATTAATGACAAATATAAATGAGAGACTAACTCATTTGTTGAGTATGGTATTCTTTAGTCACATTTGGATGAAAAGGTGAAAATCATGGAGATATGTATTTGACATCATATTCTTATATCTTGTTGCATTCCTCGGATCCAAAATATAGGTTGAACTCCACCAAAAATCTAACTTGAATATGTGCATATGTTTTTATTACACATTCGTGTATGCATACATTCAGGGAGAGTTTACTCTATGTTTTGTGGTTTCATTAGTATTGATCTATATCCACGTATATTGGGGATCTCTACTTTTAAATATATCCTTTGTGTTGTAGGGGTGGCCCCCACCTAAACCCAGCAGGCCTGGTAGGAGGTTATAAGGCCTAGAATAGGCCATGTGTAATGACATAAACGCCCCTGAAGGGGATGATCAACTGTAAGGGTATAATTGTAAAAGCACCCCCCATGTATGTATATATATGGAATACAGGCCATGGGGAAGACCCAAGCCATTACTCATCTCCCTCACTCTCCACTACTATCTCTCTCTCTGTTTGGTCTGTAGCCACAACACTTTGAATATATAAAACTTGTGTAGTTCATATATATTGCCTTATATCCAATTATTTGCAATTGTGGTGGTTATCATCAATTATCAAAAAGGGAAACATTGATGAATCTAGATCTACCATTATGAGTTGATGGTATGTTTTCTTAATTAATGACAATTACATTGTGGGACAATTACCATGTTCCATAATGATGGAGACTTTGGATGGCATCATGAGTTAATCATCATCAAGTCAATATTTGTGATGAATGATGGAGACTTTGGATGGCATCATGAGTTAATCATCATCAAGTCAATATTTGTGATGAAGGATGGCATTATTTGTTGACGAGCATCAAGTCAAGATCTGGAAAAGAAGATGATCATAAATTGATCATTGAGTCAAGAGAAGACCTATCATGTGTTGATGAAGAGGAAGTAGAGGATGCAACATAGGTTGATGCATATGAAGACAATGACCTGAACTTGAAGTGAAGATGTACGTCATCAAGCTTTAAGAGGATGCTCAAGGCAAAGGTATAACTAGCTAGGGTTAAAGATGTGTTCATAGTCTTTTACCGATCTTGGTGTTTGGTTAGAAGACTAGATTGCTAGTATAGGATTGATGTACTATTAAGAGGGATCATATCTAGTAGTTTGAGACTCATCATGTGTTGATAACTCAATTCTGTTTGCTCTAGTTCTCCGTGGCATGATGCTATTATTTGTGAATGTGTTTTGTAAATAGTTGAGGCTTATGCATCTAATCCTTGTAGCATGTGACTATAGTTTGTAAATATGTTTTGCAAATATTTGCGGTCTATTTACCTACTCCTTGTAGCATGATCTAAGTTTGCAAATGTGTTTTGTAAATTGTTGGAGTTCATGCATTTTCCCTTGGCATGGTCTAAGATTGGTTGTTGCTATTTCTATGGACTTAGACCACGGTAGTGACTCTTTAGAGTTATTATGCTTTTTGCATTGATCTAATATGTTTGAGATCACGCAAATAGGTGGGTTGTGTAGCCCCCTGAATAAGTTTTCCAAAGAGTCCAAGATCACTCAATTTTGATGACATCGGTGTCAAAAGTTATGACCATTTCTCAACTGTCACCTGTGCTGAAATTCAAGACTAGTAATATCACCCTTTTACCTACGATATGACCGTCTAGGTCGGTACTACCGCCCATTTGCCTGCGGTACTATTGTGCAGTATGACCGACTTGTTTGATCGGAGTCTCTAGTATGACCAGGCTATGTATGGTAGTTGTTTTTTAAGAGTGCATGTTTTTTAGCTCTTCTCATCACTATAGGCCGGTATGACCATACTTTGTGTGGTGGTACTACCACACCTTTGTAACGGCTAGTTTTGAGTGTTTAATCTAAAGTTTATAGTCGTTGGCACTGTAGCATGGTACTACCACCATGTAAACTATGGTACTACCGTTCCTCCTAATTTTTGCTCCCAATGGCTAATTTTTTTATGTGGGATATAAATACCTCCTTGTGGCTGATTGGAGAGATGGTTGCTGCACCCATTTTCACTCTCTTGAATTAGTGTGAGTTTCTCCTCTCAATTGTACATGTGTTGCACCTTATGAGCAAGGAGAGAGGTCTCCAGTTACACCTGTTGTATCTAGAAGTAGATTTTGTATTCACTTGAGCTTGTGCTTTCATTGCACGTGGTGAGAGTCAAGCAAGGGGCTTGGCATGTTAGTCTTGGAGGCTGCTAACTCCTAGATTGTGTGGAGGTATTGTGGTCCGGTAATCTTCTCAAGAAGCTTATGAGAAGACTCGACATGTTGCAAAGGTTGCAACTCATGTACCCAGAGTGAAAAAGAGCTACTACTAGTGAAATGGAGGTGTTTGGCTTAATTCGTGGAGTTGGTCCAATTCGTTTGACTTTACCTCAACGTGGACTAGGGGAGACTAGCAAGTCTCCAAACACTACAGTAAAATGTGTCAATTGTGGTTTGTTCTCTTGTACTGAATCAAGATTCAAGTAATTTATATTCATAGAATTAAATTGATTACTTGTCATCCTAGAATTACAAACCTTTGACATAGATTTAAGGTATTGGTGCACTTAGGTAAACCTAGTCAATTTAAGCCTTACTTGTGCAAAACCGAATTGATTTATGCTTACGTATTATAAACTTTGTTTTAGACAAAGAAAATTTAAAAATTCTTATTCACCCCCTCTAGTTGGCCTCCTCGATCTTACAGTGTCCACGTAAGGTGGTTACTACCATCCATGGCATTCATAATCCCTATTAACGATATCTAGCATATTCTATATATTTCATGCAATTTTGTACTGGTTTACTGCTAGTAAAATAATTTAGATGCACGAAATGAGTGCAAAATAGTAAAGATTGGTTTAATCTAATCAGTAGACATATTTTCTTAATTTCTCAAAATTTTTCTAGCATTTTTTGGGCCATAACTAGGACCAGGCATTAGGGTAAGCACACACCACTTATAATGGGGACCTCACGCCCAAAAACACTCGGGACCTTATGACCAAGAACACCCAGAACCACTTGTTTCTAAGATTAATTATGGTTACAAAAGAATACTAACTAAATAGTTAATGTAATTAACTTAAACCTCAAGGGATAAGTTATAAAAACCATAGATTATAAAAATCTGGTGCAAAATCCAAAAACACAAGGGTTATTCTGCAAGAACATATTGAAATCCAAAATTATCCGTAATTTCCCAAAAGTCTATGGGGTCGTCCACAAATTTTCTTTTTTTCATGTGAAATTGCTGTAATTGCTGAAACCTATAGGATTTTTTTTTTCAAATTTACCATCACATTGGATTCAATTTGATCCGTTTCCACTATTGCGCCAGATCGAATCTGGCCTAGTTGTGTGTTTGGCCTACCTGGCCCAAGCACTCGGGTTATACCAAGCACTCGGGTTTCTAGCCTTAGCACCTGTTGGCGATGGCACGCTTACGCGGAGAAAATTGATACTTCGCCATCCTATTCGGTGGGCTTCGACAAAATGTCACTCCCTAGAATGACCACTATAAAATGCCACTCTTAACATTGACACTTTGATTATTTGCCATTTTGAGGGTTTTTTTAGGATTCTTGATTATTTTTTAACCATTTTCAGATTATTTGCCATGGGAAAAGACACATTTGCCCTTGGGCCATTTGCTTGTTCTTCCTTGGGGTTCTGCGTCGTCACTGGGTCGACGTCCTTGCCGTGGAAGGAAGGGGCCGGCGGCCACTGGTTCCCCCCTGGATGCGGCCATGTCGGCATCGGCGGCGGGTGGAACGGGAACGGCGGCAGTGGCGGCCACTGCTTGCCTGGTTCCGGCTGTGGCCATTTGCGTTTCTAAGATTTTGGTCACTTGGGGAAATTTCTTGCTAGCTAGGAAGAGGACAGCCTCATGTCATGCCCACATGAACACATACGTACTAATGCACTTGTGATGGTGGGATTATCGCCATAACAGGTGGCTACCGTGAGTAGCACAAGAATGGTAGAGATCTCCACCATGAGCGATGGAGAAATGGCCCCTGCCTAAATATTTAGAGACGCATATCACCCTCATGCTGGACACCAACAACCCATTACTGATGTCTGGAATCTGAATTCAACAGGCAAAAGAAGGCCACTACAAAATGTGGTAATACCAAACTCAGCTGTAACTTGCACAGTCAATTTTTTTTTTCTCACCAACCCAAACACACTAGTCACAACTTCTATATAAACTTACCCAAACCATGCATGATGCAAACCACAAATCAAGCCAACATGGTATCAAGAGCAACTTCTACTCATGTTGAAGTTGTCATCAAGATGTCATACCTTGTGGCCTTCTCCATTGCGTTGCTCTCGCCTTGCTGCGTCGCCTCCTCAAGGTCACTCTTGATCTCCTCCGGAACCAGGCAAGCAGTGGCCGCCACTGCCGCCGTTCCCGTTCCACCCGCCGCTGATGCCGACATGGCCGCATCCAGGGGGAACCAGTGGCCGCCGGCCCCTTCCTTCCACGGCAAGGACGTCGACCCAGCGACAACGCAAAACCCCAAGGAAGAACAAGCAAATGGCCCAAGGGCAAATGTGTCTTTTCCCATGGCAAATAATCTGAAAATGGTCAAAAAATAATTAAGAATCCTAAAAAACCCTCAAAATGGCAAATAATCAAAGTGTCAATGTTAAGAGTGGCATTTTATAGTGATCATTCTAGGGAGTGGCATTTTGTCGAAGCCCACCGAATAGGATGGCAAAGTATCAATTTCACACGGGTGAGATGAGAGCGTAGGCTTTTGTCGCCGCGGCGTCGTGTTGTGCCATCAATGCAATGGCGACAGCGTGGGTAGGTGTGTCAAGGCAAGGTAGAGGGCGACGATGATCACGGTGTGTGCGGCTGTGCAAAGCCAAGGCACACGTCAGTGCATGCGAGCACCTACGACAGTAGCGTTCAGCGCATGTTTAGGTGAGGGTGATAGTGGCGGTCAGCTTGTGTTTGGGCGACAACAACGAGATAAACAACACCGCATGTGGGGGCTGTCATGGTCGTAGACAGAGCGTGGTGCCTTCATGCGAGCCAGCGGCAACGCCAGTCAATGCTTGGGCCAGCGACGGAGCCGATGTTTGAGTCGGTGGCTTAGGGTCCACCGATTAGGTATACTGCTGATTTTTATTTTTATTTTCTTTTTTCTATTGAGATTGAAATGAGTAGACAGCAAATGAATCTAGGTTCGTGCAAACATCTACAAAGTTGAACTCGCTACAAGAGGGTCAAATTGATGACATATCATGGTCTGTAGAGCAGCTGTGCTGATAACATATGAAAAAGCTAGTGTCACCGAGCGATCCAATAACCAATCAACACAACTAGAAAGTGAGAACAAGCAAGTGCAAAAGTAGATAAATGATTGACACAAAGATGAATAAGCAATCCCTTCTTTGGTGACATGAATTGATGTGTTTACAATTGTAGGATCGAGTACAGCAATCAGAGGGGGTGAATAATTGTCAAAGCTTCTTGGAACCTGAAACCAAAACTCAAAGTAGAGGAAAAACAATCTAAACAAACAATGTAGATTCGACTGCAAATACGGACAGAAAATCCTATCTCTTCTGAAAATCAAGAGACCCAAAACCCTTCCAAACATATTTTTTTTCAATATCTCTAAATCTTCCAAGTCATGGACTCCTTCCATAACTTCTTCAATATCATCACATGACAAAATCTCTAGGACCGCACCTCCCGTAGCTTCTCCACGCATCAACCACCTTTGATCTCCACATGCTATAGCGTGAGACCAACCACCTCGTGTGGCATCTTTGACCACCTAGACCTCAGATTTCCTTCTCCTAGTATCGGTCCTCCTCATCACCTCACAACGTGAGCTTGACCACCACATGACATCATCGACCATTCGGACCTCAGATTTCACCGTCCTAGTCCTGGTCCTCCCACTACAAGGTTTTGACCCTAATACCACGATCAACTTTGCAACGACACGAAATTGGTTGCAATAGGTAGGGGCTATTGCCACCATTTTCATTTTTGGTTGCGATAGTTGACCATGTTGCCATGGATATTTTTGCGTGGCGATTACCATGCATTTCGTTGCAATTGGTAGGTGCTATCGCCACCATTTATAAAACGGTTGCAAGTACTTGACAATATTGCCACGTAATGAATTTGCGTTGTGATTCGTTTGATTTGCGTTGCAATATGTCGACGTTATTGCCACGCTTTTGTTGATGGTTGCGAATACTGGACAGTTGTGCAACGGATTTGATTCGTTGCATGAATCGTTGCTTGCGTTGCAATAGGGTTTTATCTATTGCAACGAAATTTGGGTTCGTTGCATCTTCTAGGGTTGTATTGCCACGGTTTTTAGTCGTTGGTATAGAAGACTATCTTTCGTTGCAATAACAAGGTTGTGTTGCCACGAAATTTGAGATCGTTGCATCTTCTAGGGTTGTATTGCCACAGTTGTTAGTTGTTGATATATAAAACTGTTAGACCATGTGGCCAGGTCTAGGTTATTTTAGATGATGAATAATTGACAACGTTGGTTATGGTATTACTTATGGTATGTTGCTTCTTTATATGCTTGTGATAACATGGTGATATGATAATGTTGCATGATACACTCGTGTGAGGTATTGTGCGGATTGACTTGAGTCAAGTCGTGGACTTGTGCTCGTACGCGGTTGTTTGTTTATTCATATGCAGGTGTTGCTTGAGGCGGAACATGGTCGATGACGGGACTGAAACTAGGTTCGGGTGGAACTGAGGTTTCGGGACTAAGTTCAGAGAGGAACTGAGGTCCTATCGGTCAAGGATGTCATGCGGGATGTTCAGGCTAGAGAACAATGCGTATGTAGATGATGCGTGGAGAAGATACAGGAGGTGCGGTCCTGGAGGCTTCGACACGTGGAAGGTTGAAAAATCGGAAGCGTAAAAAAATTAAAAATCCCATGTTATGAAGGGTTTTGGGTCCCTTGAAAAGTAGTGGGCCAAAAAGCCTGGTTGAGACAAAAAGGCCTAGGATGAGTTGTATTAGGGTTTGAGTTCGTTTGTGAGTTTATTTCGGATTGGTGGACGTGCTATAAAAAGTTGGGGCCGGCGGCCATGAGGTGTGCAGTTTTTTTTATCGAGAAATAGGAGAGCGGCGGCCATAACTTTGTACGTGACTCTTTTGGGGCTGTCATATACAAGGAAAAAAAAGGAGTAGTTGATGGCGGCTTGTGGAAAAATCGGTTTGGCCTTTTTTGCTTCTTTGATGCGTGCATGCAGGTAGATACATATGCATGGTTGTTGCATGCATGTGTGTTTAGACGTGATTAATTTGGAGGCTTGCATCACTGGTTTTGAGGTGTTCACGTCAGGTAATGAGAGGGAGTGCTAATTAGTTTTGGTGAGAAGTATTGGCGCTTGAAGGCTGCATGCGTGTATTGATTGGGGAGTTCTGATCTCAGCCTTTTGGTTTGTGCGACGTTGTTTCGGTTTGGCTGGTTGGCTAGACGAACACGTTGGATCGACTAGAAGAAAAATAAGCGGAGCGGCCGGATGGAGATGCGGATGATTTTGGCGGTCGGATGTGATTAGCGATCGCGTTTTCCTCTCGCGCGATGTCGTCTTGATTCTCGGCCGGTTCCTTTTTAGTGTGTGGTAATTCCGTTCATCTTCCTTTGCTTATTATCTAGTTAATTTGTAGGGGCCTCGAGGGATAAAAAACATAGAAAAATAAAAATTTAAGCTACGCTAAGTAGGACTCGAACCAATGACTTATCAATTAAACACTGCAGTGTTACCACTGAGTTACCAACTTATTATTGCACAAAGATGCAAATATTTGCTATCTAAAACTTCCACATGGTGATTTTGCCAAAGGGTATGCCACACAAAAAAATTCATGCAATTCGATAAATTCCATTTAGCAATTCGGTATAATTATAGAAATTTGCTCCGCAATTCGGTATATAGGTACTAAATAACATAATAAGTTCAAAATTCAACAATTCAGTTTGAAATTTGCACAAATTACAATACAAATAGTCCCAACACTATTTTAATAGTTCAAATTATCCAAAAAAGAATCTTACGAAAAAAGAATCAAATTATCCCTCTGGACCTTGTATGGCCTCCTCAAGCCCTACGGTCTCCTCAACGTCACCGTCAACGGCGCCGACGCCGCGTTGGAGGCCATCTGCGTCGCGCTCTACCTCATGTACAAACCCCTTGGTTTTCCATTCCAGACTTCAAATTTGGTGTGAGGAAAAAAAAGAGCACAAACTTCAACAATGTGAACCACAAAGAACCAAACTAATTTCCAAATGCCATGAGCAGAAAATCAGTAAGAACTACGTAGTAAAATTTCAAACTGCTTCCTCGCAAAAATGATCTTTCTCGCAAAAATCAAACGGCTACATACCTATTTTTTTGCAGCCATCTACATCCCAAATGCAGGGTCCTATGGAAGAAGCAGAAATGACCTTTCGGTGGCTGGCCGGCGGCTCCTCTGGATCCCAGCGGTGTCTAGTACGATGGCGGTGCTGTTGGAACTAATCCTAAAGCATCTCGATCCTTGAATCTGCAGAAGGAAACAGCAGAAGACTCAGCGTCTGAGTTGAAGTCGGTTTAAATTTTTTTTCTGTCCGTTTCCTAGTCCAGTTCGTGATCCGTTTTGATCATGACTCGTAGTTGTATTACCATATTTGATGTACTGCTGATACTATATAATGAGAAGAAAACGGGGAACGAAATCGCCCCAACCAAAACATTGTCCTGCGTTCTGTTTTGAAAGTTCTGAATCTGTGCCAGTTCTGCTACAGTTTTTGCCTGTTCAACCGGAGTTCATCTTCCGGCCTTTCTGTTGCCGTCCGGGCTGACCGTGTTCCACCCGGTTCAACCGCCGTCGTCTACACGGTCTGACCGCCGGTCAGATTCAGGCTTCAGCGCTCGGTCGCTGGTTGCAGAAAACAGAGCACTGCCGACGTTGGTCTGATTTGTCAGCCTACAGGTGCCTGACAAATACATCGATGTTCTACTTTCCCTCTTCACTGCATTGGGATTTGGCATCTGCTTTGCAATTACAATCATAGCGATATGGCAATCCCCCGCATCACATGTACGTACACTTGCTATTAATTTAATTACTACAGTAGCTTCTTGATGCATTGCGAATTTTTTTTTGTGAATTGTTCAATTATGAAAAAACGTAGACATTCATATGTTTTTAGAAGCTTCGTGATCCCTTCATTTAACGTGCTACGTGCTGCAGGAAATAAAGTCTTGTGACATTTGGAAGATAGAATTAATGGCACATGATGATGATCGGAGTTGGATGCTGTTGTCTCAGTCAACAGCTGAGTGGCTAGCAGGATTCGAGAAATTTATTGATACTACTTTTGAAGGCACCTATGCATCAGAAACTGCACCATGTCCATGTTCAAGGTGTCGTGGAGTCGTATACAAAACAAAATCCGAGGTTCAAATGGACTTGCTATCTAAAGGGTTTGATGAGAATTTCGTCAAAGAGAAAGGTAATGTTGAACCTTGGAATGATGATAGGGATCTGAATGTAGGCACAGCAGATGATGCATCATTTGCCAAGAATCTGGTGTCCGCAATAATAAGGGGTGCTAACAGTGGTAATAACAATGAACAACCAAATGAGAGTGCAAAGAAATTCTTTGATTTGTTGGAAGATGCGCAGCAAGATTTGTATCCAGGTTGCACCGAGGCTACCAAGGTATCTTTCATTGTCAGGCTCTTTCAGCTTAAGTGCATGGGTGGTTGGAGTAACCATTCCACAGGGCAACTACTTAGCCTATTCTCGGATGTGCTCCCCCCAGGACATTGTATCCCAGACACTATGGAGAAAGTACGGAAGGTTATTCGTGACCTTGGCCTCAACTAAGATCCATGCTTGTGTGAATGACTGCGTGTTATTTCGTGGGCTGTTTGCTGATATGGACACGTGTCCAACATGTGGTGAGAGTAGGTGGAAGAACAACACAAATTCTGATGAGATTGGCGAGTCTAGCGAAAGTGGTGGAGCAAAGAAGAAGCACACTCCTTGCAAAGTTCTAAGGTATTTTCCACTTATTCCTCGACTGCAAAGATTATATATGTCAGAGAAAACATCATCATTGATGCGGTGGCACAAGGAAGAATTGGTCCGTGATGGGAAAATGCGGCACCCAGGAGACTCATTGGCATGGTAGCACGTGGATACAAGGTATAAGAAATTTGCTTCGGATCCACGTAATGTTAGGCTGGGACTTGCATCCGATGGCTTCAATCCATTTGGGATGTTGAATGTTAATTACACTTGTTGGCCTGTGATACTAATTCCTTATAACCTGCCTCCTTGGTTGTGTTTGAAACAACCTTATTGGATGATGTCGATGTTGATACCTGGGCCTAAATCTTCTGGAGTGAACATTGATGTATATTTGCAACCTCTGATCGATGAGCTACATGAGCTATGGATTAAAGGAGTGGAAACATGGGATGAGAAGGAGAAGAAGAATTTTACTCTACATGCAATTCTGCTATGGATAATTAATGATTTCCCTGCATATGCGATGTTATCTGGTTGGAGCACAAAAGGTAAGTTTGCCTGTCCTTATTGTCACAAGGATACTGATTACTTGTGGTTAAAATATGGTTCAAAGCATTGCTACATGGGACATTGCCGATTTTTGCCCTCGGACCACAAGTGGCGAAGGAACAAGGTGAGCTTCAATAACAAGGCTGAAACCAGGGAAGCTCCAGTGCCGCTCAGTGGTGAGCAGGTGAAGCAGCAGTATGAGAGTTTCCAGCAAGTGACTTTTGGAAAGGATACAAGGAAAAGGAAGCAACGTGACGAAGAAAAAAGGTGGCACAACTGGAGGAAAAAGAGTGTTTTCTTTGAGCTTCCTTACTGGGAATCATTGCTTGTACGACATAATTTGGATGTCATGCATATTGAGAAGAACATATGTGAGAGCTTACTGGGGACTTTGCTGGAGTTACAAGGTAAATGCAAGGACAGTGACAAGGCTCGACTTGATATGCAGCATTTGGGTATAAGGAAAGATCAACATCCAGTGCTCGAAAAGGGTAAGTACACCTTGCCACCAGCGTTATACTCTCTAGGTAAGGATGACAAGGAAGTTATGTGCAAATTTTTACATGGTGTCAAGTTTCCTGATGGTTATGCCACAAATATTAGGAGATGTGTGGACGTCAATGGTTGCAAGCTTTCTGGACTTAAAACTCATGACCTCCATGTAATCTTACAAAAACTTTTGCCCTTAGTGGTACGCAACATATTGCCTGAAGATGTAGTCATCCCAGTGATCGAGCTAAGTAGGTTCTTAGAGGGTTTACGTATCTTAGAGGCACAGGTTTCCAAATGACTCCGAGACATATAGGAGTAGGAAGAGATCCAAGGCCTACCGCAATGAACAAATAAAATAGGAGCTTCGTGCTCAACTTGAGGAACAACTATCTGCTTTACTTCAAGAGCAGACTACCTCACTTCGAGGAGAGATAGATTCACTGAGGGAAGAACTGAGACAAATCCGCAACCAATCGCAACTCACCCCTGTTACTGTGGTACCCAGTCCCCCTCAACGTCACAGTAGCTGCGCGTCCACACCAATTACTGAACATAGCGACGCCTACTTACCTATCAACGACATCCAGGTAATGTATCTCTTTAGAATGCTACATAGATCTCTCTGGTGGACGCCTTAGCTCATCTTATATCGTTATGTAAGAGCCCACGCCTTGCATCCTCAGAGTCAGGCTTGTTGGCTCTATTCCCATTGACGCTGGGCGGGGGATGGCGTATCCATGGCTGTCACAGACGCTGGTGCATGGTGTACAAGTAGAGACCGATTTCATAAAGGTTCAGGTGGACATGATTAATAATGGTTTTAAGACTGTCCCTCTTGAGAAGCCCCTAAACGAAGAGATTACGACATTAGGGGATGTCGTCCACACATTCATCCAATGGCCCAAGAGGGACATCACCCTCGACTTGTCCGTGCCATGATCTCCACATCCAGTGGCCCAAGAGGGACATCGCCTTGGACCTGTCACATCGGCTCTGGTGGCTTCACCACCAGCTCCGGTTCCGAAGCCTGTTGCATCGGCTTCCGCGCAGACGCCGCCGAAAACGTATCATAAGCGAGGCACTAAGACTCAAGCAAAGAAAATTAAGGCGCGTCCCGAGCCATGGAAGTTCATTCTAGGGGTGTCATTGGTCCCTAAGTCACAATTACCCCGGCTTGGTCTGGTTTGCAATACATTGCATACCTAGTACATGCAGCGGTCCAACATGAAACCAAACCGGCACAATGGATTCACTATGAGATATATGGAGGTGCATTTCCTCTACGACTCGGGCTACTTCATTGTGACATTTGAAGACTTATTCCTACAATTCAATCTTGACGAACTCAACGCCTCACTTCTACGATGCTGGACACTGTAAGTGTACTGTACAGTGAAGTTCTACATTCACATCATACCGATAAATGTCATTACTCTTTCCTTATGTATAGATACATGATCCAACAAGTCCGGCGATAAAGACAACCGGTGGGTTTCCTCGACCCACACTTGGTCTCGGAGCAATCTATCAACGGAAATGCATTACTCGTGCAAGATTACATAACGAGGGGATTGATTGCTCACAGCGATAAGGAGTACATCATGGTACCCTTCAACCAAGGATAAGTGCTTCACTAGTTGCCACACAAGCATCATTTGTACTTTATATATAACATGAACTTAGGATTAATCACTATGGCAACACACATGACTAGGTCTCACTGGATTTTGATTGTGATTGTACCAAAGTGGAGTAAGGTAATATACCTTGATTCTCTACTTAGGAGCAACCACAACTTCAGTCGTGTGCAAGAAGTAATTAACAGGTAAACTCATTTCCTCCATACATAACTCTATTGTAATCTTTCCTTCGTTTGCAATGGACGAGGCTAACTTTTTCATATTCATGTAGGTCGTTTACCGCTTATGTTGCCCTAGGAGGGAGACATAATGAATCGAGTGACATGCTGCGACACAGGACGCAATTTCTAGTACCCACTACAACACAACAATCCCATATCACACTTTGTTATAATGCCTCTAGAATTGACAATACATATGTATGTAATTCTATATATTTTGCAATGCCACCAGCAGCTACAGTGCAACGTATGTGGATTCTATGTTTGCCGCCATATGAAGGAAATCACGAACACTAAGATGAATGATCAAGAGGTTCGTCAACCTTCCAATAATTATTATTTTCTGATTATATATATGTATACATATACACACACATGCTAATTAATGACAACATTGCTCCTAGCATAAGCGGGTGGACTTCGATGAAAGTGCATATGATCTTGACAAACTCATCGAAATTTATGGAAACCTCTCCCAATTCTTGCTAGCAGAGGTCATAAACAAGACTGGAGAGTTTCACCCCGTCAATGGTGATAATTAGATGTTGAAACATTGGATTCAATTGTACAAATCACTCAATTATACTTAATCAAACAATTCATTCAATTTAATTCATTTGTGAGATCTATGTAACAATTGTCATACTATATATATATATATATGTATATATATATATATATATATATATATATATATATATATATATATATATATATATATATATATATATATATATATATATATATATATATATATATATATATATATATATATGTGTGTGTGTGTGTGTGTGTGTGTGTGTGTGTGTGTGTGTATGTGTGTGTGTGTGTGATCTGCTGGTGTTGTTTCGTGATTTATGTAATGATTGTCCTGTGCTATATACGTGATCTTGCTTGTTTTCAGAGGGCATGGCTAGCATATCCTGAGGCTAGCCGAAAAAGGGCAAATAAAATCGTTATTAAAATAGCTATCACAGACGCTTTGGTGTTCCAAACCATCTGTGATATATATCCCAGACGGTTTCAAACACTGAACCATCTGTGATATGAATGATATCACAGATGGTTTTTGTTATTAACCGTCTGTGATATGGTGTATATCACAGACAGTTCAGAACACCAAACCGTCTGTTATATGAACCATATCACAGACGGTTAATAACAAAAACCGTCTATGATAGTCGAGTATCACAATGGTTTTTCTAAAAAACCATCTGTATTGTATGTTATCACAGACGGCGTGGGAGCCATCTGTGATAACCACTTATTATCACTAACACATAAACACAGACGGCTCAGGAACCATCTGTAATGACGGTTCCGAACCGTCTGTGATAACACTGTCTGTAGTAGTGATAGCACATGAGTAAATATGATAAAAAGAGCTCTACTACTCATCTGATTTCAATGGCTTGGACATGTGAATTATTTAACAAGTAAAATAAACAATACTTCTGAAACATTTTACAATAACAAGCTCTCCTTCAGAATAGTCCCTTAGGATGCAGCACACCCAAAATGCTTCGTAAAAATGCCAACAGAGAAGAATCAAACAAATTTGAGAGAATACAAGCAATCTAAAATAGGAACTCAACCAGGTGTAGGACAACATCACCTTTTCCACATGGACTTCTCAGTAGGTGAAATCTCTTAAAAGCCATCAAAGAAAGTAGAGAACCATCAAGTGTTCTAGTCAAGCAATGATATAAAAGACATCAAGGGAGCAAAGGGACAACCTACATACGATTAATTAGAGGGAGCATGAGAGACCATGTGGAGGTATCCCCATGTTTGTGATGAGTAATTGACAGTTGTGTTAGTGAGTTTGAGTTTATTTTGGGTATTCTAGGGTTGAGTACCTTTTACTTATGCTATTGTTGATATGCTATTTTGTGCGGTGCTATGTGACGGTTTGCTTATCTGTGTGACTGCAGGACTTCGGAGCTAGGTCATGGTGAGGCGAGGAGGACCGGGACTAGGCACAGGAGGTGTTGAGGTCCAGATGGTCGGTGGTGTCGAAGATGATCGAGGCTGGTAAGGTGGTTGCGAGTCGGGAGACGAGGAACCGGAGCTGGAGCTACCGGTGGTGGACACGACGGGCAACGACGAGCGAACTGGGACTAGGCTCAGGGAGGAGTCAGAGGTCCAGACGGTTGGAGGTCGGTTGCGGTCGTGTGCGACGGAACAGACCAGAACTAGACTCAGGTGGAGTCGAAGGTCTTGGTCAGAGTCGGGTGGACACGATGGGCAGCGGCGAGTGGATCGGGACTAGACTCAGGACTCAGGGAGCAGTTGAGGTCTAGACGATCAGGATGCCGGGTGCGGTCGTGTACAGCGGAGCGGACCGAACTAGACTCAGGGAGGAGTCGAGGTCCAGACGGTCAAGGTACCGGTTGCAGGAAGCTTCCGGGGAAGCTGCTTGAGTGCAAATTGGTAAATTGACTCAAGCAAATGAGTGGAGTGGGTGGATTTCCCTCCAAAATCTGGTTGTTGACTTATTGCCTCATATGGTGTGTGAGGCATGGAGTGTGTTTAGTATAACACTTCTTGATTTTCTCCTTTGGTGTGTGAGCTTAGAGATAAAAGGAGTTGTGTATGCAGGCATTTGAGTAAGGAAGTGAGCTCTAGGCAGTGGAAGCAGTCCTGTAGTGAGCTTCTAGGTGTACGTGAGTTTCCACTCTCAAGCATGTAGTGAGAGGGTAGCATTTCTCCTCAATCGTGTATGGGAATGTAGTGAGAAATGGGTGTAAAAACCTTATGTAATCATTCCTCTCTTTGTATCAATCTGAGAACCTTTTTATTTGAGATGGACCAATTTAGGCTTCTGTGTGTTTCTCTGTTGATTTCTTGTGTTCTTGAGGCTCTTGATTGATTCTTGTTAAGAAGTTGCAAAATGAGAAGCTCTGTGATGGGAAAATACTCTAGACCACTTGGTCATTCCATTCCCAAGAGCAAATGGAGGATTCAATGATTTATTTCATCTCTTTGTGCTACACTCAGATTCCTTTGTTTTGGAAAACTAGGGTTTTGATGTCAGGGGATCTCTGCATTCTTAGTTTTCTAGGTGAGATTTTGAGCATAGAGTATGGCTCTCTCTTCTGATATCATTTCCAGGTGAAATGCAAAGTTTCACAAGCAAAGGATTGAAGAATCTTGAGAAATCTGAAAATTAACTTCTCTCTCAATGCAATTTTCAGATTTCTGCTCAAATCTCGATTTCTTGCTCATTTGATGATTCCTCTTTATTCATGTGGTCTCATTGGTGTTTAGTTTATGTTCTTGATCTTTTGGTCTGAGGAGAACAGAATCATTTCACTAAAATCCTTGAATTCAGCCAATTCCTGTATTTGCAGCTTTTCTGTCGGCCATCTATTGATTTTTGCCCCTGTCTACACGAGGGCCAGTCAGACCGGAACCCCCTTGGCGGTCAGACCGGACCTGCCATGGCGGTTAGACCGGCTGCCCTAACGGTCAGACCGGCTGAGCATGGGCGGTCTGACCGGCCTTGAGGTGGCGGTCAGACCGATGGCCAGGCTGCGGTCAGACCGGCCCATGACCTGCGGTTTGATCGGCCGACTGTCTTTTTGACTGCTGAATTTCCTGTCCTTTGGTTGCTGACTTTCATGTCTTGCTCTGTTCTCGTGTTTGTTTAGCTGAACTTCCAGAGAGCATGAATCTTCTCCTTCATAGCTTTTCATAGCTACCGGAGAGGAGATTCATTCGTGAATACTTTTGGGGGCTAATTTTTAAAGAGGCACCATTCACCCCCCTCTATTGCCATATCCGATCCTACAGAGCAAAGTGACAATAAGGAGCTTGCATAGACTTAACTTGAGAACACTTCCTTAACCTGTCTTTCTTCCCTTTTTATGCTTTTTGAAAGAAAAATTGAAACAGATGACCCTCTCTACCAGTGCTTTAATACTTGACTTGATGAGAAGTCGTATATGTTGACTTCACAACACCCATTTTGGTAGAAGGATCCTTTGCTATACCAACAGATTTAAACATAATTTGTTTTGATTCAGATTTTACTTCAATTTTTTTAGGTTCAAGAAGCTTAACAATTTTAGGATGATTATTTTTGGCATGCTCAACAAAATTAAATCCTAGACCATACATTTTCTCACTTGTTTTTGACTTGTCTAATATCATATTCAATTTTTTCTTGCCAAAAGAAAAGTCTATAAAGTGTCCTTAAGGTATACATTTTCTTTAGAAAAAGCAGGACAAGTTGTGCATTTAACAGGTTCATCCACTAAATTCTTAGAGGCACTAGATTGAGCTAATCTTTTTTTTTCAGCAAACTCATTTAACTGCTTAGTTAAATAATCAATTTCAATATATAACTTAGGACAATTTCAGTAAGACAGGTTTTCATGATAAAGCATTTATTGGATAGATTCCTAAGATACATTAAGTATAGTTTCTAGCAATTTACAATTAGAGCAAGCTTTAGAGACTCTAAGTTTATTAATCTCAGAATTCAAACTTTCAACAACAAAATTAATTTTTTTCAACTTCTTTTTGGTCTTTTTTAATTCAATAGCAAGTCTAACCAAAGCATATTCAAACTCATCATACAACATTCTTACCTCATCGGGATCACTGTTGTTGTCGTCATTGTTACCGCTTCTCATGAAGCAATTGCATGTGAAGTTGTCATTCTTCTTTTCACCAAGACCAAGTACTCGACGCTGCAGCCTCTCTGATGCCATAGCAACCCGTATGATACCACTTGTAGGATCAAGTACAGAAATCAAAGGGGGTGAACGATTGTCACCGCTTTTTAGAATGTGAAACCAAAACTCAAACCAGAAGAAAAACAATCTAAACACAAGATGTAGATTTCGCCTGCAAGATGCTCAACCACTCGCTCGACTGCTCACTTGTCCCCTTTGTACGTGGTCGTAGCCTTCAACACTAGGAGCAAATCCTCTCGATCACCTATGCCTTTGATGGCAACCGAGTGGACAACTTGGTGAGCGATCAAGTCAACAGAGAAAAACAATTTCGCCATGCAATACTCGTAATGACAATGAGTCAAAAGACAATGCTTAGAAAACACCCACCAACGCCAACTAATTTCATCAAAATAGATCTAGTATTTTATTTCTAAAACATGTTCTGTGGCTACAAAGTGCCCTCGCTGCACCCCTGAAACCATAGCACAAAAACTTTAAAAGTTTTCTCCCCGAAAGCCCTTCAAAAGCCCTACCAAAAACCACACGTTAATCCTTAGCCTCTCCATGATTTTATAGGCTAATGCCCCAAATGTTTCCTCATAAAACATGGATACGAAATCATATCTCTTCTAAAAATCAAGGGACATAAAATCCTTCCAAACACGGGTTTTGCAATATCTCTAAATCTTCTACGTTACAGACTCCTTCCATAACCTTTCCAATCTCATCACGTGATGAAGACTCCAGGACCGCACCTCCCGTAACTTCTCCACACATCAACTACCTTTAATCTTCACATGCTTCAGCGTAAGCCCGACTACCTCACATGACATCCTCGACCACTTGGACCTTAGATTTCCCTCTCCTAGTCCCGATCCTCCTTGCCACTGACTATGATCGTCTCTATGCCCACCTGCACATGCAAATACCAAACAACACACAGCTTCACAACATCCACCTTTGACCTCCATGTGCTCCAATGTGAGCCTGACCACCTCGTGACATCATCGACTGCCTGAACCTCAGATTCCCCCTCCTAGTCCTAGTCCTTTCGTCACCGCCCAGGATTGTCTCCACACCAACATGCACATATAAAGACCAAAGACCTTCTCCAGCACAAGTTCTCCTAATTTGATCATCATCAGACCACACATACACACCACAACCTCAACCATTAGTAAACATAAACCCGATCATCCACGACCACAATATCCAACGCTTTCCAAACATCAACTTCAGACCACTTAGTACGACCGATATGACCGCCAAGCATAGGCCAGTCAGATTGGTATCTCAACAAGTACTCAGGAATTACTACCACTCGGAACACTCATAAATCACAAGTATCGTAACGCTCGCAGTCTACGACTACCAAGTACCAACTAGGTACTTTAGCAATGACCACTAATCGGTTGCTATCACTTTCGGCCGGTCCACTGAAACTTACGACCCCAACCATCCTAGTCGAAGCCTGCCGACTATCAACCGTAGTCCATTGTATCTTACAATCAGTTCACTATGTCATACGACTAGTTCACTGTTCAGTACGACCGGTACACCATTCAAGGTTGAAGCCTACCAATTACTATCATGGTCATTCTGCCGTGAACGAAATGCCCTGGTTGAAATGCTGTGATCAAAATGCCGTGGTCAAAATGCCTTAATCATCTGCCGTGGTCAACTACCATTGCAAACCTACCGTGGTCATCTGCTGTGATTGACCTGCCATGGTCAATCTGCCGTGATCAATGCCTGCCAACCAAACCTGCTTTCCTAAAAACCGCAACAACAATAGCGCATCGACCAAAATTTTCACAAACGCAAATTTCAATGAAACCCAAATGTTAATTACTCATCTCTAACAACAGTGGTAGCCTCTTCTCTATATTTTATAGTCTAGAATTTTTTTGAAATGCGATGACGTCTCCTTGGAGGAAGAAAGAAAACGGCAAGGCCCACCTGGACCGGCCGTACCCCTACAAAAGTACAGGTAGCGATTCCTTTCCAAAAGAATTCACGAAGGGTACTACTGTGTCTGTGTGTCCAAACGACGTAAGGAGGGAAGCAAAACATACGAAAGGCAATACTTTGAAATTCCTACGAGAATCCTCCCATCCAAACATGCCCTAAGGCGCTTCGCAAAGAAGCTACATGGCGCCAACTGAGCTTGTTGGTGTGGCATCTGTCTCTCTGACTGATGATTATAATTCGATTTCCATTAAACTTAGATCAAGTGGGTCATTTGTGTGGAATTTCCACTAGTATATTTTAGAATTTGAATATGTGAAATGTGGATTATGATCTAAAGATGATTGCACTGGCTAACTAGTTGTTTCAATCATTAAAAAAAAACTCTGTTGCGGTTGCATCAGAGGATGCGGGCCAACTCGGCCCAACATTCACCCAGCCCTCTCTCTCGCAGTCCAGTTTCCGATTCTGATGCGACCCATGTCGGCAACCTGCACCAGCCACACGCGAGAGAGAGAGAGAGAGAGAGAGAGAGAGAGAGAGAGAGAGAGAGAGAGAGAGAGAGAGAGAGAGAGGTTTGGAACTTTGAATTTAACAATGTCTGTGAAGGAAGAAGGCATTTGAAATGTAGACACAAATGCAGTGCAGAAATGGCATGCACAGCATGAAGATTGTTCAGTAATCAGTAATGCTCAATAGCGATTGCATATGTCTTGACTTGGGTTTCTTCGGGCCTCCCACACTTCGGACAATTTTTTCGAAACATTAAGTTGAGCCACATCCAAAGAACGAGCACGGATCACTGTGCCCTGCTTATTGACGTTTTAGCAGGGCAGGGGAGGCAAATGGCAGTGAAGCTAACGAAGCCATACAAGTGTGGGAATGTGTGGCGTCGACATGATGACTACGGGCGCTTAATTAAATCCTCGTGGACTCCGGGTGGGGAGGGCCGATCACTGGATGAGATTGCTGTTCATTGCAACTTTTTTAATGGCTTTTGGCTTTCGACTGATGTCTTTTAATTAAAATTATACTATAACAGTTATTAATTTTTTTAAATTATTCAATTAAAAAATGAAAATGAGAAAAAGAATAAAAATATTATTATATCTTCATATATAATACCAAAGAAAAAGAAAAAAAGTAGAAGGAAAACCATAAAATAAGCTGAAATTTTATTTCGGAAGCTCAAGTCGATATGAAGGTGGAGTAACACTTCCCTTGTGCGAGTGCAAAAGAATCTTTCCAGCTGGAGTCGAGAAACCTTCGGGTCGGTCCAAAAAGTAGCTCAAGCTACATAAGCATATACGGACGAGCCGGGTTCTTGCATTCTGGTCCAACACACAAGGAGAAGAAGCTTATGGTCCAACACACAAGGAGAAGAAGCTTATGAGCAGGATTTCTGAACTCGTGACCAGAGAAGAAATCATGGCAAGCCAACGCTCCCTGGTGCTTTGGCTCTCGGAGGGTGACAGCAACACTTCTTTCTTTCATGCGAGGGCTGCTACGCGCGCGAGGCAACATAAGATTTCGTTGTTGCGAAAGGAGGATGGCACAGTCTGTACTACCCAAGAGGAATCAGAGCTGCAGTGTGTCAGCCACGCCCCGGCGAACTCACTCGCAAATCACGCAATCACGCACAAAATCAACCACTCGGAATTGGAAAATAGAAACAAGTGTTTGGTGCTGCAACCCACAGCTTTTCTGATGCTTTGACTTAACTATTTATGGAGATTACAATTTAAACTTAAAAACTGAAGAAACGGAAAGACAAGGAAAATTGCCATGCATGCCATAACTCTAGACACATTCCCGGGTGATAACTCCTTAGGAAACTGAAAACTGAAAAAGTTTAGAAACTAAAAACTGCAAAACTTAGAAACTGAAAACTGCAAAGCTTTAGAAACTGAAAACTGCAAGACTTAAAAACTGAAAACTGCAAACAGGGTAGTAAATTTCTTCAGGCACAGGATTACTTCATCCAGTCCAACAAATCTCCCCCTAATCCTAACGCCTTGTGATAGTCTCCTTGATGCCAATCCTCTTGCGCAGATCAAGGAACTTAACGTGGCTGAGTGGCTTCGTGAGAATGTCACCGAGCTGCTCCCTTGAGGAAACAAACTCGACATCGACCTTCCCTTCCTCGATGCATTCTCTGATGAAATGGTACTGGGTGTCGATGTGTTTGCTCCTGCCATGAAAGACAGGGTTCTTGCACAAAGAAATAGCGGACTTGTTGTCCACCTTGAGCACGACGGCCTCTGTCTCGCCGCCACGGACTTCAGCGAGTAGCCGCGCCAGCCAGACTCCCTGGCTGGTCACATTCGAGGCAGCAATGTACTCTGCCTCGCATGATGATAGAGCCACAACCTTCTGTTTTTGTGACTGCCAGCTGATTAGGTTCTGGCCGAGAAAAAATAGCACGCTGCTCTTTCAGTCGTCGATGTCGCCTGCCGTGTCGCTGTCGCTGTACCCCTGCAACTTCGCATCCATTTCTCCGGAACGGACAAAGTGACAACCCAAGTTGAGCGTACCAGCGATGTAGCGCAGAATGTGCTTCACAGTGGCATAGTGGTCATCGCGCAGCGACTCCATGAAGCGGCTGACATAGCCGACAGCGTAGGCAATGTCCGACCGCATGTGCACCAGGTACCGGAGACTACTGACGATGCTGCGATACTTGGTGACGTCCATCGGCGGTCTGTCACTCCGCTTACTAAGCTTCAATCGTGCTTCCATGGGCACACACGCCGGATTGCACCCCGACATGCCTGCGTTCTCCAGAATTTTGTGTGCATACGTCGACTGGCTGATTGTGATCCCCTCTTGTTGATGCACTTTGATGCCGAGGTAGTAGCTGAGGAGTCCGAGATCACTCATACGGAAGAGTGAGCTCATCTCCCCTTTGAACTTGGCGATCTCCCCGTTGCTGGCGCCCGTGATGACGAGGTCGTCGACGTAGACGTCGACCACGAGACGCACTGCGTCGGTGCCGTGAGTGTACACGGTGTGTTTGGAGGAGCTCCGTGTGAACCCCAGATTGAGGAGGCTCGCATCCAGCTTTGCGTTCCAAGCTCGAGGTGCTTGACAGAGACCATATAGCGCCTTCCTCAATCGGAGTACCTAGTTTGGGTGTTCGTCATCGATGAAGCCGGGAGGTTGCGCCACATGTGCCGTCTTCACATCCATGTGATGGACCGGCCATTTCTTTTGTGCGGCGACTGTGAGCAGCAACCGCACGGATTCCATCCATGTGACAGGGGCGAAAACCTCATCGTAGTCGATGCCGTGCTTCTAAACGTACCCCTTTGCGACGAGACGGGCTTTGAACTTGATGACGGCGCCAGTCTCGTCCTTCTTGAGCTTGTAGACTCACTTGAGTCCAATGGGTCGTTTGCCGTCGGGGAGATCGACTAGTTCCCACGTGCGATTGTCCTCAATCGAGCCTATCTCTTCGAGCATAGCCTTGCGCCAGTTCACATCGCGCTCTGCCTCAGCATAGCTCGTCCAATTCAAGCTCCACCGGCTCAGAGGTGGCGTTGATGTTGGCGATGCTGCGGTAACGTCGTGGAGCACCGAGATCGTCGTCGAGATTCGGGTCCGCCTCGGGAGGCAACACGAATTCCACCTGTGGGCTCGGTGGCTCAGAGGGAGATGCCGCTGATTCCGACGACAACGCACCGGAAGGCGGTGGGCTTGGTGAAGCAGTGTTGGCGTCGACGGGCTGCACCTCATAATGGACAGTGAATGAATCAATCGATGCGCCCGTACCTGACTCATGCTCCCCCCAGTTTCACTTCCTCATTTCGTCGAACACCACGTCGCGTGTGACCCACACGCTCTTGGTGGCGGGGTCGTAGACGCGGTAGGCCATGCTGCCGGGCTCGTAGCCGAGGAACACCATGGTCTTGCTACGGTCTTCCAACTTCTTCAGGTGCGGCTTCACCACCTTTACGTGCACCACACACCCAAATGTGCGGAGATGATGCATGGCAGGTGTTCTACCATACCACGCCTCGTATTGAGTCTTGTCGAGGACGCTCTTCGTGGGCGATCGGTTGAAAATGTACACCGCCGTCGTCACTGCTTCCCCCAGAACTCGCCGGGCATGTCCTTCGCCTTCATCATGCACTGCGCCATAGCCACCACCGTTTGGTTGTGGCGTTCCACGACGCCGTTTTGTTGCAGTGAGTAGGGCGTGGTGAGGTGGCGCCCGATCCCCTGCTCGGCGTAGTAGAGGCCAAACCCCACGGAGGTGAATTCACCGCCACGATCAGTCCTCAGCACGCGCAATTTGCAGCTGGTCTCCACCTCTACCCCAGCCTTGAAATATTCGATCGCTGCCGGTACATCGCTTTTGCTGGCCAGCAGGATCAACCACATGTACCTGCCGTGTGTCGCTGGAGAGATCGGCCCGCACAGGTCGCCATGAACAAGGTCGAGGCGTTCCTCCGCACGGTACTTGGATTCCTGTGGGAAAGATGCTCGACGTTGCTTCCCCACCAGGCAGCCATCGCAGATTTGGTCGACGTGGTCGATCACAGGGAGCCCGTGCACCATGTTGCGGTGGTCGAGCTTGTGTAAAGACTCTAGATGGAGGTGGCCAAACCTGGCATGCCACAACCAGGCTTCATCTCCGCTCTTGAGCGCGAGGCAAACCAGCTGTGCAATGTTGACGTTGAGCACATAAAATCGGGTTGCGTCACGCCGGACTTGCACCAGCAGCCGGCACGTCGGGTTCCGGAGGGTTAGCACCCCATTCTCAATCCCGATCTTGCAGCCAGACTCATCAAGTTGGCCGAGGCTGATGATGTTCGAGCGTAGGCGAGGGATGTAGTAGACTCCAGTGAGAGCTCGGTGTTCACTGGTCTTGCATGAGAGGAGCACGGTGCCGTGCCCCTCAATCCGCACTCTCGAGCCATCGCCAAATTTGACAGAGCCACGGATGTTGGTGTCAAGCTCGGTGAAGGCTTCGCGTGAGACCGTCATGTGGTTTGACGCCGCCGTGTCGAGAATCCAAGCGGGGTCGATCGGGTCGCTGGGGTCACCGAGCGTCACCATCACGCGCTGCTCGTTCAAAATCACCTCGCTCCCACAGGTTAACACTTCGGCGCTGGCAGTGAAGGTGTGGGCTTGGGCCAACAAAAGTGTGGCTTCATTTCCGTCGGGCTGTCCCTCTTCTACCTACAACAAATTTGCTTGTGCCAAGTTTTCCCTGTCGCGCTTGGCCTTGCGACAGTCTTTGGCCCAGTTTGCCACAGTAGCGGCACTGGTCTTTTTTGACGTCACGGCCCGCAGCCTAGGGCAGCCCAGCCTTGGTGCCACAACCGCCGCTTTTGTGCGCATTCCCGTGGCAGCGGCTGCGCTGCCGCCCGCGTTGAGCGGAGCCACCGCTCCCGCTCGCTCCGCTGTCGTTGGCCATTGAACTTTGCCTGGTGCGCTTCTTGGTACGTGCCACCCACTCCTCCTCTGTGAAGAGCAGGCCACCAGATTCCTCATTGTCAGAGTCGTACTGGTCTTCGACGGCCAGCAGCCGGCAGGAGAGATCCTCGACTGTCAAGTGCTCAATCAACCAACGTCTCAATCAAGATAGCGATCTGGCGGTACCTCTTAGGGACGACGCGCAGGAACTTGAGAACAATCTTCTCCTCTGGGATCACGTCGCCGAGGAGGCTGAGATCGCTCACCAGCCCCTGCATCCGGAGCTCGAAGTCTTCGATTGATTCGCCATCCTTGAATCTTAGTGCCTCAAACTCTTGTCGCAGCTTCTGGGCTTTCGCCTCGCGAACGTGATCGGCCCCCAAACGCATGGTCTGGAGGGCGTCCCAGGCCGCTTTCGTGGTATCCTTGCTGGTGATCGACCGGAACATCTCCGGTGGCACAGCGCGGAGGATGGCGGAGAGGGCCTAGCGGTCGATGCGGTACGAGGCGTTGCCGGTTGACACAGCGTCCCACAGGCCTTGCGCTTGCAGGTTCACTCGCATCAACACCGCCCAATCGGTGTAATTTGTGCGCGTGAGCATGGGGTAGGTTACTGGACCACCGGCTTCCCTGATCACCTCCCGGACAATGACCTCACAGCCATCGGCATTACGGTGCCGCGGTCGACGCGGGGGAGTGGAGGGTGATCAGGCACGATCACGCCTAGGAGGAGTTCGTGACACGCCGTACACAGTGTGTCAGCCACGCCCCGGCGAAGTCACTCGCAAATCACGCAATCACGCACAAAATCAACCACTCGAAATTGGAAAATAGAAACAAGTGTTTGGTGCTGCAACCCACAGCTTTTCTGATGCTTTGACTCAACTATTTATGGAGATTACAATTTAAACTTAGAAACTGAAGAAATGAAAGACAGGGAAAATTGCCATGCGTGCCATAACTCTAGACACGTTCCCGGGTGAAAACTCCTCAGAAACTGAAAACTGAAAAGTTTAGAAACTGAAAACTGCAAGACTTAGAAACTGAAAACTGCAAAGCTTTAGAAACTAAAAACTACAATACTTAAAAACTGAAAACTGCTTACAGGGTAGTAAATTTCTTCAGGCGCAGGATTACTTCGTCCAGTCCAACACAGTGCAGCAAGTTTCTATAATGCCCTGTTTACTGTAGCAATTAATGTACCTCGGAAAGATACTGATAGCATGAAGTCAGTCCTGTGTGCACCATTTGCTGAAGACGAAATGTCAAAAGCACTGTTTATGATGGGACAGAATAAAGCGCTAGGGATTCATGGGTTCAATGCTGGTTTCTACCAAAAATATTGGGACTTAAGCTGGGAGACATTTACCAGGGCATCACTGGACTTTCTCAATGGTGGACAAATGCCCGCCGAGGTAAATCGGACGGTCCTTGTTCTTGTTCCGAAAATAAAGAATCCTCAAGAGCTTTCTCGGTATCGGCTGATTTCCCTCTGTAATGTCCTGTATAAAATTTGCTCCAAAGTTCTTGCAAATAGGCTTCGCCTAGTTCTTCATGAAATTATTGCAGAGGAGAAATCAGATTTTGTCCCAGGGCGTTTGGTTACAGACAACGTGTTGACGGTATACGAGTGTATCCACTACCTACGACGGAAGAAAGGAAAGAAGGGTGCTTGTGCATAAAGCTGGACATGGCAATACCCTGTAGAGTGGGATTACCTACAGCAAATTATACTGAAGATGGGCTTTCATGATTCTTGGGTTGATCGGATTATGCAATGTGTGCGGACAGTCACTTAGTAGATGGGCAATACTCAGATTTCTTTTCCCCTACAAGAGGAATCCGCCAAGGTGACCCGATTTCCCCGTATTTATTTCTTCTGTGTGCTGATGGATTCAGTTGCTTATTGAAAGGAATTGTTCCCAACTATTTGTCGCGAGGCATCCGGGTGAGTCGTCATGCTCCCTGTGTCACACTTACTTTTTTGCCGATGACTGCATTATCTTCTCGGAGGCGTCAAAAACGGGGCAGAGAATCCAGGATGCTCTTGATCGGTACCTTAGGGCATCGGGTCAACTTGTGAACAGAAACAAGTCTGCTATCCTCTTCAGTCCAAACTGTCAGGATCAAATGAAGAGCGACGTTCACTCAGTGCTGGATATTAAGGGTCCATTTGTATTGACTTTGGTTTCTATCTTCTGTTTAGATAAGCCAAAGCCAATTCGAATGACAAGCTTCTATAAGCGGCTTGCACAAGCCGTTTGCGTGCATGTGATGACTGTTGTAAATATTACGGTATAAGCATATTTGCACTTTTAATTCCAGCCAAAACAATCATATAAACAGTATATTTCCAGCATAAGAAGAATGACATTAATTGCATATAAACATGAAATTCTATCTTGCCATTCAAATTCAAATATATATTCAAAAAATATGACTTACATGCTGCTGAAAATAACATGATAAATAGTCCTAAGAACAGTAAAACAACTAATTCCAGTATATAACAAATTAATTGTTTCATTGTTGCTCTCAGAACAGAGTTGCGCAAAATCAGAGATTTTGGCCTTCTCATGCTAATATCGACATTCATCATGACTAATCTGACTATTAGAGACTAGAAATTGAGCTCACAAAAATGAAATCTACTGTGACAGACTGCTAATTAACAGAAAATAGCAAGAGGTAACTTTTGGTTTATAAGTTTACAAGCAAAGTAATAACATACAGTATCCAGTTGATAATTAGAGAATCTACTAGATATCACAGATCAACAGGATATAAGTAATTTGCTCTAAACAAAACTGGATATGATTCTCCTACTGCATCATAGAAACATCAATAGAATGTAAACTAATCTCACCAACCGAAATGAATCTAATCAACAGATCTGACAGTAGATCACCCAAATGAGCTCAATCCTAGTTCAATTAATCAGATTACTTTCAGATTTCAATATTATCATCACAGAGCAAACACTTAAGCCCACAAACATTCACAGCAGCCCTCAGTCACTTGATTAAGATTGCAGATCAAGATATACTGCTGTAAATGAGAAAGAACCGAATATACTCACAGAACAGACAGTATTCAAAACTGTCCTGAAGCAATCAAGCCAAAGATCACAATTAATATGGCAAGGCACGAAGAACTCGCTGTCCCAGAAAATCTATCAACCCGCTGTCGCAAGCAAGTAGATGATTCACGGAGATACAATGCCGCACTCCTCCTTTCAGCCGAATACCAAAGAAGAAGCCGATGTTCAAAGATCTCGCACAAGACCGAGACCGCTCTGGCCGAGAGCAATCAATCACAGCAGGGTGTAGCACCGCCTCCTTCTTCCTCGGCTAGAGCACCCAAAGGTACCGAGATGCACAACCCAGATTAGGGTTCACACACACGGAACCGAAAGCCTGCCCTCAATCAGAGATGACCCGAAGATCAAGTTTCCATCAACCGAAGAACCGAGGAGAGAATCAGTCAAGAGGAGCAATCGGAGATGGAAAAAGCTTCTCCCAAACCGTCGGGCTGCGCCTCTCCTTTTGAAGAGGAGAGGGGATACGGCTGCGGGGTGGCGTGAGCGGCCGGCTCCGAAGAACCCGGGCCAGCCACGCCTCCGCCGCTGCCCCTCCCCCGCTCGCCATCTCCCCACGCACACCGGAGATCCCGGATCTCAGTGAAGAGGATCAAAACCGCCTCCTGGGAGATGCGCCGCAGCCGCCAGGGACCGGGTCGGGGAGGAGACAAAGTCTCCTCACCCTTATCTCTTTGCCCGGGTGACCGACAGGTGGACCCCACCTTTAGGGCTCCCTTCCATCCTTTTTTCAATTGGGAAATTCCCAAAATGCCCCTGTCAAATACAACAATGACCCGAGCGAAGGGCCAAGATGCGCAATCGACCACTTCCCCACATCACATTCCCCTCTTCCTCTCGCCCTCTCTCACGCAGGGGATGCTCTAGTCGGCCAATCCCACCTGCCCGCCCCGCTCCAACGCCCCCAGCCTGCCCCCTAGATCCGCTCTCTTTACACCTAGATTAGCCACCTGCCCCCAGATCCGCTCTCTCAAGGCCCAGATCAGCCGCCGTCCCGGCCTGTGGTGCCACACACGTCATCAACGTTGTGGTCCCCTTCCCATCGCCCAGTGCTTCGATACGCACCACCTCCTCGCCCGTTGAGCCTCGCCCGCTCGTTCATCCCGGTGGAGCCTCACCCGCCATCTACCCCCTCTCGGCCAAAGCTCGCACCGCCCATCCACCATTGTGGTCTCCCTCTCGTCACCCCAGAGCTTCGATGTGCACTAACTCCCCGCCCTCTCTGTAGCCGATTGTAAGATATCCTCCGCCTGTGCCATTCATTCTCAATTTTTCCCGCACATTTTGCGACTGTCAATCCCTGCATGTCTCAATTTTTTTGGGCATGATTGTCCTATCCTCCGTTGTACACCACCGTCTGTTGTGCCAACTTGTTGCGGGCTCTTAGAGATGGCCGGCAAGTGTGGAACCATGGTAGTCTGGAATGATGAGGTGATCGGCATTTTCATTATTGTGTGCCTGGAGGAACTCGATGCCGACAACCACCCACAAAACTGCCTCTCTGGTAAGGGGTACACCAACCTTCTTCAGAAGTTTGAAGAGTGCACCAGCCGGAAGTGTAACACCAATGCCCTTGTAATATAATTCTCAACGAAGTATGCATCCTCCTCGATGATATCCATAGCGACCAAGCATGGGTCAAGGAAACCAACCGGTGATTTTGTTAATCTGGTTTCACTCACCATGTATCTATATATATACACACAAAAGCAATGAGTTATATATGATATTTATCGGCATTTCATAAATGTAGACCGTGATTGTACATACTTATAGTGTCCAGCATTGAATGAGTGAGGCATCAGCCACATCAAGTATGAAGAGAAAGAATAGATCCTCGAAGGTGATATAGTCATGAATATTATGTTGCAGATGATATGGCATGAACTTGACATTAACACCCGAGCGCTGTTGTTCCTCTGGCTTGTTGGCCTGTTGCATGTAACACATATGAAATCTTTGGCAAGATAGTCATAGAGTTAGAAGGCTTTCTTTCGAGATGACCAATGGCCCGCTTAGTACGAATTTTTGGGCCAATGGCAAGTTGGGAATCTAAACATCCGTCTTCTTCAGTTTGCCCTTACCGCCTCGGCTATAGGTCGACTTTATGGTAGTCGACCAACCACGAGATGTAATGGGCACTAGTAGTGTTGGTGCGGATCATGCTTGTGGAATTGCCACGGTGCAGATAGATCCTATGGACTTAGCACTGGTGCAGATGGCTCTTGTGGACTTTGCACTGGTAGCGTTGGTGTGGATCGCGCCTGTGGAATTAGCACCGATGAAGATATCTCCTGTGGACTTGGCACTGGTGCAGATGGCTCTCGTAAACATAGCACAAGTGTAGGATCCTCTAGGCAGATGTCGCTCTTGGGCCATTGGATGAATGTTCCAATGGCTTGCCCTAAAGTCATAACCTCGTCGTTGGGGGGGCATCTACAGCGGGCCGACCTCAAAATTGGCATGAACATCGTCCACATTCACTTTTGCAAAACCTAGTGCTGCAAATACACCGTACATCAATGCCCCGAGCTCGGATGGATACGCCTAGCCCTAAGCAGCGCACAAGGCAACGGAGGTATATCTCACTTGGAGATTGCACTTCGTAGCCACTTATATAACGATACAAAATTAGCTACTCCAACAGGCCTATCAATGGATTGAATATTCCAGAGATAATAGTTATTACCAGGATATCATCGACAGGAAATCGGTAGTCGCTTTTTGAGGTAGGGTTGGATGCGCAGCTACTCTGACAGTTGGGGAGCTGCCTAGCACAGGAGTGGCAAGGGTTTCCTGCTGATTTTTTCTATACCTTTGCATCTCATCTCTAACCAACCTTTGCATCTCATGTCTAATTTTTGCCGTAATATCCTCTCGTAGCTGTGCCTTGTGCTCAGCTTTGGATCTTTTCTACTCTGGTAATCTTCAGAGTCCTCTAGGAAGCCATGTTTCCAAGGAACATAAAGACCAAGGCCTCTCATGCGACCCGGGTGCTCCTTGTTTTCCAGGGCAGCGGAGAGTAAATCTCTCTCCCTAACTGCATCAAATGAGCCTTGAGAAAATTCTACACTCAGCGCTTCTAGGTGGTGGAACACTTCCTCATTTGAGGGGTTTCAAAAGGAGATGACCTCCGATGACACGGTAGATGACCTCGCACTTATCCAGTTTCGGATGCGCTCAGTAGGGATCCTGGCAAATGGCAGGGATGACTCCCTCAGAATTGCCTGCTCGTCCTCCCGCCTCCATTGTAAGATTTACCCACATACCCAATGGTCCCGAGTCTGTGGGGTGCGTATTTTTGCTTGGAGGGCCCTATGCACCACACTTTCACTCCTAAAATTATCTGTTGTCTTCATCGCCACAAACTCTTGCCATTACGGATCCAGGAATGGTTACTTGTGGAAAGACGTCAGATCCTTCTCCACGTGTTACTTGAGAAGTATGCTCTTGATGTTCTTCCATGCTTTTCATGCCGTTAGCAACAC
Source organism: Dendrocalamus latiflorus (assembly GCA_017311315.1). Taxonomy (NCBI): domain Eukaryota; kingdom Viridiplantae; phylum Streptophyta; class Magnoliopsida; order Poales; family Poaceae; genus Dendrocalamus; species Dendrocalamus latiflorus. Next base: position 18,252,613 of record CM029662.1, read on the forward strand.
ATATTGTTGCACCGAGGCCTGGTGTTCTTCTGAAATCTCGAACGATTGAAAAACCTCTATCAACAGCTGACTCTTCTGAACTTTTACCACCTTCTTCCACGAAATAGTGATCTCAATCTGTTCCCATGCAACTATTCTGACTATTCCTCGGAATGCGGACACTTCTCGATGAAGATTAAGAAGGGTCCCAGACGCATCGACATCCGTGATGGTAAACCAGTCCTCGAGCCTTTTCGATAGTCCTCTTCCTTTCCAAGATTTTCCAGAGGACGGTGCATCACACGCATCTGGCGACGATGTCGAAGAATGAGCGGATGACATCTTCAAAAGATAATAGAAGTGAGCAATTCTTGAGCCAATTCTTGAGACAATGAACTAGAGACAAATATCAAAACTATTTACTTCAAGTAAATCACATTTGTATCAATAATATATTCATGCTCTGTGATATCTGAAATTCAGAATATATGCTCCATTTGTTAGCCAATTAGGCTTATTTTTCATTTAAATGTTGGTGGAATTATGCTTTAAAACAATAATATTTTATTGGAATTAAATCTGAATTCATGCTAAAACCACATTAATTATAACAATCTAAAAAACCAAGCGCATATACAACAAAGTATACATCCAAAGACATGATAATAACATAGAGATCAACTATTATCTCTCAACATGAACAATGTAATCAAGCCAAACGACAGTATGCTAAACTAAGTACAAGCATGAGCATTTATAATTAAAATAATGCACAGATCAAAAAGTGAGTTTTGCTCTCAGTTTGAGGAGTTGCTCAAGTTAAAACATGGCCTTCTCCCCTAGTGCTAGACCTTACGTGGAGGGTCGTCGGAGTCGGGGGAGGCGACGATGGGCTCGGGAGGAGGACGAGGGCGACGGCCTCGAGGCAGGAAGGGCGCCGGAGTCGAGGAAGGAGAAGGGTGACGGGCTCGGGGCGAGGCGGCAGAGTTAGTGGGTAGTACAGTGGGGACAAACCCTAGTGCACAATATATATGGGAAAAATTATAGACGGTTCTATTTAAGAACCGTTTGTCATATCTATAATCACAGATGGTTCTTAATTATGAATGGAAAGTCTCAATCATGGATGGAAAGTCTTAATCATGGATGGAAAGTCTTAATCATGGAGCCTGGGCACCATGGTGCCCCTGTTATATATATATATATATATATATATATATATATAGAGAGAGAGAGAGAGAGAGAGAGAGAGCATAAAAGTTGTTCATCTTCCTTCTGAATATCGAGAAAATAGCAATTGGCGGCCGCGATGCGATGCGGAATATGTTTCCTCGGGGTCATATATTGTACATATAATTTTTCAGAGGTGGTATGTATTTTTTTTTGACATACTCCTTTTTATGTACGTATATGAAGGTATTTATAAAATACGCTAAAAACTATGGACTCCATTGCAATTTTTTCGTATGGTTCATATTGGAGTATCTTATAATTAGTATATGACTATACCTAAAGTGATAAAGGAGTATTTCAAGTTTGTTTAGGTGGTATATTAAAGGTGAGTGTAATTACACCCGGGAGTAAAAAGTATTTTTCCTATATATATATATATATATATATATATATATATATATATATATATATATATATATATATATATATATATATATATATATATAGGAAGCCTCTTTTCTACACCCGGGTGTAATTACACCCTATGATATATCTCACAACGTAGGGAGTATCTCGCGTAATAGAGGGTATGTACGTGTAGTATACGAGTATTTAAGACCATCTAGGTGGTATGAACAATTTTTCATAGGTGATATGTACATTTTTTTAGACATACTCCTTTTTATGTGTGTATATAAAGATATTTACAAAATATGTTAAAAACTATGATCTCCCTTGCAATTTTTTCGTGTGGTTCACATTGTAGTATCTTATAATTAGTATACGAGTATACCTAAAGTGATAAATGAGTATTTTAAGTTCGTTTAAGTGGTATATTAGAGGTGGGTGTAATTACACACGGGTGTAAAAGATATTTTTCATATATATATATATATATATATATATATATATATATATATATATATATATATATATATATATATATATATATATATATATATATATATATATATATATATATATATATATATATATATATATATATATATATATATATATATATATATATATATATGAAAAATATTTTTTACACCCGGGTGTAATTATATAGAGAGAGAGAGCATAAAAGTTGTTCATCTTCCTTCTGAATATCGAGAAAATAGCAATTGGCGGCCGCGATGCGATGCGCAATATGTTTCCTCGGGGTCATATATTGTACATAGCCAGTCTCAATGGAGGTTTCATATCCCAGTTTCCAACACATCCATATTTTAGAAACAGTGCAGAAGAGTTTCATCCCCATGAAACTCTCTCTACTCCCATGAAACTTTTATCATCTCTCTCTTCATCAATACAGTGCCATGTCAGCGTATTTAATGCCCATGAAACTCCATGAAACCCCCCACTGAGACTAGCCTAATTGCTAACGCTGCAACATGCCATAGTGGCTGTAATTATAACCGCCTAATTAAAGCGTAGACGAGATATAATGATCGATGTTTCATTTGTAACGCACGTAACGGCCGGGCGCCCGGGCATGCGGCATCGAATTCTTTAATTCATGCTGTTAGAGATAGCATGTAATCTGTTAGAGATAGCATGTAATCCTCTATTTTTGGCATTGCTTCTCCCATGTTTGGAGAGTATAGATTGTATTGTAATCTCTCTCGGTTATCTCCTCTCTGGGTATTTAATTGAAATCGGCTCGTACTGCATGTACGTGAGCTGAGCCAATCTCCCTCTCTCTCTCATTACGTTCGCTTGGTATCTGAGTGAAATAGATCTCGCCGTTTTTTTCTTCTCTTCCGCTGCACCCATGGAGAACCCTTCTACTTAGCTTCCCACCTGCGGCACCACTACTCCTCCACCTCCTCCTCCATCTCCCCAAGATGCTGCCGCCAACCTCGCCACGGCGCTTGCTGCCGCCCATGCCGCGGCTACCGCCGGCAACCACGAGGATCTCCTGGCTGCCCTAGCCACTGCGCAGGCAGCCCAAGATGTCATCACGACGTCAACCTCAGCACCATCACCAGCCCTCTCCACAGCCATGGTGATCGCGACACATGCGCAGAATGTCGTGCTCGTCGGCGCGGCACCTGCACCCTCTCCTCCGACGGCCGACGCCCTCAGCATCCCTAGCGTCAAGACGCATGTGCCCGTCACCCTCGACATGAAGAGTCTGAACTACACCAAGTGGAGGACCTTCTTCGTCGCCTTTCTCGGCAAGTTTGGTCTGCTAGGTCATATCCTCGACCCTCCTCCTCCGGTCGACGCCACCGGCACCTGGGCGCAGGACTTCGCCGTTCTCACCGCCCTCTACTGCTCCATCGCCCATGACGTCCTTGTTGGATAAACCACGCGTACGCGTAAACCATGCGGTATCGCGTAGAGTGCGTTGCGTGTGGAGTCTGCGTGCGTCGTGTGTGCGTGTGTTGCGCTGTACACGTGAGTTGCGCGTGGGTTGTTGCGTGCGTGCGTTGCGTGGCGTGAGTTGCGGCGTGGGTTGTTGCGTGGCGTGAGTTGTGTGCGTGCGTCGCGTGCGTGCGTTATAAAAAGCCTGTAAACGCTGTGTTTTGGGAGAGCAGAAAATACAGAAAAAAAAACGGCGTTCCGTCGCCGCAGGCGTTTCGTCGCCTGACAAAAATCCTCGCGTTCTAGTGTTTGATCTTGGGCTAATTCCTTCATTTGGTATCAGAGCCGGTGAAGTTCGACAGCAAGCTGATGGCCGGTGACGAGCGTACGCCGCCATCATCTCCGAAAGGCGTCGACGACCCAAAGTCCGGCGGTAGCAACACACGACGTGAGGTCATGGTGGAACGCGTCATCAAGGAGTCTGTTCGCACACGAACACATCACCGTGTGCCCCCGGCGTCGAGCGCGATACGCAGGACACGTCGCCGGAGGAGTCTCGCCGAGAGCGCGATACGCAGGACACGTCGGCGAGAGCTCTTGAGACCCGACACCCCACGCGCCCGGGAGGGACCCCGTCAGGGCGAGCGGCGGCGATGGGTTGTCCTAGGTCGGCCTGACCGCCCCTAGGACCTTGTGACTCGTCATCGCAACGGAGTGAACGACAACGAAGAACAAGAAGCAAAATAGGGCAGAGGAAAATAGTAGATTGCAAAATAGTATAATAGATGAGTTTCGATTGTGTGTTGTTAATCGGCCGTAAACCCTACATACATATATATAGGGGGAAGCTGGTCCTAGCTTCTTTTGGAAACAACAATTATTTGAATCGAATCAGAGTCCAGACCGAATAAAACTTATCTTAATTTATTCGGTTGCAATTTTATCGCGCGGCAGAGATCGCTTCAAGATTATTTCCTGATCCTTTCCAAACTGTTGACCGCGCGTGTCATGACTTCCCAAAATCGTTTATGGCCGGCCGGCGCTGCCTACGACCGATCCCGAGCGCTCTTGATGCCGTACGACCACTCCAAAAACATCCCTTTGACCATGCTCACTTCCTTCAACATGGTCGGAATCGCCTTTGGCACGTACTGGTCTTCTCGATTTGATTGCTGCTCCTTACGACCGCCTTCACCGCGATTGTGGCCTTCTCTGCGTGGTCGAACCCTTTACGATAACCGTTCAGTGTCTCTTACGACTTCCCAGGGTCGTTTACAACTGGTTAGAATCATTTATGACCGGTTCTGGATGCTTACGATCAGTTCCGATCCTTCTATTGCTTTACCAATCAATTTTCCTTTGTGATCGTAAGCTTACTGTAGCAGTCTACGACCGCTCCATTGCATCGCTACGCTGTCTTTCCTTCAGCCGCTCAAAATATCATGATCGAAACCTTCAATGAGCACGCATTGATGCTGGCGATCTTCAATTTTCTGTAGTCGAACCACCCTTTCGATCACGTTCACTTCCTTCAATGTGGTTGGAGTTGTTATCGCTTCTCGTTATGACGTGATCGTAAGCCACCGACTTCTCATCGTGGTCGTAAGTTCGACTGCCGACTATCAACCTTGATGTCGTCGACTGCGAACCATGCTTCTGATCGTGGCCAATCGTGGTCATCGTAGCCTTCAAAGCAGTCGTAGGCTTCTACGTGGTCATAGACTCCAACGTGATTGTAGATTCCACCGTGGTCGTAGACCTCACCGTGGTCGTAGCCTCCAACGTAGTCGTAGACTCCACCGTGGTCGTAGACCTCAACGTGGTCGTAGATCCCACCGTGGTCGTAGCCTCTAACGTAGTTGTAGACTCCACCGTGGTCGTAGACCTCAACGTGGTCGTAGATCCCACCGTGGTCGTAGCCTCCAACGTGGTCGTAACTGCCTTCGACCACGGCCAACGTGGTCGTAACCGGTCCAGCTGGCTCCCGACTTGCTTTGCCGTGGTCGTAACGACCGCCATCGTGGTCGTGACTGCCTTCGACTACGGCCAATGTGGTCGTAGCCTGTCCAGCTGGCCTCCGACTAGCTTTGCCGTGGTCGTAACTGCCCACGACCATGATATAGGCACAACCTTCCCTTGTTAACCTGCTTTTGGTTTACGATGATTGTGGTTCCAAGCCAAATTTGATTATCAACATATGCCCCCCTGTTTTTTGGCAACACTTGTGTGCCAAAAAATAAGGATTACTTGCTCGACCAACAAGGCCAATGTCAACACATCCATTGGCCATGTTTATATGTCTAAGGGCGATAATTTATTATCGGCCATGTTATAAAGTCTAAGGGCGATAACCAAGTATCAGCCATACATGTTCAAGCTTCCTGCCACACGCTTGGATAAAACTTCTTCAAATCATCATCTTGCAGCCCCAATTTTTTAAAAACTGAATACGGCATGAGGTTGACGACAGCACCACCATCAACAAGCATCCTAGCAATCGGTGACCCGTTAATGTGGCCCTTGATGTACAGCGGCTTCAAATGCTTCACCGGCTCTTTAGGCTTCTCGAAGATGGCATTTTTAGGACCAAAGTCCAGCTGGGCTATCTCTCCTTTTTCATCAACAGCACGAAATTCAACAGGTAGATAGTAAACCATATTGATATCCATACCTTCTCTAGCTGGTGTGGGCTCAAAATCTAACATCTCCTCATCATCCCCCAATGTACATACCTGCTCATGCTCTTTAGGTGATGTATGCGCTGCTGCGATAGGAGTAGTATCTGCAGTCCCATCCACTGGTTTAGGCCTCCATACATGCTTCATGGGCCGAATTTTATTGAAAAAGTCGTCTCTCTGTGCTTCCGCTGTGTCCTCGATCTTCTGCTGATTTCGCATGCGCTGCAACCTTCTTTTCTGAGCTTTGGTCAGGCCGGAAGGGCACCACCTTGGTCGGGTATACTTGGGATCTCTTCCCTTGGCTCTACTGTTGCTAGCTTCATGATCATTAGCTGCTGAACCTGGCTGAACAGCAACCATAGTACTACTGGATTTAGCCGGATTATTAATGACAATTGTCCTTTTACCAAGATCTTTGGTTGACACCTCTGTAGCACTAGTAGCCCTGCTCTCTTGCTTGTTAGGTTCTGAATTTTCAGCACTTGGCAATTTAGCACGCCACTCTTGCTTCATAATCTTCTTCGTTGCAGAGGCATTGGATGGTCGATTAGCACCACCACCAAAACAACCTTTTGTAGAGTGGGTTATCCTTTCAAAAACTGATCTTCTAGGTGCTGTCCACCCAGGATGAAAAGCATATGGCACCATTGGAGGCTGCGCCCATCCTCCATTCTGATTGTATGGTGTGTAGGAGAAAGGTGTCATCCATTGCGTAGGCGCCCATGGCTCATATGGACGAAACTGACGTTGTATTTGATGCCTCGGAGGTGATCTTGGACGCTTCAATTGTGATGGTCGATTAGAGCTAGAAATGGCCGCTTGGTTAGCATATTTGGACAGCAGCATATCAAATGTTGGCTTGATGCGCTTCCGCTATACTTTTGCTTTGTTTACCTTCCATTTGCCAACCTCTGGATTTTTGGGCTTGATAAACTTATTGCAAGCCTCATGTTGCACTTGCCCCCCAGGTACAGAAGTGCTCACGGTGATCTTCAATGTTTCCTTTCCACTTGGGGTCTTCTCAAGTACAACCTCTCTTCCTGAGACCTTGTCATCGGCATGTATCACTCTAGGCTCACCGATAACAACAGCTGGCTTTCCTTTTGCTGATTCGGCATGTTCAGGCCGAAGCAACACTTTCCTGCCCTCCATATCCATCGTGTTCATGGGGAAGGGAGACTTGTCCACTTGCATTTCGGCAAAACTCAATCGTCCATCATTGATAGCCGATTGGATCTGTCGCCGAAAAACATTACAATCATTAGTGGCATGAGAAAAAGAATTATGATATTTGCAAAAAGCTCGTCGCTTCAGCTCTTCAAACGGCGGTAAAGTATGAGAAATTTTAATGACCTTATCATTCAGCAAAGCATCAAAAATTCTATCACATTTTGTAACATCAAAAGTAAACTTCATCTCCTCTTCACGATTTTTGCGAACTGGCTTAAGAGCATTACATGCATATGGCTTGGCCTTTGAAGGCCAAACAAATTCAGCAGCATAGACATCAATTTCATCATCCTGATCAGAAGAATAATCAACAACGTTCATGCGAGGAAGGTCAGCTTTAGTCTTATGATTTTCTTTGATATCTTTACTTTGGCTTTCTTTAGCCAAAGCTCGCTGCAACACTTGGTTAACGGTTAAAAACTCATAACTTTTCAACTTCTCTTTAATGTGAGTTCTCAAACCGTTAAACACAAGATCAGCCAAGTCCCTTTCACTTATCACAAGACTATAGCACCGGTTTTTAACATCTCTAAACCTTTTGACATAATCGGAAACCGATTCATCATTTTTTTGCCTAACCGATGTAAGATGTGATAACTTAAACTCAGCGTCACCGCTATAAAAATGATCATGAAATTTTTGCTCAAGCTGCGGCCATGTAATGATAGAACCAGGAGGTAAAGCAGAAAACCATGAAAAAGCCGTGCCAGTTAAAGACAAAGAAAACAAACGAACTTTAAGTTCATCTATATTACCCGCTGCTCCCAACTGGGCAAGATATTGGCTAACGTGCTCCCATGTAGTTTTGCTGTCCCCACCATCAAATTTAACAAACTCAGGAAGCTTATAACCTTGGGGATAAGCAATAGTATCAAAATGAGATGGATATGGTTTCTGATAAGTGCGGGCTCTAACTCTCGGCTCAATGCCGAAAGACTCAACAAACATCCTGCGCACATCATCTCTAATTTTTGCCAATGCTTCGTCCATATTGGCCGAAGCTGTGATGGATGACTGCAAAGGAGCTATAGGGGTAGGCAGTGGAGGCGGCATCGGCGGTATAACAGAATATGGCAAGGACCTTGGCATACTTATATCGCCTGATGTTGATGTTCCCAAAGGTGGTAGGCTCATGATATGATTAGGATACGTGGGCGCTACCATTAGTTCACCTCCAGGTTTAGTCTGCTGTCCAGAAAAGAAACTCAACGGTATGCCACATTGGGGTTGTATACTTGGTACTCCACTACTTGCCGATGAATTAATAGGCGCTGTCGGCTTAGAAAGTTCTACGCTAGAAAAAGTGCCAACCTGACTTGTACCCATGGCCGCACTATTTATTTTCTTAATGTTTGCCATCTGATGCATATAATCAAAGATCTCTCTAGTGTTCTCATTAAGCATGTGCTGAACTTGCTCCATTGTAACACTAGATGAATTGGTAGCAACAGATGAAAGGGTTGATGCGGCACTTACAAGGGGTTCTACCTTTTCCGAGTAATGCGGAGGAGGGAACGTGATGTCGCCGAGTGGGGTTATGTTGCCTTGACGATCCTTCTTGAATTTTGCAAGGAACGCTCGTAAATCCTCCTCCTCGCGCTTTTTCTTGTATGCCTCAAAAGCTTGGCGATGCTCTTCCGATAATTCATCGTAGCCGGGCTTGACGACATTATTGGTGTTAACCTCCCCGGGCATTGGGATTTTGCTGCTGCCAGTCATGGTGATTGGCGGCGTCAATTTTCCCTGATCTTTCCCCAGCGGAGTCGCCAAAAAGTGTGTTCGCACACGAACACGTCACCGTGTGCCCCCGGCGTCGAGCGCGATACGCAGGACACGTCGCCGGAGGAGTCTCGCCGAGAGCGCGATACGCAGGACACGTCGGCGAGAGCTCTTGAGACCCGACACCCCACGCGCCCGGGAGGGACCCCGTCAGGGCGAGCGGCGGCGATGGGTTGTCCTAGGTCGGCCTGACCGCCCCTAGGACCTTGTGACTCGTTATCGCAACGGAGTGAACGACAACGAAGAACAAGAAGCAAAATAGGGCAGAGGAAAATAGTAGATTGCAAAATAGTATAATAGATGAGTTTCGATTGTGTGTTGTTAATCGGCCGTAAACCCTACATACATATATATAGGGGGAAGCTGGTCCTAGCTTCTTTTGGAAACAACAATTATTTGAATCGAATCAGAGTCCAGACCGAATAAAACTTATCTTAATTTATTCGGTTGCAATTTTATCGCGCGGCAGAGATCGCTTCAAGATTATTTCCTGATCCTTTCCAAACTGTTGACCGCGCGTGTCATGACTTCCCAAAATCGTTTATGGCCGGCCGGCGCTGCCTACGACCGATCCCGAGCGCTCTTGATGCCGTACGACCACTCCAAAAACATCCCTTTGACCATGCTCACTTCCTTCAACATGGTCGGAATCGCCTTTGGCACGTACTGGTCTTCTCGATTTGATTGCTGCTCCTTACGACCGCCTTCACCGCAATTGTGGCCTTCTCTGCGTGGTCGAACCCTTTACGATAACCGTTCAGTGTCTCTTACGACTTCCCAGGGTCGTTTACAACTGGTTAGAATCATTTATGACCGGTTCTGGATGCTTACGATCAGTTCCGATCCTTCTATTGCTTTACCAATCAATTTTCCTTTGTGATCGTAAGCTTACTGTAGCAGTCTACGACCGCTCCATTGCATCGCTACGCTGTCTTTCCTTCAGCCGCTCAAAATATCATGATCGAAACCTTCAATGAGCACGCATTGATGCTGGCGATCTTCAATTTTCTGTAGTCGAACCACCCTTTCGATCACGTTCACTTCCTTCAATGTGGTTGGAGTTGTTATCGCTTCTCGTTATGACGTGATCGTAAGCCACCGACTTCTCATCGTGGTCGTAAGTTCGACTGCCGACTATCAACCTTGATGTCGTCGACTGCGAACCATGCTTCTGATCGTGGCCAATCGTGGTCATCGTAGCCTTCAAAGCAGTCGTAGGCTTCTACGTGGTCATAGACTCCAACGTGATTGTAGATTCCACCGTGGTCGTAGACCTCACCGTGGTCGTAGCCTCCAACGTAGTCGTAGACTCCACCGTGGTCGTAGACCTCAACGTGGTCGTAGATCCCACCGTGGTCGTAGCCTCTAACGTAGTTGTAGACTCCACCGTGGTCGTAGACCTCAACGTGGTCGTAGATCCCACCGTGGTCGTAGCCTCCAACGTGGTCGTAACTGCCTTCGACCACGGCCAACGTGGTCGTAACCGGTCCAGCTGGCTCCCGACTTGCTTTGCCGTGGTCGTAACGACCGCCATCGTGGTCGTGACTGCCTTCGACTACGGCCAATGTGGTCGTAGCCTGTCCAGCTGGCCTCCGACTAGCTTTGCCGTGGTCGTAACTGCCCACGACCATGATATAGGCACAACCTTCCCTTGTTAACCTGCTTTTGGTTTACGATGATTGTGGTTCCAAGCCAAATTTGATTATCAACAGAGTCCAGCGGGTCGGTGGAGTTCCCGGTGTTGACGCGGGCAAACTACCACGAGTGGGCGTTGGTGATGCAGGTGAACTTGGAGGCGCTCGGGCTCTGGCGTGCCGTGGAGACGAGCGACGTCGAGCGTCGCGAGGATCGGCTGGCGTTGGCCGCCATCCTGCGCGCGGTGCCGACGGAGATGCGCTCGGGTCTCGCCGTGAAGAAAAGTGCCAAGGAGGCATGGGCGGCTGTGAAGACGATGCGGATGGGCGACAAGCGCGTGCAGGAGGCGAATGCGCAAAAGCTCCTCGAGCAATTCGAGAATGTGGCATTCAACGGTGGTGAGTCCATCGACGAATTCGCCATGCGTCTCGGCTCCCTTATTGCGGAATTGCGCGAGCTGGGAGAGAACATCGAGGAGGTGCGCGTCGTCAAGAAGCTGCTTCGCGTGGTGCCGGCGAAGTACAATCAAGTCGCCGTGTCCATCGAGATGCTTATGGACTTGAATACGATGTCGCTCGAGGAATTGGTTGGACGACTCCGAGTTGCTGAAGATCGGTGCGGTGCCGAGGCGATCGCGGACGGCGTCGGGCAGTTGCTGCTCACCGAGGAGCAGTGGGAGGCGCGCCGGCGTCAGGGCAATGGGAGGCAGCGAGCGCGTATGGACTTCGTCAAGAACAGCGGCCGCTCAAAGGGCGGTGGCCGGAGCGACGATGACGACGACGACGCGAGTAGCATGAGCTCGGGTGCAAGTAGGCGTTTGCGCCGCGCCAGGCGAGGAAGGTGCTACAACTGTGGCGTACGTGGCCACATCTCCAGGGATTGCCGTGAGCCGAGGAAGGAGAAAGCACTGCTCGTCGAAGGCGACGACGAGCTAGCACTCATGTAGGTCGGGTGCATGGGGTGTCGTGGTTTAGGGGGTGATTGTTGGATAAACCACGCGTACGCGTAAACCACACGGTATCGCGTAGAGTGCGTTGCGTGTGGAGTCTGCGTGCGTCATGTGTGCGTGTGTTGCGTTGTACGCGTGAGTTGCGCGTGGGTTGTTGCGTGCGTGCGTTGCGTGGCGTGAGTTGCGGCGTGGGTTGTTGCGTGGCGTGAGTTGTGTGCGTGCGTCGCGTGCGTGCGTTATAAAAAGCCTGTAAACGCTGTGTTTTGGGAGAGCAGAAAATACAGAAAAAAAACGGCGTTCCGTCGCCGCAGGCGTTTCGTCGCCTGACAAAAATCCTCGCGTTCTAGTGTTTGATCTTGGGCTAATTCCTTCAGTCCTCGACATTGTCATGGAACCCACACAGACAGCTCGTGATCTGTGGGTCGCCACCGAGAACGTCTTCTACGACAACCACGAGACGAGGATCATCTATCTGGAAACAGAGTTCCGGAGTCTTCGTCGGGGCGACATGTCGGTAACCGACTATTGCCGGCGCCTCAAGAACCTCGCTGACTCTCTCCGGGACCTCGGCGAACCCGTCTCCGACCGCACCCTCGTTCTCAACCTTATCCGTGGCCTTAGCTCTCGCTTCGCCACCCAGGCGGAGCTGCTGCCCCTTCAAGTTCCCTTCCCGACCTTCGCCAGCGCCCGTTCGTCCCTTCTCCTGGCAGAGATGCGCCACCCCGCCAACGGCATCGTAGTCGACAACGACGCTGCTCTCTTCATCGCCGCCTCTTCAAGCCAGTCAACCTCCCACAACAAAGGCAGGAATGGCAAAGGAGGCAAGGGGAAGAACGGAGGTGGCGGCGGCAACGACCGCAACGGCGCTGGCACCAGCCGCGGTTGCGATCGCTCTGGTGGCTCGAAGCAGACGCCGCCCCCGCCATCTGGTCCATGGGTGCTGATGGCCCCGTGGTCTTCTGCGCCGTGGGCCGGTCCACAGCCGTGGGCTGCTTCCTGGAAGCCCGCCGGTGGCCCCAGACTTCTTGGACCATGGCCTAACCTTCCGGTGCAGCAGGCTTTCCACATGCAACAGCCTCCCCAACCTTCTGTTGCTGGATCAGAGGTGCCGGTCCAGCCCAACTGGGACCAAGCCGGTCTCATCACCGCACTAAATAACCTGCACATGCAGGGCCAGCCCAGCGGCGGCTGGGTACTGGACACCGGCGCCACCTCCCATATGGCTTCATCCAACAGTATTCTTTATTCTTCCCGAGCACCCAGCTCACCCATGTCTGTTACCGTCGGTAACGGTTCCTCGATTCCAGTTTCTCGTATTGGTCATACTACCCTCTCTACTCCATCCTCCTCTTGTGCCATTAACAATGTCATTATTGTTCCGTCTCTCATACAAAACCTTGTTTCCGTTCGTCAATTTACCCGTGACAACTTTTGTTCTGTTGAATTTGACTCTTATGGTTTCTCCATTAAGGATCCGCGTTTGAAGACCGTGATTCTTCGCTTCAATAGCTCTGGAGACCTCTACACCGTGCCGGCCACCTTCGCATCTACTCGTCCACATGCCTTCTTGTCGACTACAACACGTAACGCACGTAGACGAGATATAATGATCGATGTTTCATTTGTAACGCACGTAACGGCCGGGCGCCCGGGCATGTGGCATCGAATTCTTTAATTCATGCATTGTCTTGTGCATTAAGATTATTCATGCCACCACCAATAATAGCATATGTCAAAAGCTACATCTCGTACAAATTCTGGCAAGCTGCACGATTTGTGTATGTACGCACCTGGGCAAGCATGTGCTTTATGGCTTGACTGTGGTTTATAATTTTTTATTCAAATTTTTAAATTTTAGTTGTTTGTAACAGAGATTATGGAGAGATATTCGTTTGCAATTTTAAATGGTACAGATGTTGGACTTTTAACATGTACTATAATTAACTTGAAGATCTCGTCTTAAAAAATACTCTATTTAAAAGTTTGGTAGTATAGCACAAGGCAAAAATCAATTCAAAAGCTGAAAAGAACAAGCCATGATCGATCAGTCACCTCCTACAGATTAAAAGTCGATCCTGAGGGATTCATCATGCACAATGCGTTCCAAGAAAACTGAAAAGTTATAAGAAGAACGAAAAAATTCTTTTTATTGCCATTCGATGTATCGTTTCAGATGTACTGAGAAGTCCTAGCATTCACGCATGCCATGCCGGTCGTCTTTGGTTTTCTGTTTCGTAACCTGAAAGACAACTGAAAATTAACGTACGTGGTGCGTCCGGGCATGCATACACACCTCTCTTGTCTTGATTAATTTTGGGCATTAGAAAAAGTGATTAGCTTTGAGGGCGGAACCAGAAAAATTGTATGACAGAGGCAATATAATATTAGTACTAATAAACAAGAACTAATTTTTTTGAGGAGCAAAATAAGTAGGTCAGTACCACAAACATTTCCACTAAATTAATACACCTCAGACTAGACTAAACCTTGTTAACCCTTCAGACAAACATGAGACAAAAGCCTAGCTAGTTGGGCCTTTTGGTACATTTCAATTACAATGTCTATAACGTTTGTATATTTATCAAGATAACTACTCCCTACATACGCACTAATGAAAATGCGATTGTTTTGTTTAACTTAACACTAGCTGTTGATATGCTCCCATAAGGTCAAGAAGGACAAGCAGGGATCGATGCATGCAAAAAAAAAAAATCCCACACGAAATGTATAGCGCAGAGCACAACATGGTTTTCCTTCATGTGCTATCAACTTAGTACAACAAAACAATGGGCACCTGGGATAATTTGGTGACAGCAGGAAAGCTAGCTCCCATATGATGAAAATGATGGCACATCTATAGCATGTCCAGGCCAATTTGCCGGATTCTTGCTCCACTCCAATGTTGACTTCTCAGACCATTTACACACGAATTTAACCGAAAGTTATTGGTAGGTCGTCAAACATGATTGTACCGTACGTACGTGCACATGAGATGGTGTGGCACTGGCGTCAGGTTAGATCAAGATATGTATGTATATGGTCTATGCTGGCAGAATTGTTACTGATTCCAAAAGTACACAAATAATATTTAGTCACAGCGATGATTTTTTGGGTTGTTAATTTGATTTAAGTACACTTCTTTTGGAGAAATTTACGAATCTTAAGGTTAAATAGTTAATATCAGATAATGACAGATCTATACTTATAAAAAGAAATCAAATTAAAGATTACACGTGGATATAGACTTAAGTAGAGGCAAATTTTTATTTGACTTTTTTTTACGTTATGCATATTTGCCCAGCTAATGTACGCAATCCGAAAACTTGTGTGGAAGTTCTAAAACATAGGCCGGTGCCTAGGTTTATAGTCGTATGAAAAAAAATCAACTTCAGATAAGACTAGCTAATACTTGGAGAACTTCAAGAACAAATGTTTGTGGTACTGACCTACTTATTTTGCATCAACAGGAGAGATTGCATTTCGAATCAGTATCCTGAGACGTTGACATTGCTGGGTTCCCTTATTATGCTTGCTTGGAGTTAGCTAGGTTGATTTTCTCACAAGCAGTCGCCATCCGGTTTTCACTTGCCCAGCATATATAAGTAAACATTGCAAGGAAGTGGTTTCGCTTTGGATGCATAAGGGTAATCGTTCCCAGATGGCTTGCATCGTTGAACAAGAATCAGAGAGAAAATATCAGTGTTCAGTGAATTCGCATTCAGTTTTTGTAAAACAGGGTGCTAATTAACGAAGCGGCCCCATTGCTGTTCACAGTTTGTGTGCTCGCAACCGGGTCCCCAGGAATGGCTCAGTTTGAGCCCGCCTTCCCTAATTCCTAGCCATCACATGGGCTGTAACTATTATATATATTCCTCCGTCAATGAATGAAAAAGCTCTTGGCTTCATAAGAAAGGAAGAAAAAATAGAGAGCTTCATGTCTAGAAATAATGTTTTTTTTATCCCCCACCCATTCTTTGAGAGTAAAGAAAATAAAAATACCATCCAAGCTAGGAGAGTTTTAACTTACCGACACAGCCATGCATGCATATATAGTACATCGATGCGCATGACAGAGCTGCATGCATATGTGGCAGCTAAACGTACAAAGGACAATTAAAACTCCAGAGGATCCTGTACATCTCATGTCAACACACACTGATGCAAAGGACGAAAGGACCATGAAGGGACAAATTCCAATAAAGAAGATGTTACAGGTGACGCCCCAAGATTTGGATGGATATTTATCTGGACGTTGCTGTAGAGTATGGAGGATTACGCTCAAAAGAAATAGTTATCTAACTTGGGCTAAACAAATCAGTTGATTTCAAACAGCTAATCGCCAGGCCAGAAAGGTAAATAGTGCACTCACAATTCACAAGATTGGGAGATCTGAAAGTTTTACAAGTGCTCTCGCTACTACTTGGGCGACTCTCAACCCACCCGGCCCACCGTCGGCCGCCACCTCGGTCGTGGCATCTACAAATCCCAGGCCCTCCACCAGATCTATACCACCCACCTTCAAATCTCCCCATCCTATGTGGTGCTTAGCCCCTCACTCGGTGGGGGCATCGAGCCTCGACCGCACCTCCACCATCATCTTCTAGCCCATCGCTGGTCATCCTAGCCATGGCGCCCACCAATCCAGCCAAGCCCTGCCGATCCACAGTTCCCACCTCGATCCTCCTCTCTCCCTAGATCTGATGTCCTACAAAGCTATCACCTTTGGTCCCCCCTTCCCACCTCCCTCCCCCAGAGTCAGCATCTTGCCAGACCTCCTGTTGCCCTACCTCAACTACCTAGAGGAATAGCATCCCAGCGATTTGGATGAAATGTGGTCGACCTCATCCCTACCAGGTAGCCTTATTGAAGCTCAACCATCGGCCACTCAAGCGGCTGTAGCCCCAAGATGCTACATTCAAGACAAGAATCCAACCTCACCCCAAATCTTACAGAATCCACGACGGGTCAAACCTTCAGCACAGGGTGACCTATGTAGGGGACATTCACTCTGCACATCGCCTCAAATTAGTGGTAATTGCTCCCCATCTCCTTCAGGCAAAAGGAATTGATGGTAGTGAAAGCGCTCTGCTCCCCTATGGCTCCTTTCCTCTCCAGAGCCATCTGCCTTTGTAGCCTGTAGGAGTACGCATTCAACAACCAACAACCCCCACGCTCGGCCACAGTGGAAGCTTGTCAAGCCAAAGTACTGGTGCAGTTAAGCTCACAGGAAGTCAGGAGGCACTCCCAAGAGCTCATTCAACCGTAGCTCCAAGTCGCAACCATCAACTCTTCCTTGAGCTCACAAAAGGGAGGTGCTTCAACTTCCTTAGCCGTGACCATAGAGCTTACTCCTACAGAAACCCCTCCAGTGCTTTTGTTGCTTGCGCTCCGACCACAAGGCTACAGAGTGTCGCCACCAATCTACTCCCGTTGCTCCTTCTACAGCTGCTCCATGCTTGTTTGCCCCCTGCCCCTCCTACAGATGGATGACCGTGACTGTCGACCGCCAGCGCCATGGCTGACCCCAACCTTGGTGACCCAACCACCTGCCTAGTAGAGAAAATCTGCATCATCCCCTCCACCAAGGGGCTACAAAGGGAGGTCCAAAGGCATGAGTCCTTCTTGCGCATTGTCTGGCTGAGCAAGACAAGGCTTGAGATGGAGATCTGCACCATCGCTAAAGCTATAAGTTAGGAGGTTCAACTTGAAGTCCTCCGAATTCTTAGTGCAGCACCGCTACCCTAATAACTACCTCGTCAACTTCAAGCACAAGCACCACCAAGATGAGGTGTGGGCCTCCATAAGTTTGCCTTCCACGACCTCAAGTTCCATGTCAGGCCTTGGAAGCTGCTCCGCCACGCCTTTAGGACAGCTCTAAGGTTCCACATGCGGTTGTGCCTAGAGGGCATCCCCTTGCATGCATGGAACAAGGATGTTTCTAGTAGAGTAATCAGCAATAATTGCTCACTTGATCGCGTCGATGAAAGATCACTTCAGTAGGAAGACATGCGTACAGTAGACC
Source organism: Dendrocalamus latiflorus (assembly GCA_017311315.1). Taxonomy (NCBI): domain Eukaryota; kingdom Viridiplantae; phylum Streptophyta; class Magnoliopsida; order Poales; family Poaceae; genus Dendrocalamus; species Dendrocalamus latiflorus. The sequence continues at coordinate 18,270,371 of CM029662.1, forward strand.
TATGGGCACGGGCGGCAAATCTTAGCTCCATACCTAAGGTAACCTGGCTCACCTTCACTAACAACTCTCTCGATGGTTCGTCATCAGGTCTACAAACTAACACAGCTAAGCCTGATAGCCGCAAGAGGGGCCTGGGCCCTCCTACACCTAGAATTCATTGAAGACTACTTGGCTGCCCCACTTAAGGCCAACCTCAGTATAGCAAACTATGTGCCTTTCAAGCCTGCGAAGCACGACCTGTCCTGGCACCTCGGCATCGTTGATGGCACCTCAAAGCATGAGGACCAACACAGCCACCATCACAACAACAAGATCACATGGTAGGAAAGGGATGCCATTACACTACTACAAAACAAGCTATACTGGATGCCTCACCACAGACGGTTCATGTGGAGCCGTCTGTGCTTTAATTATTATAGATGGTTCATGGCTAAAACTATCTCTCAAACTATCACAGATGATTAGGTTTAAAAGTCATCTATGATATACGCATTATCACAGATGATTTTTAATTAGAACTATCTATGAAACTATCATAGACTATTTTTATTTACAATCGTCCGTGTTTTGTCCTTTGCGTATGAACTACGGAAGCTACTGAGACGAGAGACAAATTCAAGGCAAATTTATTACAAAAGTCCCAAAAAAAAGAGATTCTCATATCTTAGTCTTTTGGGTTTCATATGCTTCTTCTTCGATTTTTGGAGTTGGAGGATCAGTCATTGAGTTCTCGAATGTCATGAAGATTATTCTTGTCCTCTCCACTTCCTCCTCTAGCCTGGGTAAATCATTAGCATGGCCCATAATCTCAAAGAGAATGTCATAATAAGCTTCCTCAAAATCGGTCGCTTCTGCTTGATCGGCAATGTTATCCATGTGTCTCTCTACTACCGCAAGAGTTTCTTCCGCTTTATGCACATTGCAAAGAAGAATGAGGCTGAGGGCAGTTTCCCTTTTCTGAGTGGCAATGAGACACCTCCCGTCGACAGTGAGTGATGAGGTCCAGCTCACAGATGGAAGCGATTCGAGGAAGGAGAGCAGGGCATGAGCGGAGGAGTGGCTCCAGACATAAATTGTTGGCCGCCTGTGTAAGGTTGCAGCCGAATAACTCATGATAGATAGATGGGCCGGGTAAAAACAACTAATACATGACAAATGTAATGTCAATTGGGACAAAGTCTGTAGACCTACTTACCTTGGGGACCTCAGTCTCTTGGACCTAGAGCGCTTTGCCAAGGCCTTGAGACTTAGATGGCTATGGCATGAATGGGGAGTCAAAAAACAAACCTTGGCAAGGAATGAAAATCCCGTGTGATGAACAATATCAGCTGCTTTTTGCTACAGCGACCACCATAATGGTCAGTGATGGAAAGAAGGCATCCTTCTGGAATTCGATCTGGGCACAAGGAAATCGACTGTGTGACATTGCGTTGACTACCTTCAATGCCACCAGGAGAAACAATTGCACCCTACAGACCGGGTTAACAGAGAACAAATGGCTACAAGATCTTAATTGGTCGGCCAGAATAACTTCACAGCATATACAAGAGCTTGTTGCTATTTGGGGGCTCATCTCTATGATGAACCTTCAGGAGGGACTGGAGGACACAATCACATAGAAGCTAACTCTGAATGGGTATACATTATTGTCTCAGCATACAAAGCATAGTTTCTAGGAGCAACAAACACCACCATGAACCCCCTAGTTTGGAAAACTTGGGCACCTCAAAAAATGTAAAATCTTTGTCTGGCTAGTGATATAGAACAAATCGCCTGTCCATGCGAGGGTGGCCAAATCAAGCAACATGCCCCCCTTTGCGTACATGAGCTAGAGACTGCCATCCACCTCTTGGCCGAGTGCCATTACTTGACAAGAATTTGGACCTCCACCGCGCAATGGACCGCATGCGACTCGCTGAACCCGATAGCCTGGCAGACCTCCTCGGTTCGACACTAGTGGGAGTCGGTTATCCTCACGCCTAGAGTTCCACAAAAAGTATTGACAATGCTAGTAATGTTGGTCATATGGGAAATCTTAAAAGAACGGAACACTCGAATTTTCCGATCAACGGCGCTTACACGCATGTCCTTGATCACTCACGTAAAAGAGAAGGCTCGGGGCTTGTTCTTTTGTGGCTGCGGCTTATGGCTTTTGGTTGTGGTTTTTGGTTTTTGGCTGTTCGTGTGAGAGATTACAGAGTAATTGAAATTCACGTGCGGCTTTTGCCGATATAAATGAAGTCGGTACAGTATGTACTACAATTAAATAGTAGATCTCATTTTGAAAAAGCACTTCGTTTAAAAGATAGTTACTGTAGAAAAATCAAAAGTCATAAAAGAACAGACACTAGAACATGTGTCCTAGCAGTAGCCAACACGCTAGCGTAGCTTTCATATACCTCTGTAACATCTTAAACAATTTTTTCTCCGTGCTGCTATCCGGCCATGCACCACGTCCTTAAACAAACTTGCTTCACAAACTTGCCTCTGTATTCTATTTTCTTCCCCATCTTAATTAATATAGGGCAGCACTCCTGCCCCGTTCACAACTTGGGCTAAACGAAGTGGTGGATGGGTCATTTTCTACCAGATTACCTGGATATCAGGCCATCTATAAAGATGAATGTATAAACTATCGAAAATTCTTTATGGCTTCGTAATCCCAACGCCGTTAAACCAAACTGTCACGTTTTGGACTAACGAATTCACGTGATCACTCTTGTATTACTGACCAACAGTATTAGTAATTATTTCAAGTTTGTTTTGTACTACCATCTAGAATATTGAACATAGGCCCTCTCAAACTTTAAAAAATGTATCAGAAGGACTTTTGTACCATATATGTGTGTATGCAGCACAGGTGCCAGATGAGTACAGGGGTTGCACTAAACGAGGACTGTTATAATGAGAAAATGTGAGTTTGTATTGTGTCTACACCATAAAAATTTGTGAGGAGTCATCTCCAATTATTTGATCAAACTAATATTTTGGTAAGATCTCATTCGTTTTAGCATGATATTGATTTACAAAATACTCAACATTTTAGTTTTTAGATAGTTTTCACAATTATTTATTATTAAGTTGATGAATTAATGAAGCAGTATTACCCCGTGCCAGATATTTCAGCGTAACTGCACACGGGTTGATTTTTTTATCTTGCTGTCAGTAACAAAGTTTAAATTCATTTCTCTCCAAAGGCCCTTTCAAAAAAAAAATTCTCTCCAAAAGAACACTGTTTTTATTCTCTTGCTTTGATTTTACAGTCTCTTAATTTGTGTGACAAAAAAACAAAACGAACGTTGTATGCCGCTGCAAGTCGGAAATATCCATCAATCCATGTACTCACATTAGGGTAGGTTGCAGCTTCGAGTAGTGTGCAGATGTCGGCACAGAGGTACTGTAGCTTTATGACACAGCCTGGTGGTAGCTCGGATGCTATGTGGAGATGGAGGAATCACCGCACGTGTGGCTACGACCGCATAATCGAACCGCGGCAAGTGCTAACAAGCATCCACAATGCGGCTCAAAATAGGCTGTAAAGAGGAGAGAGAATCTTAGGAGGATGTCTCCAAACACCGTAGATAGCAGCATTGTGAGTTGAAGGATGTCTATAGCGAATAAAATAATATATTTCATTCACTAACTTATGTAACTAATGGGTGGAGAATTTGGGATTAGCATGGGAATGGATAATTTATTTTGCTGTGGGTCTCATCTTAGAGGCTAGCTGAAATACTACACGCCACAGAGAAAATGCTAAGCTTATATGCTGGCTGTAGTCCAGCTTAGAGCTAAGTAACCTTCAAACACTGTGGATGCTGTAAGGGAGCACTACAAGATAAACCCCCTTTTGCAACACATATATGTGTTGTTAAAAGTCCATTTTAGCGTTGCAAGTGTCTTTACCAACGCATTTAATATGCGTTGCTATAGGTGGCGTTGCCGCGGTCTACTACAACACATAAATAAGTGTTGGTACATACCAAAATAAGTGTTGCTAATCTGCAACGGATATATTCTGGCTACGGCAACACTTTATATGCGTTGGTATTATTGATGACCGACTCTATCAACCATTTGGTATTTATAATATGCATATATTTTAAATATTTATATTTAAGCTTTGTGACAAACCATAGCACAAACAGTATATTCCACTCATATACAAAGCTTCATTCACAACTATATTTTTCCATTATGAATAACATTCTAAAATACAAATACAAGTGCTTTGACAAGCAATCACGTCTATAACATCTGGAAGGGAAAATCTGACAACTAACATATCTCTACTTTGTCCTAGAATGCTTTCATTCTCGGTGTCCATTCTCCAAACTAGAAAGTAAAAAAAGGCCTAATTTGCTTCCAACTTGTCCATTCTTCAAACTAAAATGTAAGAAAGGCCTAAAATTGCTTCAACTATATTCACTCCGCATCTATATCTTGTACAGTTTTACTGAAGACTTTTCACCAATAATAGTTCCTTCTGAAGCCAAGATCTTCTCCATTGCCTGTTTTGAAGATTTATAAAAGAACCTGACAAGATGACATCACCAAATATTTAAGATCAACATGTCACAAGTGATATTGGAACACCAATGCCACTGCACTACAGGTTAACTTAATCAACCATAAGGAGTCAAAGTAATGAGGATAAAAAATTAATAAAAAAATTAAGGTTGCTTCAGATGTAGTGCAATTAAGCACGACAGCAGGAGATAATGTCATTGAAACATAATGAGGAAGAAATATCTCGATTAATACTTCAAGTCCTTTTTGTCATTGTAGAGCTTAGTTTTTTGGAATCTTCACAGTAGAGTTTAGTAAAGAAATAGAATGATTCCATATTCTAGTCAGCACTCAACACACAATTTTTTTTCAACATAAGTTGGTTTTGTCTAACTGTAATAAGATTTACTATTGTTCTGTCAGTCTCAGGAATTATATGAGTTGATATGGGCTCACATGCCGATTAATGCATCATCTTGAAACCATATTTAATTAGATAATAGGTCTGTGTTTATTCCAGGGCTCCAATTAAATAGGGAAAATGCAGTAACCAATAAACATGAAAAATAATTTCTGACCTTGACAAAACAAAATACCTTATTTGTTCCTGCAGTAAGATCGTAGGCCAATTCCATCTAATAATAATGCTGGAGTTCATGAGATTTATGTCCCAGTTTGCACAAGTACAAAATCTGGATCAGTATTCAGTAGTCAAGCACTCACCTTTCGCCCCTGCTTCTGCAGAGTTTCTGCTTGGCAGCCACATCGAAACCTGCTACTCTCTGCAATTCCCCCACAGACACAATCTACTTCATGCGAGACCACAGAAATTACTGCACACATGGTTCACAAAAAGTAAACAATTACTTCACATCCACTCTACGATCTAGTGAACAAATTCGAACAGATACCTTAAGGAATATATGAACCAAATTAAAAAGGTGAAGCCAAAGGAATCAAACAGAAATTAGGGATTTGAAAGCAGCTTGAACCAAATCGAATTGATGGCAGCTCCACAACAGTCTTGGGAAATAAAATTTCCATCAGATCCTTAGAGCTCCACAACAGTCCTAAAATAGGTGAAACTGAACTAAATCAGGATTTAATCCTCGTCACAATAAACTGTACTGTTGGTTTAGGTTGTCAACAGCAACTAAACTCCAGTGAAAATAAAGAGTACTAACCCACACAAAAAATGCAAATGCTAGAACATTTTCAACAACTTATGATCAGAGGTTAGAGCACTAAGGTCTAGAAAACATAAGCAAGACTTATTTTCACTATATATTAGAGCATTAATCTTTTTAGCAAGTATACGAAAGGAAATAATAATCTGTTGCATGAGCCAACTTGTACAGATATACCTGCTCCCAAACAGCTCTTCATAAAGAACTAAAGTTTCAAGCATATCCTCCATCTGTAGGTTACTCATGTCTGATATTCACCTGCTTTGTCCACCTGATTGGGCATAAAAAATAAGTCAGAATTTTTAGACAAACACAGAGACATGATAGGTCGAAATAAGTTTTTAGTGAGTCAATATAATGGATTTTTGGTTCTGCCGGGCTGCTCATTTCAGAATTCAATGTACAGAAAGTTGTTAGTTAGCTTTTACTCAGGGAAACCGACACATGTACCTCCTGATGCTTGATTGATCCATAGTAAGAAAAAATAACTTACGTTGTCATTTTCGTTAGCATGACTTCTACATTTAAATTGGAAAGCACAGATAGAAAAACTAGAAACAAAGATTTAGGTTCCAGATCACATCTATTGTGTCATATACAGTTAGAAAGTAGAAAAGTGAACCCGCTCAACTAGGCATTTGTTGTTTGGCATGCAAGCTGGTTGTAAAAATCTACGATACACTGCCCACTATTTCCTACAATTTGCAAGACCCTATTTTGTTAAGAACAGTAGTGGTGAACTTTTATGACAGGAGAGCACATGATACAGAGGGAGTGAACTTACAACACAGTGTAGATCTGTAGCACTGAAATGTTGAGGTTGTTGCGTGTATCAGTATCCATTGACTTTGCATCTACCGAACCTGGGATTAAGAGGAACCCATGTTGCTGATATGCAGGATGTGGCGGTGGGTGAAGGAATGTCCGCAAGGTCCACGCTGCCGCTGCTCCTGGAGTCCTGGTCCGCCGCCGCCACCAAGGTCTCCTCTAGGTTGGGGCAGCCGGTATTCTGCAGCCACTGCTGCCAGGCACTCCTGTAGATCAGCACTGGTGGTTCTCCTCCGCCGCCGCCTAGCAATCCAGATCACAGCTCTGCAACCACCCGGTGCTCAGATGTACGCCTCCAAACCCTATTGTGGCCATTCCTGTGGACTTACCATGGATGGCGATTTGTGAGGAAGAATGCGATGCGATTTATTTTAGGGAGGATGCGATGGAAGATGCGATTAGGTTTTGCTCGGATGGAGGAACCGATGAAATATGCAGTTATGGGTATGGGCGTTATGGACTTATATAAAAAAGAGGATGCGTGAGGGCGAGGAGATAAGTGCAACCGGCCCATTTGATACGGATGTTTCATCCGTTGCTAGGCATGTGTTGGGGAAAGGGGGTTCACGGAGTAGTGGAGCAACATGTTAATTTAAGGTAAAGTTGAGTACACTACTACAAAAAACATCATCACAGACGGTTCGAAAACATCATCACAGACGGTTTTGTGAGCCGTCTGTATTTATGGGTCAGTGATAATCGAAGGTCATCACAGACGGTTTTCGAACCGTCTGTGATTTTGGGCTATCACAGACGGTTTTTGAGTAAAAAACGTATGTGATATTCCCTTCGACCCATACATATATTTCTCTTATTGGCTGGCATCAGGAATGCTAGCCATGCCCTCTGAAACAAGCAGATAATCACAGACAAAAAACATACAATTCACACATCTCATTTGCTTTCAGATACATTTCACAGACATAAAACATCCAATTGACATGTCATTTCATTTCACAAACATAAAGCATGCATCTATTTCGCAAATCGATTAATTGAATTAAAATGAAATATCCATTAACAAATGCACAGTTACAAAAGATCTACACTGCATTTACACTTAGTATCGGCCACATGTGTTGCCCGGCTGCTGCTGGTGGCACTGCAAAAAATGGAATGTGTTAGTTCAAGAGGCATTAGTACCAACTGTTGCATAGGATTAATTAATGTGAAATAGCGAATACCTTAAAATCTCGAACATGTGTCAGCAGGCCTTTGGCCCCGCGCTTCGAGTCACCTCCCTTTTCAATGTACATCGCGAACGCCCTACGTAATTCGAAAAAGTTAACCTTAATCATTCGGAAGGAAAGAAAGAGTACAATGTGCCTATCTTACCAATGTACCAATGTATCAAGTCCTTCTTTTTCCCGCAAAATTCAAGGCAATTTTATTACAAAAGTGCAAAAAAAAGACATTCCAGATTCTTCGGTGAGCAGCCGACATAGCCGACTTCTTCGGTGAGCAACTATCCATCTGCTTCTTCCTCCTCCTTCTCTTCATCTCTGGTCTCTGGATCACGTACGCCAGTAGCGATGATTCATCTAACTGAATCATCGCTACTGGCGTATGTGATCTAGAGACCAGAGATGAAGAGAAGGAGTGGGAAGAAGCAGATGGATAATCGCTCACCGAATAAGTCGGCTATGTCGGCTGCTCACCGAAGAGTCTGGGAATTTCTTTTTTTTTTGTACTTTTGTACTAAAATTGTCTTGAATTTTGTAATACTATTACTACAAGGTCTCTAAACAAAGTTCTATTAGGATAAGATGAGAAAGTTATCACATAGAGAGGGGGTGATGTGCCTATCCTAGCACCTACTTTAGTTGCTAATACTATAAACCAAATAGCAAAGTCTCTAAACAAAGGTCTGTGAAGCAAATGACACAAACTAGTGTATCCGGTTCATTGAACGGGAACACTAGAGTATGTCACTTGCTTCATTTGTTGTTTTTTGGCTAGATACATGGAGCATTTGGGTGGAAAGATTAACTGTTTCGTCAGGCGCATGACTGCCAATTCGAAGCATAGCATAGCATCCGAGGCACATCCGAGGCCTGCTGCTGTGTCTTGACGAATGCCAAGAGCTGGCCTTTAGATGGGTTATGAGAATAAGATTCATAATTTATAGTTTGAGGAATGCCACATCTGATGACCAGCTCTTGGCATTCTTCAAGACACAGCTGCAGGCCTCGGATGTGCCTCGGATGCTATGCTATGCTTCGAATTGGCAGTCATGAGCCTGACGACACAATGTATTTCTTTCCACCCAAATGGTCAATGTATCTTTTGCAATAATCACAAGATTTATTTATCCGGATACACTAGAATGTGTTACTTGCTTCATGCCCTTTGATCATATACTCTTCCTTGATTGGTTAATTTGTGCTCTCAAATTGTAGGGTTGCACATGATAAGATGAGGAAGCAAGAAAAGTGAGGGGGAGAAGGGAAGGGGGAGAAGGGAGGGGGTGATGTGGACAGAGAGGGGTTATGTGCCTATACTATATACTATATACTAACACAACAAGCAATGTAATATGTACCAATGTAAACTAAGCAACTGCAGTAAACAATGTACCAATATAGTATGTACCAAATAGCAAATTAAACTAAACTACTGCAGTAAACAATGTACCAATGTAATATGTACCAAGCATCAAGCATCTACCATAAACACTAACAGTAAGCATGAAGCATCAACCCTAAATATGTACCAAGCATCAAGCATCAACCCTAAACACTAACAGTAAGCATGAAGCATCAACCCTAAATATGTACTAAGTAACTAACCATAACAGTATGAAGCATCAAGCATCAACCCTAAACACTAACAGTAAGCATGAAGCTCGGGGAAGGATTTGATGACCTTAGGGTTTTGGTGACCTTAGGGACGGAGGAGGAGGAGGCGGCGACGCAGGAGGAGGCGGCGGCAACGGAGGAGGAGGAGGCGACGGGCTCGGGGAGGCGGCGACGGAGGAGGAGGAGGCTGCGGCGATGTCTTCGTCCGGGGAGGCTGCAGCTCAATCTCTGCCTCTTCCCACCAAATTAACTGGCCTGAAATCGCCTAGCTTCCTCCCGAGTGAAAAAGTGCGCAGCAGTGGCTAGATCTGGATCGAAATGAAGACATATGCGGTCTGAGCAGCGCAATAAATGCCTTAGCCATTATCACAGACGATTTTTAACTAAAGACCGTCTGTGATAACAGCTTATCACAGACGGTTTTTTATAAAAAACCGTCTGTCATAAGCTTCATACCAGAACGCTTTGCGCGTGTTTCGATGCCAGAACGCTTCGTGTTTCGATCGTCTAGTTAACGTCTCTCGATCGTTATACGAAGCGTCTATATCATTAATGTTTGGGTATACGAACCGTCTATGCTAAAGGTTAAATATGCGCGCCTAATCCAGGTCTCTTCTACGTACGTACAATACAATATACAATACAACATGGCATCTACTGTTCTTGTGATCATCTCATCTGTTCATCAAGAATTGTTCGGCCGGAACCTTACACAGGCGGCCAGCAATTTGCATCTGGAGCAGCTTCTCCGCACCTGCCCTGCTCTCCTTCCCCGACTTTCTTGCATCCGTCAGCTTGACCTGATCCTCCGCCGTCGACGGAGGTGTCTCGCTGCCGCTCAAGAAAGGGAAACAGCCCTCACCCTGGTTCTTCTCCACAATGTGCGCAAAGCGGAAGAAGCTCTGCACGCATTAGAGAGACTGATGGATAGCCTTGCCGATCAAGCAAATACGGCAGATTCTGAGGAATCTTTTCATGCTATCCTCTACGACATTATGGATGCTGCTGATCATTTGCCCAGGCTGGAGGAGGAAGTGCTGAGGACAAGGGCAATCTTAGCAGCGTTCGAGAATTTAGCGGCTGATCCTCCAAGTCCCCAAGTCGAAGAAGAAGCGTACGAAGCCCAAAAGATTACAATCTGGGAAACTCTTTACCTGTGCGACTTTTGTAATAAATTTGCCTCTAATTGAAATTAATAAATTTGCCTTTAATTTGTGATCTCTTGTCTCAGTAGTTCTGTAGTTAAGTTATTAGAAGCAATGTGTACTTATATATTAACCTCTGATCTAGAATATGACAGACAAAGGGACATCACAGACCGTTCTTGTTAAAAACCGTCTGTGAACATTCACAGACGGTTCTTAACAACAACCGTCTGTGATAGTCAACATAGACGGTTTTTTTATTAAAAATCGTCTGTGATAATCCCAGATTATCGCAGACGGTTTTTAATAAAAACCGTCTGTGATATTCCAGTATCACAGACTGTTCAGCGGTAAGAACCGTCTGTGATACTCCTTTTTCCCGCCACAAATACCACAGATGGCATTCAAATTAAAACCGTCTGTAATAGTGTACATTACAGACGGTTTCACAAAACCGTCTGTGATTTGACGTCTACTATTAGCCTTTCTGTAGTAGTGGTATAAGCATCTCAGAATTATATAAATGCCCTTAGGAAGAAAGAAATTGTAGGATAATCATTCCACCGATAGCACTGAACACGTGGTAGTAGAATGTTGTGAGTCTCTTGCACATAGCTGAGAAACAGGTAGGTGCCGGATGATGCTCCGGCGGGACATGTTGATATCGCCAATTGGAGATGTAGGCACTGAGTAGGAGAGTTTCACCATGAACCAACTGATATTATTGATGTAGACTGCAATACGGTTTGTCACTGAATTCCTAAGTGGGAGATGTAGCTTCGGCAGAACCATCGTACCACTACCAACGGACAGGGGTTGTGGGAGGCATTGCTCTCCAAAGAGAGCCGCCATACAACCACGGCCTTACAAGGCCTCTATTAATTGCTCTCGAGAAGATCAGAGCTAGAGAATGGAGGAATCGAAACATGATCTTGGTTAGCATTGGCGACAGTTGTCGTAGATTCAACGAGGTAAGAAGATATTTGTTTGTATGAGCCCTATCTCCCTAAGATCTAAAAGCTCTCTTTTGATTAAACTTTGTTGGATTATGGAATAGTACTCAACAAAGCCAAATAACAGGGACACTTTTCACAACTCTTCCCTAGGGAGGTCGATGATGGTGGTTGTGAGTGGCAAATCGTCAAGAAGCCCAAATAACGATGAGGCGCCAAACCCATATTGGGGAAAGAGTTTTTTGCTATTATGGTACCCTCTAAGTTGGGCTTCGCTGAAACGGTACCTATACCGTGAGCTTCTCCCAAATAGTATCCTTGTTGTTAACACCTCTCCAAAATAGTATTCTCAGATATTTTAACTCAAATAATTTGATTTTCTCCATAGGACCCCTCTCCCTTTTTTCCTTCTGCAAATAGGAAAATACCTAAAACACCGTCAGGATCGAGCAAAGTATTGTAGGCAGTCGAATCCGTTCCGAAGCGAGCTGCACTGCGCCTTCCTGGCAAGCTAGCGCTTCCGCTTCCTCGCCATGCCCACAGGTCTTGAAGAACCTCCAAGCCAAAAGTAGCACACTGCCATGCAATCCCGAGCTACTATGCCAAGACTCGCTTCTCCTGTGGAAACAGAAAAAAGCTCCATCTATATATATTTTTACCTTCGTCAACGATGTGAAAAGAAGAAAATAAAAATGATTAGGGTTAAACAAAATGAGCAGGGCAGTTCAGTCAATTGGGGGAGTACAAATTCGAAAATCAAATTATTTGAGTTAAAATCCCTGAGAATACTATTTTGGAGAGGTGTTAACAACAAATGTACTATTTGAGAGAAGTCCACGGTATAGGTACCGTTTCAGTGAAGCCCAACTTAGAGGGTACCATAATAGCAAAAAACTCTTGGGGAAAAGCCACATCTCCCTAAAGAGATGGAAGACAACAAAAAACTAAAACCAACCAAAAAGGAAAGAACTTAAGAAGAAGAAGAAGAGCAGCATCAACAAGAGAAAGCAGCCAAAAACAAAGGAAAAATATTCAGTAGGGTGGTGTAAAAATTAATAGGAACAATGGATTTGTGTTGTGCCACACCCAAACAGGATCGACATGTGTTGTATATATACTCAGCTATTGCCGAATGATGTACAATATAAGCACCACATATATCTCAATCGAATCAATTAGTTGGAAGCTGAGTAAATACACAAGATTACATGGAAAGCATTAGGGGAAGGATCAGAAAAGCTATTTCTACTTTTTATCCTCTACAACAATTGCAGCTTTTTAAATAGCCTCCCTCAATCCAAACTTGCTTATACAAGATTGAGATTGCGTTCTAAGCTTGCAAATTGTCAATTCACCAATGGCTTCGTGAATATGTCTGCAACTTGATCCTAGGAGGAGATAAACCGAATGTCAAGAGCCTTCTGAGCCAATTTTTCTCATAAAAAATGGAAATCTATCTCAGTATGTTTTGTACAGACATGAAACACTGGGGTTGCTGATAAGTAAGTCGTGCCTAGGTTGTCACACCAGAGACTCCATGGTCTGACTTGAAACACTCCTAGTTCTTGCAGCAAGATTGCATCCAAACCAACTCTGCAGTAGCATTTGCCAAGGATTTATACTTTGTGTCAATACTAGAATATGCTACTATTTGTTGCTTCTTCGTGCTCCAAGAAATCAAGTTCTCACAAAAAGAAAAATAGTAGCCAACGGTTGATCATCCATCATTAGGACATCCAGGCCAATCAGCATCTGAGAAGGCACTAAGAATAATGGAGGGAGACTTTTGAATCTCTAAACTAGTTGTTGCAGTTAGTTTCAAATACCATGTAGGAAGGCATTTTAAACACCTAGTTGCCTTAGTGTCTAGACTCAGGGAACTGCAATGGAGAGGACTAGGAGAATTTTTGTTGGTTTTACAACGGGACTGAAAGTGTCCTCATAATCCAGTCCATAACATTATTTAAACCCCTTGTGCCTTGTACCAATCAATGCTGACATCAACATTTCTCTTTATCTTAAACACCCATTTGCAATCTATTACATTTGCCTTCTATTGTAGGGACACTAACCTCAATGTCTTTGTTCTGGATGAGTGCTCCAAATTCAACATCCATGGCTTGCTTCCACTTGGGATCTTGCATAACATCATGATGACTTAAAGGCTCAATTGGTTCCTCCACAGTACTTAGAAAAGCATGTGATCTAGAGTCATAGCGAACCATGCCATCCTTGTACTCTTTGTCTAGCTTGATGTTGTTAGGCAGCCGTGTGCACATGGGATGAGGTTGTTGTATTGTTGTTGTTGTCATGATATTATCAACAGTGCCATCGAACAGAGCAATACTTGCCATGGCAGCACCTGCACTTGCCTTAGTAGTATCTGTGCTTGCCACGGTAGCATCGCACCTACCATGACAATGTTCATGGCACCCACCAGGGTAGCATGCATGACATCCATGACAGCCCTAGTAGTTGTACCACCATTGACCATAGCATCAGAAGTACTGGAGTACTACCTCCTTGCCGAGGAATGCCTACATCAAACACATTGGTCTACATAATACAAGTATGACTAAACATCTTCTGGTCATGCAAAGGAAGAAGGCATTCCTCAAGACACAGCAGCAGACCTCGGATGTGCCTCGGATGCTATGCTATGCTTCAAATTGGCAGTCATGCGCCTGACGAAACAGTTCATCTTTCCACCCAAATGCTCCATGTATCTAGCCAAAAAACAGCAAATGAAGCAAGTGACATACTCTAGTGTTCCCGTTCAATGAACCGGATACACTAGTTTAGGGACTTTGCTATTTGGTTTATAGTATTAGCAACTAAAGTAGGTGCTAAGATAGGCACATCACCCCCTCTCTATGTCCATATCACCCCCTCCCTTCTCCCCCTCCCCTCTACTCCTCTCCTCTCTTCCAATTCAATATGATCATTTTCTCATCTTATCTTAATAGATCCACAAAATGAGCAACATGTCACCCGCGCATTCTTCAACATCATCGCCGGAGGTGTCCGCTCCAACATCAAGACGCCAAGGAAGAGGGCTATCGAAGAAGCCAGAGGGCCGACAGACCATCACAGCGGTAAACGCATCTGGGGTCCCTATCCTTCCTCAAAAAGCGGTAAACGCATTCCGAAGCCTGGTCGGAATAGTTGAACGAGAACGAATTGATATCACATACAATTCGTGGAAGAACATGCCTGACACTCGGAAACGTGAGCTGTGGACCGAAATTTTGGCATCGTTCGAGTTCCCAGAAGAACACATATACGTTGTGCAACGACAAACCTACCTAGCGGCATGCAAAGCATGGAAGAACTTCAAGAGCACGCTTGTCAGGAAATACGTGGAGATGGACGAAACGCCTTGTCATAAATACCCATTCCTGGAACCACAATGGGAAGAGTTCAAGGCGATAAAGACGTCCGAAGATTTCAAAAGTACAAGTACGGCGCACAAGGCCATCCAGGCAAAAAACACACACCCCCACAGACTTGGCACAGCTGGGTATGCGGGTAAAATCCCGCAGTGGAGGAAGGAGGATGACCTGGCAGCTGCACAGGACATCGCCCCGCCGTTTTCCAATATCCCGGATGACCACGCTCGAAATTGGATTAGAGCAAGGTCATCTACAACGACATCGCGGGACGTCTCCTTTCGAAACCCTGCAGACCAGCAAGTGCATGTCCCAGCGCCTGGTAAGATATCGATAGAACTACGTAGCTTGTAATTACTCCACAACTTCGTACGAATTGAAATGACATTTTGTGCTCTTGCAGGAAGAGCTGAGTTTTGAATCTACCCTGGGATCATTCCAGGGAACAAGGGAGAATGATATGCTCTCCGTGGCCCTGGGAAACAAGGAGCACCCGGGTCGTACGAGAGGCCTTGGGCTTTACGTTCCTTGGAAACATGGTTTCCAAGATGACTCCGAAATGTATCGGCGTAGGAAGAGAAACAAAGCCGAGCGTGACGCACAGCTACGAGAAGAAATCAAGGAATCTCTTAGAGAGGAGCTATTAGCTCAGATGGCTGATGTAATCAGAGATGAGGTGCGGAAACAGACAGAAAGTCAGCAGGCCACTACTGCCGCTCCTGTGCTAGCTAGCCCGCACAACCATCCGAGTAGCTGCGCGTCCAATCCGACGCAAACCCAGGCCATATTTCCTGTGGACGACATCCTGGTAATAATTATTATCTCTCGAATGCTTGCTCCATTGATAGGCCTATTCGAGTAGCTAATTTTGTATCGTTATGTAGGAGCCTACGAAGTGCAGGCTCCAAGTGAAATATGGCTCTATTCCCTTGTACGCTGCTTGGGGCCAGGCATATTCGTCTGGTATCGGGGCCATGGTGCACGGTCAAGCTTTAGCGCCAGGCTTCGCAAAAGTTAATGTGGATGGTGTGTATGTCAATTTTGAGGTGGTCCCGCTACCGAAGCCCCCCAACGACGAGATCGTGACTCTAGGACAGGCCATTGGAACATTCATCCAGTGTCCCAAAAGCGACATCTCCCTGGAGGCTTCTTTACCAGTGGCAGGACCAGAAGTGCAGTGCGAACCACAGCAACATGCACTGGTGCCATCTCCACACGGGCAGTGCGAAGCAAAGCTACCTGCACCGGTGCTATCTCCACAGGTGCTATTCTCGCCAAAGCAACTTGCACCGTCTGTACCATTACAGTCGACTACCATGAAGTCGACATGCAGTCGAGGCAGTGGCCATGGCAAATCAAAGACAAAGGATGATGACGATATCCTGTACATGCCATTGGCCCGCAAATTCGTGCTAGGCGAGCCGATGATATCCCCGCAAGCGCACCTCACAAAGCTAGGACTTGGTTGCCAAAGATTCCACACTTGGTATATGAAACAGTCCAATAGACCAGAGGCAGAACGGCGCTCAGGTATCATTGTCAAATTCAAGCCGTAACATTTCTTGCACGAAGTTCAGGAATGTGTCTTCCCGGTGACCTTTGACGATATATTTGGTGTTTTCACGCTCAACCCTCTCGACGCCTCACTCGTTCGATGCTAGACGCTGTAAGTCTGTACAATCACGGTCTCTGTTCATGTAATACCGATATATGTCACAATTTGTTACTTTTCTGTGTATATATATAGATTCATGCTGACTGAAGCTAGATCATCAAAATCACCAATTGGTTTCCTGGACCCACGCTTGGTCGCCATTGATACCATCAACGAGGATGCATCCTTCGTCGAGGACTATATTACAAAAGCACTGCTGGCTCACCGCGATAAGGAATTTGTTCTTATGCCATACAATGAGAACTTTCATTGGATTTTAATTGTAATTATACCAAAATGGAACAAGGCTATATACCTTGATTCTCTAAGTAAGAACAAATCCAAGTACACAGCTATCGCCGAAATACTCGATAGGTAAGTACATTGTACATTGTATTCTTTCTTTCCTTCCGAATGACTAATCTAACTTTTTCAAATAACGAAGGTCGTTCGTCACATACGTTCAACAAACAAGTGGCTCGACGACAGCTGCCAAGCCCTTGAAACATGATTGCAATTTTCGGGAATTGGCTAGCTACACATTAATTAATCATATACAACACTTAGTAGTAATACCACTTGATTTAACACATTCTATTTTTTGCAGTGCCACCAGCAGCAGCCGGGCAACACGTGTGGATACTACGTGTGCCACCATATGAGACTACTCCTCAATTCCAGCAAGATCACCACTCCTAAGGTTTATCAATCTTTCCACATTTATTTCATACATGTCAAGTTTTATATGTGCGTGCGTTGATATTCCTATCGACAGGCTGTGCCCATCTCTACATCTGCATTGACACAGCCGGATTTAGCAAAAATTCGAGGAGAGTTCATTTGGTTTTTGTGGACTAAAGTCGTAAGATCAGATGGAGAGTTCCACTGCCCAGAATGATTTTTTATTGTAATTCTAAGTGCAAATGCAGTGTAGATCTTTTACAATTGTGTATTTGTTAATGGATATTTTATTTCAATTCAATGAATTGATTTGCGAAATGGATGCTTTATGTTTGTGAAATGAAGTGCGTTGTCAATTGGATGTTTTATGTCTGTGAAATGAATTGAGATGTGAAATGTATCTGAAATGAAATGAGGTGTGTGAATTGTATATGTTTTATGTCTGTGATTATCTGCTTGTTTCAGAGGGCATGGCTAGCATTTCCTGAGGCTAGCCAATAAACAGAAATGTATTTAGGGGTTGAAGGGAATATCACAGATGGTTTTTGAGTAAAAACCGTCTGTGATAGCTGATAATCACAGACGGTTTTTACTTAAAAACCGTCTGCGATGATCAGTATCACAGACGGTTTTTAGTTAAAAACCGTCTGTGATGTTCAGCTATCACAGACGGTTTTTACTCAAAAATCGTCTGTGATAATAAGTATCACAGACGGTTTTTAACTCAAAACCGTCTGTGATGACATTCGATTATCACTGACCCATAAATACAGACGGTTCACAAAACCGTCTGTGATGACCTTTTCTGTAGTAGTGATATATCTGAAGGGGGCCTAGGATAGGCTGATGTTAGTGACTTCTCGTTGAGTTGATTTGGTATCGCATTGTGGGCCCGAAGTCATTTTTAGCACATTAGAAATTAATCAGGCCTAAAGTGGTTTTGCTATGTTAATTTGCTATTTGGTATTACCAATTCTTGATTAGGTATAGTTACGTTGGACCCAACTTTTACTTGGTGAAGCCAGCTATAGTAGCAGAGTTAAAAAAATTTCATTAGGTGTGCATACTGCGTGTGCCACACCTCTTTGGATGCACCCCCAACTGTCGTGTCGCACCTCCTGGCACACGCCCTTGTAGTCGTCGACTCGCCATGCCGCTCACACAATTTTTTAACTAACTTTCTATAATCTATGCTATCAAATTTTCTAAAGTTTGACTACTAAAATGTTTAACACTATCTAGATCTATCGCTAAAAATACTTTCGTAATATTATACTTTTATTAGGATATAAAAAGATAAAATTACAAATAGTAATGGTCAAAATCACATCTCGTAGACGGTAAAACAAATTAAAAAATGCCACTTAAAAATGACCTAGGGGAGTAATAAAATGTTAGCACTGGGTAAACCATGTATTGTGAATATTGTATTTACCTGGTACTTTAACGTTGCTATATAATTTGTTGGGTTTTCATCCTAATTAATTAGCTCCTTTACATATTTAGTTATGAAAATAATTTAATTTATGACATCATAATGAGAACAAATACTAACATAGACAAATAAATTTCATAGATTTTTATTAATACACTATATAACCCGCATAACAGTTTGTATACTCTACCACTCGAAAAGCACGTAGCATTTGTAGTACATCTAAACCTAGTACGACAATATTGATGTGGCTTATTAACATCACATATATCTTCAAATTTGTAAGTAAAATATGCTGGGCTATCTACAAAACCTGAGAGAGGGTATGTAATAAAATATGTATCTAATTCCCTCGAGCATTATCAAATTGCAATGAAGTCCAACTTTAATTAAAATATATAGCAAAGAAACTATATATATATATATATATATATATATATATATATATATATATATATATATATATATATATATATATATATATATATATGAAGAATACCTTTTAGAGGTATCTATACATATCGGTACCCCTCTGCCCGTGGCCAGCTAGGTAATACAATGTCTATGAGAACTTGCAAACAATGGCTAAAACTAAAGAGTAAATTATTGCCATACAGGAGGTGTTGGTCTTTCCTGTAGTACCTACTGTGTTCTATTTTTCGCAGGCCATCTGATAGTGATCCAGTGGCCTAGATCAGCCCATATTAGAGCAAGTACTGCTGCATTCAATGACTTGAGTTAAAAAAAACCCTCCCAGAATACATCCAAAAGGACAGAGCCCGCATGTCAACTTTCCCGATGAACCGCAGCAGGAGCAGCAGCAGCCGCCGCAGCATGGAAGCACTACACGGCCGGCTGGAGCAGAGGATTCACCAGCGACTCCTCGCTGACGGCGTGGGCCCACCGTGCCTAATGTGTGACGTCAGTTCAAAAGTGCGGGCCAGAGGAGCGCGGAGGTTGGTGGTGGTGGTGGAATAAAAGAGGCGCGGGGCCGACGAAAGCACAAGGAACCGAAGCGTACATGTACAAAGCGGAGAGAGAAACAAACAGAGAGAGAGAGAGAGAGAGCGCGCGCTCTACAAATCTATCTAGAATACTACTCTCTCTCACTCTCTCACCTCAGTCATTCTCTCTCAAGGCGATGGATATTAAGCACATGTACGGACTACGCACTCGAAGAAATATAAATGTGCTTCGATCTATGGGTGTCTTTTGGAAGAGACAGAGCGCGGCGAAAGGTGGGAGAGAGAGGCAAGGGAACACTGTTCATCTGACCTTGTGCTAGGAGAATCTTCAGTTTTGAAACCATTCCATGTACAAGATTTGGTTCTGACTGCGCGCCTGCTGGGGCAAAATCCCCCCCTTTTTTATTTTTTATCAAAGAAAGATTTGCAGTTTGGATCATTACAGTTAATCCTTAAATTTGAATTCGTACTAGTTTTTACTGTTGCATGTATGTTGTAGTATTATACATGTGGGTAATTGCATGCAGATGTGTATATAAGTGCGTGCATAAGAACTGCCAAAAATTTCTTTGGACAACCAATTTTGCTTAGATCGTTTTGGACAACATGAATAAATCTATGCAGAAATTAAGAAGAACGGAACTGGAAGGCCAGTTGCACATCTGATACTACGCATTGTCGAGGCTTGCTTGTCTCAAGATCGACGTTCTACTCATTGCGTGCACCCTACAATATATCCTTGCAGACAATATAGAACTCACAAGTAATAGAGTAGTGGTGTGTCAAATAAGAGCTAGCAAATCTAGGGTATACAAGTCAATCCCTGAGTTACAGAAGACTCAAATTCACAAATTAGCTTTTTTCGTGTGAATGCAGCCTATAATTATAAAGGCACATATAAGATTTTTTAAAACAAAACAAAAGAAACATATCTCCTGGTTGGGTAATATCTCTCTCATATCTAACTGTACGAACTTTTTAAAGAAGAATTTAAGCGCCCATCTTTAAGGAAAACAAGGTATATGTTATGTAAACTCATAAAATTTAAATATCTGAATAAAAATTTCCAATACGCCCACTTCTTTTCTTTTATGTATATCAAACCTTCATATACAGCATGTTACTTTATATTTACATACGTAATCTCTAGAAAAACATCCATATATATAATGCACTCTTGGAGACTTATTACAATAAGTACTTCCAGTATGAGAACAAACATGATCAAGACAACAAGAGATTTCCACCGAAAATTTTAAATCAGAATTCAAATTTAAAAAATATCAGTCGATAATCGGCAATTACTGTTTGAATTTAAAATGATCCGATCCGGATTAGTTGCAAATAGGCTTCGATTTTTACCCGTGAGTATCGGTAAAACCGATAATCGACGCCGATTATCAGTACCCTGACCAAAATGAAAAAAAGACGATGAGATCACTGAAAAACAAACACAGAACGAAATCGGAAGAAAAAGACGAGAGGGACGGCGTTGCACATGGAAAAGAAGTAAGATGACAACGGAAGCAATTATATGGATTCTAGGGCCTTATGCTATACTGAAATTCTATCGATACCGACATGTGATGTGCAACTTTTCGTGTATGTTTATATCTCTTCTGTTCATATATATACGCCGCACCCGTACGTACACCACATCAAAATAGTTAAATCATAAAATATTCTTAACAGTACTGCTCATTTCCTGTGAAGTCAAAGCAAAAATTCTTAACTTTATCCTTTTGGAAGGACATGACAACTAATGCTGTCCAAAACTCTCTCAATATAAAACTGGAATTGTTCACACAAATAATATTGTAACCATTTTATTTTCAAATTTAGCCTCCTGATACCCTTTACAAATCTAGCCCACTCTTTTTAAACTCAGCAGGACATCTGCTGACCGTATTTAATTAGTGCCAACCATATTTAATTATTACTAATCATGTGGCCTAATTATCTACCGATTTCCCTTACCTGTTGTCGAGCAATTGTGGCTTGATAGGTGTTGCCGAGCTCCTGTAGTACGGTAGATGACATGTGTCGCCTGCCGCGGCTGCCAAACTCGAGAAGGAGACTAGATTTGTAAGAAGTATATCTGAGAGCTAAATTTTTTAAAAACTGGCTGCAGTGCCATTTGTGAGAAGTTCGTAAAACTGAAGCCACAACAACCACTGTTCAAAAATATATACGCCCCTTTTTCCATAGATAGTGCCATTCGAGATTGGAATGGTGACGAATGGGACCAAGAAAATGGAGGGAAAACTAAGGGAATATAATAATGGATAAGACTATACGAGGCACTAAGACAACCGCGGTCAATTGCTAACCAGGACCCATAGGACTAGAAATTCATATCAATGTGGCCCTGTTGCACTCAAATCAACAAATAGTAAAGCATGAGCAGCCCAAATATGAACAAAACAAATAGTATCAGAGATGGAGCAAAGAAAGTTATCTTTCTCTTATTCCTGCAAATTAATTTTTTCTTCAAGTTAATCAACAGCTTTTTTATGTACTCGATCCTAATTAACATGATCTTCCTACGAACCCCTTAGACCCCTCTCTCTCTCTCTTACCAACAAATAATAACAACAGTAATAATAATAGTAAACAACTAAAAATTAAGATGATTGATGCAGGATTAGAATTTGGAGTTGATGTAATAATCAAAAGTGTAAATGAATATCTACAATTAACACGAACTCGGCGCTGACCCTTCTGCTGGCTCCTTCCCTGTCGTCGTCGTCGTCGCCGCCGCCGCCGCCACGGTACTAGAGCCGGCACTGCTACTTCTAGGAGGGGGAGTAGGAGATACCGGCGTAGTCTGCTGTTGCTCGGTAGACGGCGACGGTTCGTCCTCCTCCTCCTCGGCACCCCCAGATGTCCCTGCAGCCTCCGCGGTGACGACGGGAGGCGGCGCCACGGGGGGCACGGCCGCGCTCCCGCGCTTGCGCTTCCTCTTCTTGCAGGGGATCCCGCGCGCCTTGGCCTGCGCCTCGCGCACCTCGCGCAGGTAGATGCGCACAGCGCGCGCGGCGCAGGGGTTGGACTCGGGGCGACCGCCGGACTCCTCGTAGGCGGCACGGAGGCGGCCGATGAGCGCGTCGAGGCTGCCCCAGGCCTGCCGGAGGGGGCAGGCGCACGGCGCCGGCGGGTTGGGCTGGCCGAAGTAGGTGCAGCCGTCGGCGTGCACCTTGGTCTTGCCGAACTGGTCGAGGTACTTGAGGAACTCGATGACGTGCGCGCCGCTGCACCGCGGCAGCGTCAGCGGCGGCTTGTGGTTCCGCAGGTACTGCAGGAACGTGTTCCAGTCCCGGCGCTTCTGCGACTCGTACCGACTCAGCCCCGCCGGCGGCGGCTGCTGCGACAGCGGCTGCGGCTGGCGCTGCTCCTGCGCTGCTTCCTGCCCTCCTCCTCCTGGCTGCTGCTGCCTCTGTCCTCCTTCTTGCTGTGCTCCCTGCTCTGCCTGGCTCGAGTACGCGGCCGGTGCCACGGCCGAGGACGACGATGGTCGAGCCTCCGCCGGCGTGCTCGCTGCTCCGCAGCGAGGCGCATCAGGGGCAGGCTCCATGGTCAGTTATTCTTCTCTCTCCTCTCTCCCTCTGTGGTCTCTCTCCTACAAGCCACCTGGCCTGCTTGTGTGCGTATGCCTGTAGGTATAGGGGAGAGAGAGTAGCTAGTAGCTAGAGAGAGGAGAGGGAATGGGTTCAGGGGGGAGGGAGAAGCAGACTTGGTGGCAGTGTGGCATCCTTTGCGGCTTTTCTCTCTGGTTCGATTAATAGCGTCTCCACTACACACTGTCGAGCTATTATGATTCCTTATTGTTCGGCATAAGTACCCGTCCTTGTTCTTATTTTGTGTCTCCTTTTGACGAGTATCTCTTCCTATATATAGGATAAGTGATATATATATATATATATATAAATATGTATGTATATACATATACATATATATCGCACGCGTCCCTGACCGACCCAACCAGCCCATCGCTCCACCATCTCACCCCATGGACAGTTACTAGCATTTTTTAATTATGGTAAAGTTACTATCGTATGTACATAAAGTTATCATCTGTAATTCATGAGGTTGCTTACAGTTATCATCTGTAATTCATGAAGTTACTGCTGTATATGAGTGAAGTTATTGCCAATATGCATGCATTGAGAGGAAAGAGAAACATACATCTCAATAGCAAATAACTCGTACGGAAAGTTATGTCGTGTGTGATGAAGTTACTGCAAAACACATGTAGAGTTACTGTTCGTTGTAACACTATAAAACTAGCAGTAACTCTACATGTATTTGACAGTAATTTCACTCATACACTATAGCAACTTTATATGACACGAATTTCATAGCGTCAAAACATATTCAATATGTATCTTATTTTGTTAAGTTCGTAATTTCGAACACAGTGGTGCAAACGGATCGTGTTGGACTTTTGGTGAAAGAGTTATTATATTTTTAGCTTGTCAATAAGTTCAAAAAATCACAAGTCAAGTGTATTTATTTTCTTCTCTCTCCTGCTACATGCATGCATGCAAGTCAAGTTATTATCTTCTAAATATAAAGTTATTATCTATAATTCACGAAGTTACTTACAATTCTCACGTGATAACTTTCACATTGCAATGCTACGAAAAGTCTCCTAAACATAAAGTTATCATCAGTAATTCATCAAGTTACTTACATTTGCAAAGTTACTATCTAATGCATCAACCGAGTTATGCACCAACCGTGCCAGGAACCTAGCTAGCGACCCGTGTGTAGCGTGCGCGCACGTGCTCATTAGCTCAACTGTATGTGTGTTTGCCTACACACACATAGTAGCACTATTCTGCGCGCAACTTTGTGCTCCAATAAGTTATCACCGGTTGTTTGAAAAGTTATCATTGGCTGTGAAGAAAGTTACCATTGGATATGTACTGTGAGCATTGGCAGTAACTTTACTCGCTACCAATGATAATTTTATGCAGAACCGATAATAACTTTTTAGCACTATGAAGGTTTGATAATAACTTCATTTAAAAATATCAGTAACTTGTCCACATATTCTGCACATGCACGCTAGTTAGTGTGTGTAGTGTTTTCCTTTTGCTGCGTCTGTGCTTTTCTTTGATTTTGTGGTTGCTTTGTTCTTTTTTGTACGTGATTTTTTGGATTTCTTGATGAGGCAGCGGAGGAGTGATGTGGCATGGTAGGGGTGAGGTGGGACGTTGTAGACACTGCCAAACATTGAGTCACCACAGATGGTTCATAACCCTTATCAAAGACGGTTTTTGAACCGTCTGATTTATTGTGTCTGTAATTATAGGTGGTTATCACGAACGTCTCTCAAATCATTTGCGATAAGTTACAACACAAACGGTTTTTTAAAAGAATCGTCTGTGACATGTTAGATATCACAGACGGTTTTAGAAAATAATCGTATGTATTGTTAATTATCACAGATGGCTAATACAAAAATTGTCTGTGATGGTTCTTTGTATAGCTAAAAACTTTTTCTATTTTTCGGCTAGCCTTAGGAAATGCTAACCGTGTCCTCTTAAAACAAGCAAGCAGATTACAGATAATTGCAAATCTTATAGCACACGGCAATCATTACACAGATCTCACAAACGAATTACTACCGAATGAGTAACAATTAATGAATTCCAGTTGAATGAATTACAATTGAAGAAATGTTTGAACATACATTAATTGTTGTCACCGGAGTTGAACTCTCCCTTCAGGTCAATAACCTCCATCATCAAGAAGGTGGAGAGCCATCCTTGAATATCGGAGAGTTTGTTAAGATTGAATGTACTTGAGTTGATTGTCATGCTCGGTCGTTAGGAGTAAAGTCGTAAACTAGACAACATAAAGTCAGAACTCACAGTTTGTTCTTGATTTAGATTGATGATGCCCTATATTCATGGTAACACTAACATAATCTTGCACACTCCATAATTTAAATGAGCTAGAGATAAAGTCAGATCTAATATCACACTAGATAGGTAAAACTATGTCAGTCAAAGTAGTAGTTGTTTTAAAACACTCTTCCAATGAGAGTTTGTAGCAATAATATATGTTAAGATGAGAAAAAGAGAACCAATTGTCCATAAATACTTCTGGAAAGTAGTCAACCTACTTATGTTGGTATTTCTCAACAACTACAAGAGGAACATTAAAACACTGTACACTTGGATTTCAAAGAGTATGAAGCAAACACTACTACAGAAGAGGCTATACTGGACGGCTACATCACAGACGGTTCATACGGAACCGTCTGTGATTAAACTGTCACAGACGGTTTATACTGGCAACCGTCGGTGATATTTTCACAGACGGTTATTTACACGAACGGTCTGTGATAAATGAGACATCACAGATGGTTCGTGTTACTAACCGTCTGTGAAAGTTCACAGACGGTTATTAACACGAACTGTCTGTGATGTCTAAAATTATCACAGACGGTTTCTGTTAATAACCGTCTGTGAAATTATCACAGACGGTTTCTGTTAATAACCGTCTGTGAAAATATCACAGACGGTTATTAAATGGAACCGTCTGTGATAATTTTAGACATCACAGACGGTTCGTATTACTAACCGTCTGTGAAAGTTCACAGACGGTTAGTAATACGAACCGTCTGTGGTATCGTTTAAACTATAGAATGTATGTGACAGTTTGATTGGTCTCTTACTGAACATTCCTGATAAAACAAAGGATGGTGTTAACGCAAGGCGTGACTTGGTCGCTATGAACATCAGGACCGAGTTAGCACCGATAGAGACCGATAAAGGCCGGACGTACCTTCCCCCAGCATGCTACACTCTGTCTAAGTCTGAAAGAACTGAACTGTGCCAATCCTTACATGGTGTGAAAGTTCCATCCGGTCACTCCACAAGCATGAAGAAACTTGTTTCCATGGAACATTTAAAATTAATTGGCATGAAGTCTCACGACTGTCATGTGCTAATGACACAAATGCTACCTGTTGCAATTAGAAGTATTTTGTCGAACAAGGTTCGAGTGACAATCATAAGGCTATGTTATTTCTTCAACGCAATTGCTCAGAAGGTCATTGATCCGGATGGACTAGATACTCTGCAAACCGAGGTGGTGACAACTCTATGTCATCTAGAGATGTATTTCCCTCCATCATTTTTTGATATCATGATCCATCTCATTGTCCACCTTGTGAAAGAGATAAAAATATGCGGCCCCGTATTTCTACATCATATGTACCCTTTCGAGAGGTACATGGGAATTCTGTAGTCCTATGTACGCAATCGATCTCGACCGGAGGGTAGCATCATCGAAGGTTATACAACAGAAGAGGTCATTGAATTCTGCATCGGCTACATGGCTCAGGTAGAGCCGATAGGTGTACCTCTATCTCGTCACGAGGGAGGCTAGAGGGTATCGGGACTATCGGGAGGAAAGCAATAACTCCGGATCAAAATACGTATGCTCAAGCCCATTTCATGGTTTTACAACACATGACAGAAGTGACCCCATATATTGAAGAGCACAAGGACATGCTACGTCAGGAGAATGCAGGCCAGTCAGAAGTTTGGATCACGAGACAACACAACCGTCAGTTCAACGAATGGTTCAAGGCGCAATTGACTAGGAGATCGTCAAGTGAAACACTACAATGGTTGGCAAAAGGGCCAAAATTTACAATTGTGACATGGCAAGGATACGACATTAATGGCTACACATTTTATACAACAGATCAAGATAGAAAGAGCACAGTGCAGAACTCAGGTGTCCGCATAGATGCCTATGATGCGCACGGTAGTATCGCTGGCCCAAGCTCGTACTACGGGGTTGTAGAGGAGATTTGGGAGCTGGACTACGTAATTTTCAAAATTCCTTTATTTCGGTGCCGTTGGGTCCAACTCCCACGGGGTGTAAAGGTTGACAAGTACGGCGTCACTACCGTGGACCTCGAATGTGTAGGATACAAAGATGAACCATTCGTACTCGCGAGGCAAGTTGTTCAAGTATTTTATGT
The DNA here is from genome assembly GCA_017311315.1 of Dendrocalamus latiflorus. Classification (NCBI taxonomy): domain Eukaryota; kingdom Viridiplantae; phylum Streptophyta; class Magnoliopsida; order Poales; family Poaceae; genus Dendrocalamus; species Dendrocalamus latiflorus. The sequence goes on from CM029662.1 coordinate 18,297,923, forward strand.
AACCAACTCGGCAAATAAGAAGCGCCATGTAGTTCTTCAGGGAAAAAGAAGGATTGTCGGGATTGAGAATGTTGTGGATGAGGAGGAGTACAATCAATTTGATGATTTGCCACCATTCGGAGACGGCATCAGGCTCGAGGAAGAACAAGGCGATGAAGCAAGCTATATGCGTGTCGATCATCATGAAGGGCTTTATTTAAAATGATATAGCCAAAGTGTAATAAATGATAATGGTTATGCTTGTGTTTTTCATAAATGTATGTATGTTCCATTGTAATTGTAAAATGACTAAGGAACTAAGAAATAGTTATATTTATGGTTATGCTTGCGTTTTTCATAAATGTATCTATGTTCCATACTGTAATTGTAAAATGACATAGGAACCTAGCTAGCTGCGGGTATTTATAGTGAACTATCACAGACGGTTTATAAAAAAAAACCGTCTGTGATAACACATCGCAGACGGTTCTATCGATATAACCGTCTGTGATAATATGGATAGCACAGACGGTTATATCTACAGAACCGTCTGTGATAATATGGATAGCACAGACGGTTATATCTACAGAACCGTCTGTGATAATATGGATAGCACAGACGGTTATATCTACAGAACCGTCTGTGATAATATGCATATCACAGACGGTTATACCTATAGAACCGTCTGTGATACAACTATCACAGACGGTTCGTTTAATGAACCGTCTGTGATAGCTTATCTTTAAATACCCGCAGCTAGGTCTGCGGAGTCCACTCTCGCACAGTCTCTTGTCTCCACTCTGCAGCGCCCCTGCTAGCTAGGTTTTGGTCTCTCCCACCGCCGCTCCCTCCCGACGCCGCCGCTCCCTCCTGACGCCGCTCCCTCCCGACGCCGCCGCTCCCTCCCGACGCCGCTCCCTCCCGACGCCGCTCCCTCCGAGCTTCACATGTATTTTATTTTATATGCTTCACATGTTATATGCTTCACATGTTGTATGCTCATGTTATATGCTTCACATGTTGTATGCTTCACATGTTATATGCTCATGTTATATGCTTCACATGTTATATGCTTCACATGTTGGAAGGCCCATATATAGGTGGACATGATTAATGATATTTTTAAGTCCGTCCCTCTTGAGAAGCCCCCAAACGAAGAGATTAAGACATTAGGGGATGCCATCCACACATTCATTCAGTGGCCCAAGAGGGACATCGTCCTCGACATGTCCGTGCCACAATCTTCACATCCAGTGGCCCAAGAGGGACGTCGCCCTGGACCTGGCACATCGGCTCCGGTGGCTCCACCTCCACCTCCAAATCCAGTAAAATCTGTTGCATCGGCTCCCGCCGAGACGCCACCAAGAACATATCATAAGCGAGGCTCCAAGGCCTCCAAGGCTCATGCGACGAAAATTAAGCCGCGTCCCGTGCCATGGAAGTTTATTCTAGGAGTGTCGTTGGTGCCCGAGTCACAATTACGCCAGATTGGTATGATTTGCAGTACATTGCATGCCTGGTACATGGAGAAGTCCAACATGAAGCCAAACCGGCAGAGTGCATTCACTCTGAAATATAACGAGACACATTTCCTCCACGACTCGAGCTACATTGTCGTGACATTCGAAGATTTATTCTTACTATTCAATCTCGAAGAACTCGACGTCTCACTTCTACGATGCTGGACACTGTAAGTGTACTGTACAATGAAGTTCTACATTCACGTTATACAGATAAATGTCATTACTCTTTCTTTATGTATAGATACATGATCCAAGAAGTCCGGCGATTGCGACGACCGGTGGGTTTCCTCGACCCTCAATTGGTCTCCGAGCAATCTATCAATGAAGATGCATCCTTCGTGCAAGGTTACATAACGAGGGGATTGATTGCTCACACCGACAAGGAGTACGTCATGGTACCCTTCAACCAAGGGTAAGTGCTTCACTAGTTACCACACATATGTTTCATTTGTACTTTACATGCAGCATGAACTTAGAATTAATCACTATGGCGACACACATGACTAGGCATCATTGGATTTTGCTTGTGATTGTACCAAAGTGGAGCAAGGTAATATACCTTGATTCCCTCCTTAGGAGCAACCACGACTTCAGTCGTGTGCAAGAAGTACTTAACAGGTAAACTCATTTCCTCCATACATAACTCTATTGTAATATTTCTTTTGTTTGCCACGGCCGAGGCTAAGTTTTTTGAATCACGTAGGGCGTTTGCCGATTATGTTGTCCAAGGAGGAAGACACGACAAAAAATCCAGTGACACGCTACGACACAACACGCGATTTCCGGTACCCGCTACAACACAACAATCCTATATCATACTTTGTTATAATGCCTCTAGAATTGACAATACCGATGTATGTAATTCTATTTTTGCAGTGCCACCAGCAGCTACAGGGCAACGTATGTGGATTCTACGTTTGCCGCCATATGAAGGAAATCATGGATACTAAGATCAATGATCCAGAGGTTTGTCAGGTCCTTCCAATAATTATTACTTTCTGATTATATATATGTATTTATATTACACACACATGCTAATTAATGACTTAACATTGCTCCTAGCGACAGCGGGTGCACTTCGACGAAAGTGCATATGATCTTGACAATCTCGTCGAGATTCGTGCAATCATCTCCGAATTCTTGCTAGCAGAGGTCATAAATAAGAGGGGAGAGTTCCACGCCGGCAATGGTGATAATTAGATGTTGAAACATTGGATTCAACTGTACAAATCAAACAATTCCTTCAATTGAATTCATTTGTCAGATTTTGTGTAACGATTTTCATTCTATATATGTATGTGATCTGCTGGCCGTTTGTTACATTCATCTGTGTACGAATTTTGTTGTAATTTACTATGTGTTGCAATTAACCTATATCTGTCATTTATCTGTAATCTGCTTGCTTGCTTGCTTTCAGAGGGCATGGCTAGCATATCCTGAGGCTAGCAAAAAAACAGCAAATAAAATGGATGATACACTTGGTATCACAGACGGTTCGTTGTTAAAAACCGTCTGTGATACAATATCACAGACGGTTTCAAAGAGTGCCGTCTGTGGTGTGAATTATATCACAGACGGCCTTTACTACTAACCGTCTGTGATATACACAATATCACAGACGGTTAGTAATAAAAACCGTCTGTGATATTGTGTATATCACAGACGGCTCGGGAACCGTCTGTGATAACCAGCAACTATCACTGACACCTAAACACTGACGGTTCAGGAACCGTCTGTGATGACGGTTCTGAACCGTCTGTGATAGGGCTGTCTGTAGCAGTGAAATCACACACTCTAGTGTGTCAGGTTCTATAAAGTAGCTCATGGCTGATGTCTCTTCCTCCTCATTATGCTGCGTGTCTGGTTTGGTTGCTATCTTAAGCATGCTCATCGCCTTCTTCGCAACAAAACCCAACAAGTAGCATCATAAGGAGGAAGAGACAACAACCATGACTTACTTTCACTACTACACAAAACGCCATCACAGACGGTTAAAAAACGCCATCACAGACGGTTAAAAAACGCCATCACAGACGGTTTCATGAGCCATCTAAATTTATGGGTCAGTAATAATACGCGGTCATCACAGACGACTTTCGAACCGCCTGTGGTGAAGACTATCACAGACTGTTTTTGATAGAAATTGTCTGTGATAATCAATATATCACAAATGGTTTCTATTAAAAATTGCCTGTGATAGTAACAATCACAGACAGTTACGAGTTAATAATCATCTGTGATATTTTTTCTATTCGTAAATCTATTTCTGTTTGTTGGTTAGCCTCGGGAAATGCTAGCCATGTCTTCTGAAACAAGCTAGTAGATCAACACAATATAATACATCCAATTCACATTCATTCATTTCAGAAACAAGAACATCCATTATACAAATCAATTAACAGAAATAAAATAAATTATCCATCCATGAACAATTAAGCTCAACCACCCAGTGAAATTTGTCATATATTGTGGAATTCCCCATCTTCTTTTATGACTTTAGACCACAATAAATATGCACACTGTCCTTGAATCTCTGAGAGGTCAGGCTGTTCCAATGGAGTTATAGCGATGGATAGAACTTGTCGGTAGGAAGATCAATGTTGTGCATACATATGTAAATTGATAAGTATGAAATAATTATCGCAAAATTAACAAATTAACCCGAGGATCAATATTGATCATCGTGGAATCGACTAGCAGTTGCATGTTGTGGCAAACATAGAAACCACAGGTGTTGCCTGATAGCTGCTGGTGGCACTATAACAATAGAATTTGGTAGTTGGACAGGCATTACTACAAAGTGTTATGTAGGATTAATGTGTATAAGAGAATACTGAGAAATGTAGATTGTGTCATAGGGTGTCCATCCTTTTGGATTTCTGCACCTTTGCAATGTACGTGGCGAACGACCTATGTGATTCCAAGAAGATAGCCTTAGTCATTGGGAAGGAAAAACTACAATAGAGTTATCCATAGAGGAAATGTAGTTACTTGTCGATTAATTATTGGACAACTATGAAGTCGGTTTTGGTCCACTTCAGGGAATCAAGGTATATTACCTTGTTTCGTTTTGGTATAATTACAATTAAAATCCAAGGAACCTACACAGGTATGCCGTGGTCATTAAACCTAAGTTCATGTTGCTTATAAAGTACAAATCAACAAGTATAGCCACTAGTGCAGCACTTACCCCTAGTTATAGGGCATAAGTATGAAATCCTTGTTATGTTAAGCCTCCAATGCATTGTGATGTAATTCACAACAAATGATGTACCCTCGTTGATAGCATCTATGGTGACTAAGCATGGGTCGAGAAAACCAATCGGTGATTTTGTGACTCTGGCTTTAGTAACCATATATCTATACACACACACACATAAACAATGAGTTATATATGACATTTATCGGTATTACATGAACGTAGACCGTGATTGTACACACTTATAGTGTCCAGCATCGAATGAGTGAGGCATCGATGGCGTTGAGTGTGTAGAGATCGAGTAAGTCCTCGAAATTTACCTTGAAGACACAGTCTTGAATAATGCGCTGAAAATGATCCGGCGTGAACTTGATAGTGAAACCCGAGCGGTGTTCTTCCTCTAGCTTGTTGGCATATTCCATGTACTATGCATGCAATCTCCAGTAAGCCAGTCCTAGGGTTAGTAGGCACTCTTTTGGGACAACCAATGGCTCGCCTAGCATGAATTTTTGGGCCAACGGCAAGTAGGGCATCTCATCATCGGTCGTCTTCAGTAGTCAATCGGGCATGAGATGTAGATGCACGGTGCCCTTGCTGCGTCTGTGCATGTAGCTCCAGTGCAGATAGCCCTAGTGGACTTGGCACCGGTGCAGGTAGCTTTAGTGCGGATTGCTCCTATGGAATTGGCACCATTGTAGATAGCTCCTATGGACTTGACACCGTGCAGGAGCCTCCAGGAAGATGTCCTTCTTGGGCCACTAGATGAATGTTCCAATGGGTTGCCCTAGAGTCAAGACATCATCGTTTGGGGGTATCTGCAGTGGGATGACCTGACAATTGGCATGAACACCGTCTACATTCACTTTTGCAAAACCTGGTGCTAGAGATACACCATGCACCAAGGTCTGGATGGATATGCCTGGCCCCAAGCAATCCACAGGACAACAGAGGCATATCTCACATGGAGCTTGCACTTCGTAGCCACTTGCATAACGATACAAAATTAGCTACTCCAATAGGCCTATCAGTGGATCAAAAATTCCAAAGATAATAATTATTATCAGGATGTCATCAACAGGAAATCGGTGGTCGCTCTCCAAGGTAGGGTTGGATGCGCACCTACTCTGATAATTGGGGGGCCGCCTACCACAGGAGCGACGGGGGCTTCCTTTTGATTTTTGAGATGCCGTATCTTTCTATCTGATCTTTGACATATCTTTACATCTCATCTCTAAGGGATGTTGTAATGTCCTCTTGTAGCCATGCCTTGTGCTCAGCTTTGGCTCTATTCCTACTCTGGTACGCTTTGGAGTCCTTTGAGAAATCATGTTTCCAAGGAACATAAAGACCAAGGCCTCTTGTGCAACCCGTGTGCTCTTTGTTTCCCAGGACCGCGGAGAGTATATCTCTCTCCCTGACTGCCTCGAATGAGCCTTTAGAATTTTTACACTCCGTGCTTCCTGCAAGAGTCAGACATGTCATTTCACTTCCCATGAAGTTATGGAGTAATTACAAACTAGGTAGTTCGATATCTCACCAGGCGTTGGGACGCTTCCTCGTCTGTGGGGTTTCGAATGGAGATGGTCCCCGATGACATGGTAGATGACCTTGCTCTTATCCAGTTTCGAGCACACTCGTCAAGGATCCCAGCAAATGGTGGAGCAGTGTCCTGAAGGATTGCCTGCTTGTCCTCCTTATTCCATTATAGGATTTTACCCACATTCCCAGCGGTGCCAAGTCTCTATGGGTGAGTTATGCCTAAAGGGCCCTGTGCGCCACACTTTCACTCCTAAAATTATCTGTCGTTTTCATCTGCACAAACTCTTCCCATTGTAGTTCCAGGAATGGATACTTGTGGAAGGGCATCAGATACTTCTCCACGTATTGCTTGACAAGCAGGCTCTTGAAGTTCTTCCATGCTTTGCATGCCGCTAGCAACATATGTCGTTGCATGGAGGTCTGGTATTCTTTTGGGATCTCGAATGATCGAAAAACTTCCATCAGCAACTCACTTTTCCTAACGTCGGTCACCTTCTTTCCATGAGTTGAATGTGATATCAATCCATTCCTGTCTAACTATTCCAACTATTCTCCAAAATGTGGACACTGCTCGGTGAGGATTGAGAGGGGTCCGAGACGGATCGACCTCTATGATGGTAAATTGGCCTTCGGGATTTTTCGATAGTCCTCTTCCTTTTCGGGATTTTCCAAAGGATGGTGCATCACACGCATCCAGTGACGATGTCGACGAATGAGCGGATGACATCTTCTAATTAAAGATAATAGAATTGAGTAATATGAAAATGACATTAATATATATGTATTACCTCTCAAAACATATAAACTATTTAGGTCGTTAACATACGGCAATATGCTGAATAATACGTAAAAGTAGGCATTAAAAATTTGCATAATGTAAAGATTAAGAAGTGTGTTTTTACTCTCAGGTGAGGAGTTGCACAAGTTCTAAACTTGGCCTTCTTCCACTCTTGTCAATATTTCAATGATCACAGTGATAATTCCTCAAAACATTCTGCTAGATTGTCTAATTGAATATTACGTTAGTGTAGTATCAATGTCAAGAGCATGCAGAACCAATATATATTCGGCAAAGCCGAAGGACAACAGTAAGCAATACTGAGTAGGAGAGTAAGGACTAGCTATTGACAAAGCTACCTACTGCACAGAAGTATACAACCAGCAAATGTGAATTCGAACTAGCAGAATAATCCTAGATTGTCATTGACATTTCAATCATGACAAATTTTCTCATTGAGCAATCAAAAAGCCATAATCTATAATGCAATATTTCTCCCATTGCCAGCGACAATCAAGAACATAAAGTAAAGCTCACTGTGCGGCTTGGGGAGGCGGTGTGCTTGGGGGAGGAGGAGTGCTTGGGGGGGGAGGCGACGTGCTCAGGGAGGCGGCGTGCTTGGGGGAGGAAGAGAGCTTGGGGAGGCGGCACACTCGGGGGAGGCGGCGCCCTCGGGGAGGCGGCATGCTCGGGGAGATAGTGTGCTCAGGGAGGCGACGTGCTCAGGGGAGGCGACACGCTTAGGGGAGAAGAGCTCGGGTGTAGCATTAGTACAGTGGTGAAAACCCTAGAGCGCAATATGTATAGGGGAATAATCGTAGACAGTTCTAAATAAAAACCGTCTGTGATAATTATGTATCACAAATGGTTCTAAAATAGAAGTGTCTATGATAGTAATTGTCATAGACATTTCTAAACAAAAACTGTCTGTGTTGATCCTCACAATCATCATGCATTCTCATATACATAAATGCAAATTCACATATATATCACACATTCTCATACACATATATAAATGCAAATTTACATATATATCATAGCCATCACACATTCTCATATACAGCCATCACACATTCTCATATTCATATATGCAAATTCACATATATATCACACATTCTCATACACATATATAAATGCAAATTCACATATATATATCACAACCATCACACATTCTCATATACATATATGCAAATTCACATATATATTACACATTATCATACACATATATAAATGCAAATACATAACACATAAACATTTCATTCATCATTCCACTTGCTTATTTCCTTCGAAAATTAGCCCTTCATGATGATCGACGCATATGTAGCCACTTTCGTCACACTCTTCCTCTTCCCTTATGCCATTTTTGAAAGGAGGCAACTCATCAAATTGATTGTGTTCTTCCTCGTCCACTATATTCTTAACTCTGACAATTCTTCTTTTTCCACAAAGAACTATATGGTGCTTCTTATTTACCTGGTCGATTACATAGAAAACTTGAACAACTTGGTTAGCTAGTACGAATGGTTCGTCTTTGTATTCGACACATTTCAAGTCAATAGTAGTGACACCGTACTTATCGACCTTCACCTATGGGAGATGGACCCAACAGTATTGAAACAAGGGGATCTTGAAAAGCACATACTCAAGCTCCCAAATCTCCTCTATGAACCCATAGTAGGAGTTCTTCAACCCATCGGTACTGAACACATCTATGGTGACATCGAGGTACACTTATTGGTTTAATCTGAGCCATGTAATCGACACAGAACTCAATGACCTCTTCGGTTGCATAACCTTCGACAATGCTACCCTCCGGTTGAGATCGATTCCGTACATAGGACTTGAGAATTCCCATAAACCTCTCGAATGGGTACATGCTACGTAAGAACACGGGCCCACACATTTTTATCTCATGCACAATGTGAACAATGAGATATACCATGATATCGAAAAACTATAGAGGGAAATACATCTCAAGATGACCTTCTGAGCAATTGTGTTAAAAAATAACATAGCTTCATGATTGTCTCTCGGATCTTGATCAGTAAAATATAATTGCAATAGGGAGCATCTATGTCATCAGCACATGACAATCATGAGACTTCATGCCAACTAACTTCAAATCTTCCATCGAAACAAGTTTCTTCATGTTGGCGGAGTAACCAGATGAAACTTTCATACCATGCAAGCACTGGTACAGTTCAGTTCTCTTAGCCTTGGATGGAGTGTAACAAGCAGGGAAATGGTAAGTTTGTGCTTTATCGGTCTTTGTCAATGCTAATTCAAGCCTGATGTCTATATCAACCAAGTCAAGTCGTTCGTTGACACCATTCTTTGTTTTTTCACAAATGTTCAGTAAGAGACCAATCAAGCTGTCACATACGTTCTTCTCTACATGCATGACATCGATGTAGTGGCAAATTTCTAGGTGCTCCCAATAAGGTAAGTCCTAAAATATTGATCTCTTCTTCTGAACGTTCTTCTTGCGAGTCGTCGATTTATGCCACTTTCTGAGTACAACATCTAAATCCTTAACCATGTCATAGATCTCTTTTCCGTTTAAATGTTTTGGAGCTGAACTGTCCTCCTTCTCTCCATCGAATTGTTAATTCACCCTACGGTATGGGTGAGCCCTCCGAAAGAACCTATGGTGACGCATGTACACGTTTTGCGTGAGTGCTTCAGCCACACACTCTCTATATCATCTAAGCAATGAGTATAGGTTTTGACAGGTTAGCAAGGGTAGGATAATTATTTATGGTGCAAAACAACAACGAGTATAAAGTGAAGTTCTCTTGTTTATACGCATCCCATACCTGTACCTCTTTGATTCGCAGTATTTTTAGATCTTCCACCAATAGTGCTAGGTACACATCAATATTATTCCCAGGTTACTTCAGCCCTTGGATAAGTATTGTAACAAAATATACTTTCGCTTCATACACAACCAATGAGGAAGGTTGTACATGCGGAGAGTCACGGGCCAAGTGCTATGCTAGCTGCTCATGTGATCGAAATGATTCATTCCATCTGTACTCAATCCAAACCTTATATTTCTCGGTTCTTCACCGAAGTCTGCAAACCTCCTATCAATGCTTCTCCACTTGGTGGAATCAGAAAGGTGTCTTACCATTCCATCATTCTTACGCTCCTCCGAGTGCCAATGCAGCAGTTTTGCCTCTTTTGGGTTGGCAAAGAATTGCTTCAAACGGGGAATTATAGGAAGATATCATACCGATTTAGCAGGAGGTCATCTCTTCATCTCTATTCCCTTGCCGTTATCTGATTGATTCTTACGCTTGTATTGGGAGGCATTACACACCGGACATGCATGCATATTTGCATACTCTTTACGGTATAGGATACAGTCGTTGAGACATGCATGCATTCTTTCTACTTCCATTCCCAATGGATAAAGAACCTTGTTGGCTTTGTACATGGTTTTGGGAAACTCATTTCACTCCGGAATCATGTCCACTAAAAGACCTAATAGTGCCTGAAACTCTTGTCGGGCCAACCATTGCTTGCCTTCAATTTTAGTATTTCAAACACGGCTGACAACCTCGCGTATTTTGACTGGCAGCACGTGAGCAAGGGTTTCTCCGAGTCCTCCATCAAGCCCCAGATTTTAACATACTCTCTCTCATAATAGTTCCTTTCTGCATCGCGAAGCATCTGATCCAGATTATTATCATGCAGCCTATCCAAATCATAGCCATAATCGATATCATCCGGCGGTGTATCATTGACTTAGTTGGTGATATCATTATTACTATCTTCCTGTGTAGTCTGCTCTTCACCATGACTAGTCCAATACTCATACCCCTGTTTGAAACCCCTTCGAATCAAATGTGCTTCAATCTGCGCTCGGTTCTTAAACATCTTTAGATTATCGCAGTTAATGCATGGACAGTACATATATTCCACCCCCTTATTCAACATATCTTCCTCAGTAGCTCTTGTGAAAGCAGACACGCCATTAACATACTCTTCGCTCACATGGTTCCCAACGTACATCTAGCTTCGGTCCTAAGTTATGCATATAATTAACAGTTTAGCAAGAATAACTAATTAAATTAAATTAAATTAAGTAGAGATAAACTATGAAATGACTAAACCCTAAACCATGCTAGATGTAAATAAACTTCTCTCAAGATCTAAATATATGGATAATAAACTACCTATGGTTAATAAACTTCTCTCTATATGGAAATAAACTTCTCTCTAGATCAAGCTAGCTCGATTTAAATCATCTTCAATTCTTCTTAAACCAAAAGCTATAGATCTAAATTATAATGTAATTAGGAACAAATTACTAACTATAGGTAGTCAAGAAATGAATGGATCTACAATCACTCTTGCCAAATAGTCTCCTTTCACCAAATCACCGCCTCACAGCCCCTACCTCTAGCTCAAAGTAGTAGCTAGATCTGGAATTTAAGACAGAGGGTCGAACGGGTCTGCACGTAGTTGTTATAGTGGAATTATCACAGACAGTTTTTAATACAAAACGTCTATGATATTCGGTAATATCATAGTAAGAACCGTCTGTGATACTTTCACAAACGGTTCTCACCATGAACCATCACAGACGGTTTTTGATGCTGGCAACAACACAGACAGTCTCTAAACTAAAACCATCTGTGCTTGTATTTAACACTGACGGTTTTAGGGAACTGTCTGTGATGTACCGTCTAATAATAGGCTTCTTGTAGTAGTATTCATAGAACCTGACACATTGAGCCCCAGTGTATAGTGCTTTAATATTCCTCTTGTAATTGTTGAGAAATACCAATATTAGCAACCCGACTACTTTCCAGATGAATTTGTGGACAATTGGTTTTCTTTTTCTTATCTTGGCATATATTATTACTATAAGATCTCGTTGGAATGATGTTTTAAAACAACTACTACTCCGATTGACATAGTTTTAACTATCAAGTGTAATATGGGATCTGACTTTGTCTCTAGCTCATTTAGATTGTGGGGGGGGGGTGTGCAATATTATATTAGTGTTACAATGAAATATGTGGGCATCATCCATGTAAATCAAGAACAAGTAAGTTGTAAGTTTTGACTTTATATTGTGTAGTTTACTACCTTAGTGTTAGAAGAGAAGCCGTTCTCCAACTCGAAGGACCTTCATGATGGTCATCGGATGCATTCGGCGAAGACTTTGTGGATGCCATCTTTGGTGTCGATTGCACTCTATTTTCAGTGAACATCATTTTTGTTACAAACTATAATGCATACGGTTTTTAAAAATAATCGTCTGTGTTATGTAGTATATTACAAATGATTTTTATTACGAACTGTCTATTATATATCACATACAGTTTTTATTAGAAACCATCTTTGATAATTGTAGACATCACAGATGATTTTTAATACTAACCATTTGTGATACATCACAAATGGTTCTTAACAAGAACCGTCTGTGATAATATATATCATAGTCAGTCCTAGCCATCGCTAGTAATAAAGATGGTCATGTTTGTATAACCGTATATGTTAATTACAATACTGGCGGATTTTAGAGAACCGCATGTGATGAGGCGTCCAGTATAGTTTTCTCTATAGTACTGAGTGAATCATGTCAGCTTAAAAATGGAGTGAGATTTGATTTATGGCATCGTTAAAGTTTGCACCATAGATGTGATAAATTAGTAATGTGGTTTTAAAAAAGTAATCATGGTTATTTCATTATAAGGCCTCAATTGGAACATAGGAATTTTTCCAGTTAATGCAGAAATTGAACTCATTTTTGTGAAATTCCTACGTTTCAAATGGGGCCTTGTGCAAAGCTGCAAGCACTACCACATAAAAGTTCATCACAGATGTTTTAGAATCATCATCATAGATAATTCCTTGAACAGTTTGACTTAATGAGTCAGTGATAATAGGAGTTATCACAGGCAATTTTTGAGCCGTCTATGAAAACCGTATCACAGACGGTTTGGAACTAGAACCGTCTGTCATCATCTGTTATCATAGACAGTTTGAAACTTGAACCGTCTATGATAATCCGTTATCACATTTGGTTCGAAACTTGAACCGTCTGTGACCATCCGTTATCACAGACGGTTCTTCATAAAAAAAATCATCTTTGATAGTTGTATCAGAGCTAAAAAAGGTAGGTAAGTTTACTATGGCTTGGATGACCAAAATTTGGATGACCACAAAATCGTCTGTGATAGTTCACTCTATACCTAATTTTTTTTGTTTTTTTGGCTAGCCTCAAGAAATAATGTTACCTATGCCCTTTGAAAACAAGCAAATACAGTGGCAAATTAACACAACAACACATTCCATTTCCATTAAGATTAGAATCCACCATTACAGCATAACAAGATAATGAACCTAACTCTTTAACACGATAATAATATATAAGAAGTACATATCCTAGTAGACAGTAGAAGCTAGATGCATCGGATGACGACCAGATATCACCTACAATGGAGAGGCGGCGGTAGCGCCACCTTTGTGGCATGACGGTGAGACTACATAAGACAGTCTTACGACACTTACGACAAGAGTGTGTTGTGCAGTTGATCGTGGTGTCACAACGAAGGCGCTAGCTCACGGCGGTAGTCGGCGAGGTCAAGGAACAAGCTGGATGCACCGAATGGCGACTGGATATCACCGGCAATGGAGAGGCGGTGGTAGCGCCACCTTTGTGGAATGACAGTGAGACTGTGTAAGACACTCTTACGATACTTGTGATAAGAGTGTGTCATGCAGTCGACCGTGGTGTCACAACGGAGGCGCTAGCTCACGGTGGTAGTCGGCGTTGTCGAGGGGGATGCAGAAGCTATATAGTGGATGGACTCACCCGTGACTGTCGGTGGAAAGGTAGATGGGGGTAATTAATAAGGGCCGAGCGGTAGGTGGAACTGGTGCTTGCCATTCAATGCGGAGAGAATGACATGTGAGATCGAAATCTTGGGTGACATGCCACGGATCAGTGACGTGTCATTATAATAGACGGTTTGTTATACGAACCATCTGTGATAACACATATCAGAGATGGTTTGTTATACGAACCGTCTGTGATAACTCACATATCAGAGACGGTTTGTTATACGAATTTTCTGTGATAACTCACATATCAGAGATGATTTGTTATACGAACTGTCTGTGATAAGGTATATGAACCGTCCATGATATTAATATCAGAGAACGTTTGGTATATGAACCGTCTATGATAATGCTTAAATATGCGTGCCCTAATCTAGCTCTTCTAAACTATCCTCTCATCTTCTTCACCAGATTTCTCAATAATGGCATCTAATATTTTTTTGATCTCCTTTCTCTCATCTATGCATTATGAGTTGTTCGGTCGCAGCCTTACACAGGCGGCTAACAATTTACATCTGGAGCAGCTCCTCCATTCTCGCCTACTCTCCTTCCTCGACTCGCTTCCATTCGTCAACTGGACCTCATCATCTGCCGTCGACAGAGGTGTCAGATGGATGTTCCGTAGAAGAAAATGGCAACTCAAATCAAGCTTGCGGCGAAGGTAGTAGAGAATCACGTGCTGGAGTAGCAAACATTGGCCAAGCAATTGGAGGCAACCACCCAGGCGGTGGCAAGGATCACCATCGATCAGCTATCGGCAGCGCCAAAGGAGATGGGAAAGGAAGTGACCATGTCTACCAACAAGTAGAAGGCGTTGTTTACTATAGCACTAGCAGGTGGACTTTAGGCGAGCCATCGAGAAGCGCTTCTGTAGTTGCCAGGCGGAACACACACCAATTGCTCGACGAAAGGCCTCAACGGCTCCGCAATAGGGTCAGTGTACAACACGGTGATCAAGGTAGTTTTTCTGGAAACCCCTTACCAAAGTTATCCTTTCCTACATTTGATGGGGACAATATGAGGATTTGGACAGGAAAGTGCATGGATTACTTCAAGATGTTCAATATCGCCGAGACTCTTTGGGTCACATCTACTACACATGGAAGATAATGCCACCAAGTGGTTATAGGCATATAAATTGAAGCATGACCTAGGTGATTGGGAGCAATTTGTTGTTGTAGTGGAGAGTAAGTTTGGTGCCTATGATCACAGGAAATCTTTGGAGGACCTGCAAGAACTCAAGTAGACAAAGTCTGTTAAAGAGTACCAAAAACAATTTGAACAAACTATGTATGAAATTTCCATGTTCAACCCTCATTATGCTAAAATGCTCTTTGTGTCTCAATTCGTTAAAGGGTTAAAGGAGGATTTCAGAGGACTAGTGGAAAGCTAGGTGCCAGAATCGGTGGAACGAGCAACGTTGTTGGCACGGATCCAACAAGATTTTCAAGATTGAATGAAAGGGAGCAAGTTCAAACCTGTAGGAAGTCGTGAGGGGGTAGGAGGTGCCAAAATTGACCAGCCGTGACACACTAACATGTTCAGTTAGGGTGAATTATGTGTTGGAGCTGAACTCATCAGCTCTGATCTCTACTCTCCAGGAGAAAACACATACACGCTTTCTTCCTTGGAACGACATACGCACACGAGTAGGGAGGATGAACAAACACATGAGAGACTTTTTTGTGGCGACGCACGCCTTTTATTCTTTATTATTCACTCGCCTCACTTTACTCAATAGTTTACATGGCTTAAATAGATACAACCGTGCAGCACATGCAGGGCACACACCCACTACAACCACATGACTCACTGAAGACTACTCGCTCCTATGACCATCAAGTCCTTCTACGATTTCTGATTGAACCCTGCTACAATACTCTTACGACTATGACTTACGAACATGATTGCTATAGTACTCTTACGAGTATGACCATGACTACTACAATACTCTTATGAGTATGACTTACGACCATGACTCCTCGACCACAGCACTTCGACCATGGCGCCTCGACCATGGCACTTCAACCACAGCGCCTCAACCACCACATTTCGACCATGGTGCGACGACAATGAAACTTTGACCACAATGCCTCGACCATAGCTTCGACTCAACACTTCGTCTTCTACACATACTTGAATACATGAGTACTCGATATGAGTCAAGATTAGTTCCAACAATTTCCCCTAATCTTGACATGTCAATCTTCGATGTGTTCAATTGCACTATCTCGCCACACGCAGCATTCTTATCTTCTTGCCACACATAGCAGCCTCAACTTCTTGCCACACACAGTGGCCTTCTCTTCGAACGACTTACAGTAGTCTCACACGACTGTTCGTGCATGTCTTCATCTTGCAGTGTCCTCACAATGCCATCATCTCATAGCGGCTTCACATCGGATCATCTCGAAGCATGGACATTGCGATTACCCATGGCTTCACACCATAAGTCTTTGGCATGCCATTGCCAGTTGTCGTTTGGGAGACATGTTGCCTCCACTCTTCATGGCTACCTCTTTGCTACCACAACCTCGCCATTGGTGACACGACTCACTGGGCGACTCTGACCTCGATTCTTCTTGCAGCGGCATCACACTGCTACCACTCGGATTAACACTGAGTCGTGCTTGTCAGTTTTACACCGACTCCTCTAGTGATGATGGATTTACACCACCACCTTCAGCTTCCCTCTTGCCCAGAGTCTGTCACCACCTGTGGCCTCCACCTTGCATGGAGTCTGCCACTGCACCACCTCTAGCCTCCACTCATGGAATCTACTGTTGGTGTGCCCATTGTCGAAGCCGTCGATTGCAGTGACACCACTTGCTGACCCATCACCATGCGACATCATCTTCGGCATCGCCTGAGGACCCCAACATGCTCTAATAGCAAATGTCAGATCCAGACCCTGGCCATAAACCTAGGTCCAACTAGGTTTACTTGCCGGGCCACAGGTCCAACTGGGCCGACCACCAAAGCCCACGAGCTGACCGAATGCACGCCCTAAAGCAACAACCTTAAAAGTGGTATTAGGCCTTCTCCCTCCTAAAAGATTAGTCCAATAGGTGTGGTCTCCCTCACACTTATAAGTTGTACTTTCCCCTTTCCCACAACTAATGTGGGACTATTCCCAATAATCTCCTTCTTACACATTGGTTATGCACTCCTAGAACCAGGAAGATGTTAGGCACTTAAGCTCTGATACCAAGTGTTGGAGCTAAACTCATTAGCTTCGATCTCTACTCTCCAGGAGAAAATGCACACATGCTTTCTTCCTTGGAATGACACACACACTAGTAGGGAGGACGAACAAACACATGAGAGACTTCTTTTGTGACGACGCACACCCTTTCTTCTTTCTCTGTTATTCGCTTGCCTCACTTTACTCAACAGTTTACATGGCTTAAATAGATACAATTAGGCTGCACATGTAGGCCACTCACCCACTATAGCAACACAACTTAGACTCTAACAACTGAATTCCTGTGATTCGGTTTTACTAGCCTCACCTTCCACGACCTGCGCACACTACATTAACTAAAGACTACTTGCTCCTACGACCTTTGAGTACTTCTATGACTTCTGACCGCATCCCTACTACAGTACTCTTACGAGTACAATTTATGACCCTGACTGCTACAGTACTCTTACGAGTATGACCATAACTGAGAGACCATGTGGAGGTAACCACATGTTTATGATGAGTAATTGACAAGTATGTTGCAAAGATTGAGTTTGGTTCGAGTGGTTTGTGCCAGGTCGGCATTTGGCGCGGTCGGGTATGGTTAGTCGATTTTATTGCATATTTTCCTTCCCGATTGGTCGTTAAGGCAATGTCTTGCTTGAGTATGGTTCATTGATGCTATTTATGTTTACATGTGTCGAGCGGTGCTATTTGATGTGTTTCTTGTCTGTGATGGCTGCAGGACGTCGAGGCAGAGTCGTGGCGAGGCACGAGGTGACCGGACTAGGCACGGGCGGTGTCGAGGTCAGAACGGTCGGATGTGTCGAAGACAGCGGAGACTCGAGGTGGTTGCGAGGCTTGGATGACAAGGAACGCGGAAGCTTCCCGGAAGGTGCAGGAGGGGCATTTCGGTAAAAGCGCAAAGCTGCACAAGTGGAAGCGGTTCCGTTCGGGTTTAGCGGACATAACGGGTTGGAGACCCGTTAGCCAAAGACTATATAAGGAGGGGATGTCTCCTTATGGCTGCATGGATTCAATGCATTCAAGGGGTTGTTAGGGTTTGCTTTACTCAAAATGGCCTTTGGAGAGGTTGTTTGGCTTTAGGCTTTAGTGGTTGAGAGAGATAGAGAGCTGTTGGTTCATGTCTCCTTCGATGTCTCCCTGTGTGTCTTCTTGGTTTTCTTGAGACTTGAGAGAGGGAGTAGATGAGTTGATGCCCATGTAATCATTCCTCTTTGTTTCAATCATGTATGGGGACTCCATGTAACCCTTGATTGATTTGGAATGAAATTTCTGAAGTTATTTTCTGTTCTTGCCTATTTCCCTTCGATGCTCCTTTCTGCTTGACTTCTTGATTTTCAGTTCTTGTGTTGATTCTTGCTGAGGGGTACCAAAATGGGTTGCTCTGTGATGGAATTGCATTTCTAGACCCTTTGGTCAGCTAGTTTCAAGAGCAAATTGATTGAATCGCAAGAATCTCTTTTGTCCCTGTTCTGTGTTCTTGGGCTTTCATTTTTTCATTTCTAGGGTTTTGGTGTAAATCATGTTTCCCCTCATGAGATGGCATGAAACTTGGCATGTTAAATCCTGAGGCTATTCATTAGCTATTCTCAAAGTTTCATGGTCAAAGGATCAGAGATTAAATGTGATTTTGAGTTTTTGTCACTACCCTCTGTTATTTTCAGTTTGAGCCCAAATCTTAATTTCATAATGCTGAGTTGGTTTCTTTTGGTTTCCTAGGCTCCTGGGGCTATTTAGGTCGTTGTCTCACTATTCTGGGCAAAGAATACCAGAGACAAACCTAAATTTGCTCTGCAGTTTGATGTCTCCATTTTGAGTTGTCTGATTTTTCAGTCTGCAACCTGCTGTGCCCGAGGGCCGGTCTGACCAGAACTTCAATGGCGGTCAGACTGGGCTTAGAGGGGCGGTTAGACCGGCATGGCCCAGGTGGTCTGACCATCGGCCAGGGAGCAGTCAGACCGGCCTGATGCCTGCGGCCTGACCGCCCGCTCCCAGCAGCCCTGTGTTTTCTTGTTGCTGATTCTTTTGGCTTGCTTTTTTCCTTCTTGTTCCTTTGAGTTCTTCTCTGTGTTTTTCTCCTTTGGTCCAGTGAGTCCTTTTTCTTTCATAGCACTCGTTGCTATCTGAGAAGAACATTTTTTTGGATACTTGTGGGGGATGATTTTTAAAGAGTCGACATTCACCCCCCCTCTGTCGCCGATTTCGATCCAACAATAACTGTTACAGTACTCTTGTGAGTATGAGTTACGACCATGACTCCTCGACCATGGCACATTGATCACGGTGCATCGACCATGGCACTTTGACCACGGTGCCTAGATCACAGCACTTCGACCATGGCCCCTCGACCACGATACTTCAACCACAACACCTCGATCACAGCTTTGGCTTGATGCTTCGACTTCTACATATACTCGATCATACGAGTACTCGACATGAGTCAAGATTAGTTCCAACATTATGTAAGGCACAACAATTGAGGGAATACAGCTAAGCGAATGACCTTTTTTACCAATGCAATGAAAAATATGAACTGGGTCATCAACTTCAGTGTAAGAAATGAGGTCAAGCTCAGGTGCATGCAATGGTAATAGAGGAGCCAAAGGAATGGCTCTCAGATAAGGTCTTAGACATGCTAGAATTGGCGGACTTGGAAGGTGGTGAGCTATACAAATTATCATTAAATGCCATTGCGGTGACAGAAGAGGTGGAGACAATGCGCCTCAAAGCCTTGGTCAGGAATCAGGTGATGCTAATCCTTATTGATTCTGGTAGCTCACATAGCTTCATTAACTTGGGATTCTTACAAAGGGTAGGCTATGTTTCAACCAAGACGAACCCGGTGTGAGTAAGGGTGGCGAATGGTGATGTGATGAAGTGTGATCAGTAAGTTGAAGGGATAGAGTGGTGGACATAAGGGCATACATTCAGAACAAACATGCGAGTCTTGGAATTGGGTGCCTATGATGCCATCCTCTCTTAAGGCGAATAGCCCAATGAATTGTCACTGGGAAAACAAAACCATTGTCTTTGAGTTTGGAGATCATGCAATCTAGTTTCAAGGAGTTAGATCATCTCAATGCAAGGAGCTTTAGGGAGCTACCGCTTGAGCAATATATTAAGTGGCAAAAAGGCAATGAAATCTAGGCAGTGTCTGTGATTGAGAAAAATTTGAAGATAACTTGCCTAAGGTACAACCAAAAATCACTGAATACTATAGCAGTATGAGGATGTTTTTCGGGAACCAAAAGGTATACCTCCCTCTTGTGACTATGATCATTCTGTTCCCTTGATACTAGCCGCTGCACTTGTGAATGCTAGAACATATCGCTACTCACCATTACATAAATATGAGATTGAATGTCAAGTTGTGAAGATGTTGTCCGATGGGACGATCACGCATAGTGTGAGCCCTTGTGCTTCCCTTGTTCTTTTGGTGCAAAAGAATGATGGTTCATCGCAATTATTGCTGGTTAAATGGGCTCACCATCAAAAATAAATTTCCAAAGC
Organism: Dendrocalamus latiflorus; assembly: GCA_017311315.1. Lineage (NCBI taxonomy): Eukaryota > Viridiplantae > Streptophyta > Magnoliopsida > Poales > Poaceae > Dendrocalamus > Dendrocalamus latiflorus. The sequence goes on from CM029662.1 coordinate 18,318,517, forward strand.
TCGTCATAGATGAGTTGTTGGATGAATTGGCCAGCATAAAGTATTTCTCTAAATTCGAATGAAGGAAGAAGATGAGGAGAAAACATCGTTCAAGACCCATCATGGCCATTATCAATTTTGAGTGATGCCTTTTCGACACACCAATGCGCTGGCGACCTTTTAGTGTGTCATGAATGCGGTGTTGAACTCATATTTATGCAAATTTGTCTTGGTATTTATAGATGACATCTTGATTTATAGTCCTACCCTATCTCAACATGCAACACACTTAAGGTTGGTTCTTGAATAGCTAAGAAGGCATCAATTCTTGGTTAAGCGATCCAAGTGCTCATTTGCCCAGTAGCAACTAGAGTATCTGAAACACATTATTTCAGATTGAGGGGTACCAATTGATCCCTAGAAGACTCAAGCCATGATAGCTTGGTGTCAAGATCCGAATATACAAATCCGGACTCTACTGTGTGTTCTGCACTAGTCCAGGATCACGCTAGTGCACACAGCGTAAACAAAGACAAACATCATCCATATCACGACATTCTAAAGAAAATCCAAATTATATTAATAACCATCAGAGTACGACCTTATGGCCAAGCTTACAATTATTTAGCCTGAAAGGGCTTTAAAGTAACTAACAACGGAAATCCAAAATTTAACGTAGTAGCCATTCGACATGCCCACAGGCAATCGACTGGGGAGCGAAGTCCTAATCCGTGAAGTCCTCGTAGTAGCCTCCTTCTAGCCACTCCTGCTGATCTGGTCCTTCCTCCTCAACTGAGCAACATGGGCATAAAGCCGTGAGTACATTGGTACTCAGCAAGTCGTTTGTAACAAATGAATGCAATATAATATGCAGGGCTTAACAATGGATGGCTGAAAGGTTAATTTTGCATAAAGCAACAATTTAAAGTAAATACAATAAACAGATTGAAAAGCAATTTAACAAAAGACACTAAATAAATAACCAAAGGAATTGATTATAACCACAAGTGAACTAACCATTCACTTCCCAGCTCAAACCAACCAGGTTTTTATGAAAACTCTACCCCTCGTGTGAAATCACCGAGCATTGTCCATGACCGAGGACACGGCTATTCGAATAGTTTTACACTCTGCAGAGGTTGCACAACTGTACCCACACGATGTGATAATCCTCACGTTAAAGATAATCACAACAAGGCTTTTACAATGATCCATCTCCACCCGATCCCACTCGCTAAGGCTTCGCCGTCGAGTAGGGTAACCCCCTAGTCGATAATTGCCCCTCTTGCGCCACAACAACATCGGTAGTAAAACCAAAGTGGAGACTTCACAAATTATTATGACAAGTCTATCCCATACTAGACATGTGGCTTGCACGGTTAAGCTCAGATCAATGGCGCACAAAGTTAAGTCCTTAAGAATTACCCAGGCGAAACATCCACATCCCAATGTGCAACCTGCACCCCCTTTACTGCACGATCATTCGCCCAAGTGAAAGCCAAGTTTGTATAACCAATGCCCATGACACTACCCATGTCATGACAACAAGTTTTATAACCGTGGTTAACCACCACATTCAAGTATATCATTAAGTCAAGATTAATTAACCACAGGTGATGATAACCCAACGTACTAGTGATAAGCATGGCTAAGCAATTAAACGCACAACCCATGTGACAGCTAATATTGCATCACTAAGTAATTTCCCATTCTATGGTGACAATGGAATCAGGGCATTCAAATTATCAAGGAGGAATAATCAATTAGGTCATTAACTACCAATACAAGGGTTTTATAATAAAGTAGCAATGCATGATAATTTAAAGCAACATAATACATAATAGATTTGAAAACTGGGTTCAACATGATCAAAGGACACGACTTGCCTTGGCCTTGCTCAGTTGACGGCTCTTGATCTTCAAATCCAACTTCCGCTCCTTCGAACACGTGATCTAACGAGAGAGAACGCAAATCGAAACACAAAATAAAATCAAATAAAATTCAAATGAATTCCAAAAATTCTCAAACTTGAACCAAAAGATAGAGCTCAATTTTATATGAATTTAGGAAAAAGAATCGGGTCAATCGGAGTTAGGACGAAGGAGAACGGGCTCTGGGAAGTTTTAATCCAGAGAAAAAGAGACAGACAGGTAGTCGTTACGACCACAAAGGATCCCTACGACCACGCAGAGAAATTTACGACCACGAAGAACTTTACGACTACAACCACAAACCAATCTAAGACTACGAAGCCGATTACGACCACTTAGGCAGGCTTACGACCACGTAGTCGAGCACATGACTACGATCACTCAGTCGAGATTACGACTACGTAGTCGAACCTACTACTTCGACCACACAGAACAATCTACGACTACGGCCACACGGGCGGCTACGACTGCACAGCGGCTACGACTACTCAGGCAGACTTATGACCATGAAGTCGTTTACGACCACATGATCGAACTTACCGGTGGCTTTACGACTTACGACTAAGGCTCTTCAACGTAATCGTAGAACCTTACGACTACACGGATCTACGACCACGGATGGCGGCGGGATCTGGTCGGCGGTGACTAGGGACGGTGGCGGGACTCACCGGCGACGGCGGATCGGCGAAGGCGAAACGACGGTGAGGACGACACGACCTCGGGCTCTGGCACGACCACGGCAGCGGCTACGCGTATGACCACGGCCTCTGCGAGGCGCACAACCATGGCTTTGGCGAGGCGCACGACCACAGCGGCGGGCGGCACGACTTCGGTTTGCGGCTCAACTCGGAGGCGAGGCTTGACTTGGGACGAGGGAGACACCAGGGGTTCGGGCCCTTTTGTACCCGGTCGTAGCGGTGTCCTGGTCGGCCACGAGTACGAGTCCGGGTGGGATACGACCTGAGAGTCCCACTCGTAAACGAGTACGACTTGCTAAAAGCGGGCGGCTGCGATGCGGGGGGCGGGGTTCTGGATGGCTGACACGCAGCGGGGGCGGAAGCGGTTGCGGCTCGACCGACTGGTTTTTCTTTTTCTTTATCTTTTTCCAGAAATTCAATTAAATCACTTTGAGCTCTAGAAAATAGCAAATAAATCCAGAGAAAAAAAACTGAAAAAAAAACCAATAAATTCCTTGAGACACAAGGAACACAAATAAAATATTTTTGGCAAATGTTAATGTTTAACTTTAGTCATGTTAAATCTTTTTTTAATTGATACATATTCCAATTAAGCTTTAGTTAATTTCAGAAAAATACAAATGGTGAAATTTTATTTCAAAAACTTCAAAAAGGCTCTGAAATTCAGGATGTTACACTTGGCCAAGGCCGACTAATGTAATAGAGCTTTAGGCTTTTTTGGGATTGACTGGATATTATCAGAAATTTTTCTACAACTATGGAGTGATTGTTAAGCCCTTGACTAATCTCTTGAAGAAGAAAGGGTTTACTTGGAATGCACAATAGAGGAGGCTTTTGTAAATTTGAAGCAAGCTATGTCGTCTATTCTAGTATTGGCACTCCTTGATTTTAGCAAGCCATTTGTTATGGAGACTGATGCTTGCGATGGTGGGATTGGGGCGGTGTTGATGCAATGTGAGCACTCAGTAGCATTTCTCAGCAAGGCACTTGAGTAGTCCACCAACATATCTCTATCTATGAAAAGGAGTTCCTAGCACTAACCATGGCAGTGGGGTTTTGGCGACCTTCCTTACAATAAGGAGAACTTTTTATTCGTACTGATCATCGTAGCCTGAGCTATTAGGAGGAGCAACAACTGCAATCTAAGATGTAGCGTAAGGCAATGACATGATTCACGAGACTCCAATTCAAGATTGTATATCGCAAAGGGGAGGAGAATGTCACAGCAGATACACTGTCCAAGATTGGGCATCTAATGGCATTACAAATGAGCTCTGAAGTTCGGCTAGTGTGGATTCAAGAAGTTCTCAACTCTTATGTGACTGTGAGAGACAATGTGGAGGTCATCCCATGTGTGTGATGAGTAATTGACATCGGTTTAGGAAAGTCGAGTTTGATTTGGTTGGTTCGGACCTTGACGTTGCGTGGTGCAATCGGGCTCGGTCGGACTTGGTCAAACCTGGTCAAAGTGGTTAGGATGCATATTATGTCGACTTGTCAGGTTTGGGCTATCTCATGCTTAATGTGCTTCATTAACGCTATTTATGCTTTCATGTATCGAGCGGTGCTATGTGATGTGTTTCTTGTCTGTGATGGCTGCAGGACGTCAAGGCGGAGTCGTGGCGAGACACGAGGTGACCGGACTAGACATGGGACGTGTCGAGGTCAGAACGGTCGAGATGTGTCGAAGACGGCAGAGACTCGAGGTGGTTGCGAGGCTTGGACGACAAGAGACGCGGAAGCTTCTCGAAAGGTGCAAGAGGGGCGAATTGGTAATTTCGCGAGGCTGCACAAGCGGGAGCGGGTTCCGTTGGATTTCGCGGGCGTAACGGGCTGGAGACCCGTTAGCCAAAGGCTATAAAAGGAGGAGGTGCCTCCTTGTGGCTGCATGCACTCCAAGGGTTTCTAGGGTTTGCTTTAGTCAAAATGAGCTTTAGAGGATTGTTTTGGCTTTAGAGCTTTAGTTGTTGAGAGTGGGTGGAGGAGACAGAGTATGTTCTGTTGTCTTCCTTCGTTGTGTTCGTGAGTGCTTCTCTCCAAGAAACATGTAGTGTGTGTGTTCTTGACTTTGGGAGAGGGAGAGGATGGATTGAGAGTCTTGTAATCATTCCTCTTGTTCTAATGTCCATGCGTATGGGGACTCCTCTGTAATCGTTTGATTGGGAATGATATTTCTGAAGTTTGTCTCCTGTATGCCTCTCTGTTCTTCGTTTTTCATTTGGGTGATTTTCCTCTTTTCGTGATTTTGAGTTGTTTCTTGCTGGGAAGGCCCAAAATGGGTTGTTCTATGATGGGATGATGCCTTAAGATCATTTGATCGAGTTTTCCCAAGAGCAAATCAAGTTTAATCTCAGATTTGGCTGTTTGAGCTCCTCTGTTCTTATCTTCATTTCTAGGGTTTTGATGTGATTTGTGTTTCCCTTCTTGAGATTGCCTGAAATTTGACATGATAAGTCCTGTAGTTATTAAGTAGCTATCCTGAAAGTTTCAGGGCCAAATGATCAAAGATTTGGTGGGAATTTAAGTTTTTGTCGATGCTCTCTGTAATTTTCAGGTTTAGACTCAAATCTGAAATTACTTGTCTTGAGTTGTTTTCTCTTGGTACTTTTGGTCCCTCTAGCTATTTTGATTGTTTCCTTGCTTTTCTGGACTGAGGAGATCAGTGGGAAGCCTCAAGTCTCCCTGGTAATTGAAGTCTGCAAGCTCTGCAGGTTTAGTGTCTGATTTTCGGGGTCTGCAGCTGTCTGAAACCGATGACCGGTCTGGCCGGAAGAGAATGGGCGGTCAGACCGCTCATGTGCCTGCGGTCTGACCGGGCTGAGAATGGCGGTCTGACCGGCTCTATTGGAGCGGTCTGACCGGCCTGTCAACTGCGGTCAGACCGCCCCCTTGCAGCTCCAGTTTTTTTTATACTAAGTCTTTGTGGTTTGTCTTCCAAGTGGTTCTTCTTGGTTATTTTCTGTACTTTGCATGTGTGTCCTGTAAGAACTCTCAGAGCACTTTAATCTCTCTTTTCATGGATTTTATATATATTGGATAGAGGGTTTGAGTGGACACCTTTGGGGGCAAGTTTTTTAAAAGTCGACATTCACCCCCCCTCTGTCGCCATTTCGGTCCAGCATACTGACATTGATGCCCAGACTAAGCTATCACAACTTGCTGTCCATAGTCCTCGTTCAAATGGCAACAAATTGTTTCAAGGACTGATCAAGAACAAAGGTCGCATCTGGATTGGCGCAAATTAGGATTTACAAACTAAATTAATAGATGCATTCCATGCTAGCGCAATTGGTGGTCATTCAGAGATGCAAGCCACTTATCAAAGATTAAAGCATCTGTTTTGTTGGGAAGGCATGAAACAAGCCGTTCATAGCTTTGTCAAGCAGTGTGGAGTCTATCAGCAGGCCAAGGGTGAATGCACTAAACAAGCGGAGATCCTTCAGCCTCCGCCTATTTCTGATGGAGCATGGCGCGATTTGACCATGGACTTCATAGAAGGCCTTCCAAAATCTGAAGAATATGATGTAATTATGGTATTGTTGGTAGGTTTTCGAAATATGCCCATTTCATTCCTCTTCGACACCCATTCACTGCACTGAAAGTAGCCAAACTATTTTTGGACAATGTAGTCAAATTACATGGTGTGCCAAGTTCTGTTATCTCAGACCATGATAAAGTCTTCACTACTAGCTTATGGAAGGAGTTGTTCAAAATCATGGGAACTAAATTGTAGTATAGCACCGCTTACCACCCGCAAATGACCAGCCGGAGTGAGCATGTTTTTTAGATAAAGGATATAAAATCCAGCCTCTATATCCACGAGGGATATATACAGCCAATAGATACACAAGCTCTTAGACTCAAATCCTCAAAAACTGAGGAGCATAAAACAACAAAGAAATATAGCATAAGGACTATAAAAAAGCTAGAAAGACTAAGCTTCATAACTTCTTCTCCGTCCTTGCTTTCAACCAAGTCCCTATCCTCAACCGACCGTGTCCTCCAACCTTCGGTGTACTGTGCGTGAAGAAGGACCTCCGAGACGACGCCTCCAAGGAAGCGACAAGAGTCGCCAATGCCGTCCGCCTCACCGAGGCAAGGTTTTCACCTGGAGATCAGTAAACATGAAGGCTATGGAGCACCATGACAACATCTCCAGGAAGGAAAATGGCGCCCGAAGGCGTCATCGTTGTCGAGACCGGTAATATCACCGGTAAGGCTTTCGCCAGCACCTCCACAACACCCCACGTATTACCCACTCACACAATAAACCGCCACCAACACACCGGGGACATGCGAGCCTCAAGGCCATGGCATAGCCACCCTTGAACTCTAGGACGAGCCGCTCCCTGCAATTTTCGCCACTGAAGAAACCACAAAGCGACGTCTATGCGCCACCACTGAGCAGATCCAGAGAAGAAACCTCCCACGCACAGATCCAAGCGCGCCCAGTGAGGAAATCCAGGTGCGGCTGCAATTGTGACTTGCACAGCCCGCTCAAATCGTTGCCTCGTCCGGCGGGCACCCCTTCTCCTTCAATGACCGCATCATCCGCCCAGTATCCTCAATCTTCCCTGCCTTACACAGGGACGAGAGCAGGACCGCGTAGATCTTCACGCTGGGCACGATCTCTTCTTGAGCATTTCGTCGAACATCTTGAGCGCAACCCCCGACATGCCACGCTTGCACAGCCCGCCCATGAGCACATTGCACGTGACCCTGTTGGGCGCGCAACCGACGCCACCCCTCTGGTTCTACAGCGCCAAACCGTAGACGAAGGCGGAGGGGCGGCACACGAAACTCGTCCATCCGGGAGAACGCCTCGACGGCCTCGGCGTGACGGCCGGCGAAGGTGTGCGCGGCGAGCCCAGATCCAGAAGCAACTGCCCAGATCGGCGCCGCCGGACCGCCCCTCCACGATCCCGCCGTCGCCTTCTGCCACCACGTCGGCCGCGCCACCCGCTTCCACACCGGCACCCCCCGAAGGACCCACCAGCAGCAGCATCACTGACAGAGGCGGAGCAAAGCCGCAGCACGGACGCCCATCAGGACGCTTCCTCCACCGGCGACCTCCACAGGGGCCCGGCCTCCTCCGGCGGCACGCTCCAGCGGCGTCAAGGCGAAGGGGAGAGCGCTGGAGAGAGAAAGAGTCGCCCACTCGTCTCCGGCCCCGGCCACCGCTTACGCCGCACTGCCTCCGCCGGCAACCTCCACAGGAACCCGGCCGCCGCAAACCCACCTCCCAGATCCAGAAGCCGCCGCCCAGATCCAGGCGAGAGAGCCCCGCCGCCGCCTTCCTAGCACCCGCGCAAGCCTCCGGCGGCGTGCTCCAGCGGCGGCAAGGCGAAGGTGAGAGGTAGAGAGGGGAGACGGCGCTGGAGAGGAAGGGTCGCGCTGGAGAGGCGAAGGGTCTTTTCGCTGGAGAGGAAGGGTCGCCTCCTCCGGAGTGAGCATGTTAATCAGTGCTTAGAGATGTATCTCAGGTGTGCTATGCATGATTCTCCAACAAAGTGGAAGCATTGGCTATCATTAGCAGAATTTTGGTACAATACTAACTTCCATACAATGCTGGGTTCCTCACCTTTGAAGGTCTTGTATGGTTGTGAACCAAATTATAGAGCCCTACCTGATATTGCACAAACAACACAGCAGTTAGTAGCAGATATGTTGAAAGAACCACAAGCTCACACCGAGGTAATTCGACAACACCTATTGACTACATAGAACCGTATGAAATTGCAGGCAGACAAACACTGAGCAAGAATTCCAAGTTGGGGAAAAGGTATTGTTGAAACTCCAACCATTTTCTCATAGTTCTTTGGTAAATCACCCGTATCCAAAACTGGCTTTCAAATTTTATGGTCCCTTCTCAGTGCTTGAAAGAATTGGATGGAATACTTACCATTTGGAGTTATCAATGGAGAGTCAAATACACCTAGTTTTTCATATTGTAGAGCTAAAGACTTTTATTCCTAATTACTCACCAGTGTGCAATGAATTGCCAAAAGTGGTTGAGTTAGATGTATCATCTCTAGAACCCTAAGAAATTTTGGAACGTCGCCTAGTCAAGAAAGGCAATGTCGCCATTCCTCAAGAGTTGATTAAATGGTCAGGTATTCCTATTGAAACAGCTACTTTGGAAGCTAAGATCTCACTGTCTTGTGCAAACGTTTTCCTGAAGCAATTGCTTGGGGGATAAGCAAATTCTATAGGGCGGGATAATGTTACGATGGAGCTGACCTTGGCAGGAGATGGTGATCCACATGACAGTGAGGCGTCGGGAAAAGAAGGATAGCGTGTGCGTGATGGCGTCCTGGGAGGGCGCATCTGTAAGTGTGCGTGAGGTTAGACATACGAGGGGGGTCGCTTATACGAGAGAACCAAGTTATGACGAAAGTAGACTTTCTGTTCTTCTCCTTTCTATCTCTTTTCTTCTTGAATCGAATGGATCTCATGCCACGGCGATCGCCGATTGGCCAAGGGATATAAGATGTACGTACGTACGTGCCTTGTTTATGTGTTGAACCGATGAGCTCAGTATATGAAGGTTATTTGAAAGTAGTGTCCACAACCTACAACTTAGAGCCTGTTTGGAATTTGACCTGTTCATCCTGCCTGTTTTTCGTGCTCGAGCCTAGATTTTGGCCTGCTGGCCTGGACTGATGCCCGATAAAAAAGAAAATAATTAAACTATTTTATTCTAAAAAATTAAAATTATGTTTTATTTGGAAAATGAATAAATGAAGGGATTTTAAAGCTTTGGGGCTGGGATCAGGGTCTGGGCTTTTAAGGCCATGCTTTCCCAAACCTACCCCGAACCCTGGCACATCTCAACCTTTTTAATATGTCTATTTTAAATGTATGAATTTCATAGGACTCATAAAAATTTTACAAAATCAATTCAATTTTCATATGAATATGTGAAAATTCTCTCGTGTGAATATGTGGGAACAGGAGCAACCCAGAGTACCAGACGTGCCCGGCCGGCTCTTATCACCGGTGCCTTTGTATTTCCAAATCCAGCGATCAACGTACTATAGTAGAATCCTGTGTTTGACTTCTGTATGAAATTATGCTCCTTTAGTAAAAAAGAACATTATATTGTTTTACTTGGTGGTCTCCCATCCACAACTTTGGTCATTAAGTTTTGTTTACATAAATAATAGAATTATGATATTTGTAAGAGTATTTCTAACAATAAATTTGTATGCCTATGTAATTGCTGATGGCCACTAATTGCCAATTCTTAATTGCAAACATACCTCTTGACAAATATATAGTTTAAAAATGTCTGTACCGCTAGATATTTTTTATGTGTGTACCGCTAAACGTAGACACATAAAAAAATGGCATTATATATATATATATATATATATATATATATATATATATATATATATATATATATATATATATATATATATATATATATATATATATATATATATATATATATATATATATATATACTATGCACATCAATGCATATATACGTTAACATAGAGCCGACATCGTGTTGTACAAAAGTGATTAGCTGCTGGCTAGATTAATTTAGGAGGCCAGACTCCACTTTTCTTTCTGCCAAAACTGCAAAAGGAGGGAAAAGGATTCGCGTAGGAAGAAGACTTCCGAACGTACTCCCTAGCTGGAGTAGCTCTTTTGGTAGGCGACGACACGTTACACGTGATAGAACCGCTACGTCCTAACTCCTACATGAGCTCTTCTCTCTCTGACCGGTGACTTTCAATGCATAACTGTAATGCCCCAAGTTTTTTATGGAATTTTGAATTTGAAATTTAATTTGAACTTAAATCTGAAGTTTATACTTAAGTTTGAAATCCATAGCTTAGTTTGGAAATCCAGGATTATATATGCGTAGGGCCCATCAAGGTGGTCGAAATGACTATTTATTTGCTCTATTTGGAGCTTGGAGCGAGAAATTGTGGGTACTAGAAATTGGCGGCCAAGATTATTTGGAAATTAAAAAATAATTATATATAAAAAATATTGGGCTGGGTGGATAAAGGGAATGGCCCAGGCCCACCTTGGGGCTATGTGCCCATAAGACGAGAAGGTAGAGGGGCGCCACTGCCCTTGCCCAAACCACTACTTTCGCTAGGGCCTGCCGTGGCAAGGGAAAAGGCTATCATGGTGAAGAAAGTCATTGCCGTGGCATGCAATTTAGCTGCCGTGGCAAGGGGTTCGATGCCACCCTAGTGCTGCTACTACTACTACCCATTGGTAGCCACGGCAAGGAGGAGTGCCGCCATGGCAAAAGGGTTTTTGCTGCAGCAGCAAGGGTTTTGGCTACTGCAGCAGACAGCTAGAGCGGAGGAGGGAGGAGGTGTTAGAAGAGAGGATTTCACGTTATTTCTTCATCGGTTCTTCATCTATTTCATGGGTAACCATCAAAAACTCTTATCCTATATTGTAGATGATGTTTTATGCAGATTAATTCTGTAATTAGGGTAAAATTAGCCTTGTGGATTGTGCCAATTCTCATTTTAGAGTTCTTGGGTTTTCAGGTTTTGTGTATTGTAGATTTAATCGTTTTTTCAAGGACCTTGGGGTAGAATCTGGGATGGTTATGTGCTAAAAAGCTGTAGATAAATTTTTAATGTTTCTAACAAGCTCAAGATCACTAAATTTCATTCAGTAGATTTCAAGTTATGTCCTTTGGAACTTTGATGTCCCACAGATTGTCGCAGTCGGGTGGTGCCACTGTTTTGAATGGTTAAGGCCTTGAAGACGATCGAATTAGGTCTGGCTAATAATTACATAATTGTATACAAGTTAATTATATTTTCGGTGAGTGTTTGATCACATATTTTGGTTGGGTAGGTCAAATGTTATGCTATTCATGATCTCCCTGTCCAGTGAATTATTGCGACTAGACAATGTTGTGGTAAGGTGTAGATTAAAAATAGAACATTGCCGAATTAGGGTTTTTGTATAAAATGTAAGATGTATTTCCTTATTCAAGCTTTCTATAGAGTTGTATAACACTAGGTTCGAATGGTTGGATTAAAAGTTAGGGCCTTTGACTCCTTCACCTTATGGATCAAGTGGACCTCAGCCAAAACACTCCTGATTAGTGGACTTACATCTAGGGGAACTCCAATTTCTCATCACGAAAATGCACTACTACAAAACAGGCTATATTGGACGGCTATATCACAGACGGTTCATATGGAACCATCTGTACTTAAACTATCACAGACGGTTTGTTCTAGTAACTGTCTGTGATACTTTCACAGACGGTTCTTAACACGAACCATCTGTGATAATTGAGATATCACAGATGGTTCATGTTAATAACCGTCTGTGAACTTTCACAGACAGTTCTTAACATGAACCGTCTGTGATCATTGAGACATCACAGACGGTTCGTATAACAAACCGTCTCTGATAATGAACTAAAGAAGCTGCTGAGACGAGAGTCAAATTCAAGGAAAATTTATTACAAAAGTCTTAAAAAAAGATATTCTCATATCCTAATCTTCTGGGCTTCACCGCGTCCATTGTGGCACCACGGTTGGCTGGACAACACACTCTTGTCGTAAGTGTATCTTGTTCAGCCTCACCGTCGTGTCACGAAGGGTTCGTTAGCTTGTTATCCTATAATAGAATGTGTTGTTGTGCTTGCCTCTGTATTTGCTTGTTCCTCGATGACGCCAACTACTGCCGTGAGCTAGCGCCTCCATTGTGGCACCACGGTAGGCTAGACAACACATTCTTGTCGTAAGTGTGTCTTGTTTAGCCTCACCGTCATGCCATGAAGGATTCGTTAGCTTTCTATCCTGTAATAGGATGTGTTGTTGTGCTTGCCTCTGTATTTGCTTGTTTTCAATGGGCATGGGTAACATTATTTCTTGAGGCTAGCTAAAAAATAGAAAAAATTTAAGGTATAGAGTGAACTATCACAGACGGTTTGTGGTATAAACCGTCTATGAAGGACTATCATAGACAGTTCTGTATACCAACCATTTGTGATACTCGCAAATCACAGATGGTTGATAACTAGAACTGTCTGTGATGTGTGGGTATCATAGATGGTTTTTGGTTTGAGCCGTCTGTAATAGTTTTCTTCACAGACGGTTCTAGTTATAAACCGTTTGTGTTGTCTTTATCACAGACGGCCCACAACCCATTTGAGATAACCTTCGATTATCACTGACACATAAATACATACGGTTTGAAAAACCGTCTGTGATGACTATTCCGAACCATCTATGATGGCCCATTTTGTAGTAGTGATGGTAAACCTACCAATTCAAACAGCTCACCACCTCAATTGTCTTCCTGCTCATTTGGAAGAATAGATGCTTCATGAAGCAAAAGGTCTTCATGTGGCTTCTTCTCAAAGAAAGACTCAATAAGAAGGATATGCTCAGGTGGAAGAACTTCATCATCGATGGGAATATACACTGTGTTTTATGCAATGGCTAAATTGCTGAGACCATCGCTCATCTTTTCTTTCAATGCACCTTCTCTTTACAATGTTGGAATGCAATTGGAATCTAGTGGGACACTGATTCGGATCACCCAACGCGAGTCCTAAATACAAAATGAGATTTCACAGGGCATCTCTTCATGGAGAAGTTTATACTAGCAACTTGGCTCATCTGGAATGTAAGGAATGAACTTATCTTTTAGCAACAGTGACACAGTCTCTTAGATTGGCAATCGAGACTCAGATTAGAGGCTTCTCTACTGCTCCTTAGAGTCAAGCCAGCTTTACACTCTTCTCTTTCAAGTTGGATTAACTCTCTTTGATTTTGTGTTTTGTTTTTTGGTGGTTTCTCCCCCTTCTTTCCCTCTCGCTATTGTTTCTCTCTTTGTACATTATTATTTACCTAATACAGTGAAGTAGGAGTTTCTCCTACTGTTTCCCATCAAAAAAAGTTAGAGCCTTTGGAAGTTTGTTACAGAAAACCGTCATGATTAGGTAGTGTTGCGGTAAATTATAGCTTAGACAATAGTAGTAGGCGGAACTAGGGTTTTGGTTTCACTAAAAAGATGTAGGGCTTTGTCTAATCTATCCATAGAGTGTTGAAACATGGAGTTTGGTTGGGTAGTTTGAAAGTTATGATTTTGGGAATCTTACTATGCAGAAATCTATTGATGATGGTAGTTGTCACTTTGTTCTACGAATTAAGCTAAGTTAGAGGATAGATTAATTAATATAGATAGATAATTTTCTATAAACTCTGAAAGTGGTATCATTTACTATGTTTCATGTTGTAGAAAAATAGTTAAGAAAAAGTGAAGTTGTATGTACTAATTTGCAACTAAGTAGTCTTTGGTGCTGAAGTTGGGGGTTTAGATGGCCTGATCATGAAGTTGTGATAATTAGAGAAAAGTTAAAAATTTGTCTAGTTTCTAGGAAAAAATATATTGGTTAATATGTTTGGGTTCCTAGGTTGCGAGTTATGTTTATTTGAATGGTAGGATAGCAATATCAATAAGTTAGGGAGAAGGAAAGAGATGTGTGTTTAAGCGCATAAACACATGATCTTATTTGCATGTTATGGGTGTGTATTGAGGTATTGTACCATGCTTGTCATCATGTTCTAATGCTTCGATTCAGTGGTTGATCACCAGTCATAACGTCTTTGTTCATGGTTAAGGCAACTATGTGGTAGAATAGTGGATTGTGATGGATGCTTGATACTTGTTCTTCTATATCATATTTTTTATAACACTTTACACTACTACTAAAAGGGTCATCTTGGATGCCTCATCACAGACGTTTCAATACAAACCATCAGTGATAATGTTACCACAGGTAGTTTTGAATCCAAACCATCTGTGATAATACCACAAACGGTTCAAAACAAAAATCATCTATGATGTATATACTTATCACAGACGGTTTTTGTTTTGAATGGTTTGTGATATTATCACAAATATCACAAATAGTTAGGATTAAAAATTATCTATGATGTCAGCATACATCACAAACAGTTTTTTAAAACCATTGTGATACTTCACAGACCGTTTGTATTACAAACCATTCATAATAATGAAGTTATCATAGATGGTTTGTATTAAAAAAACTGTACGTGATATGTTTTCCACCTCACAATTCTCTAAAATTTCATAATCTCCTGCCTGAGGTCGAGTAGGATTCTATTCCGAGATATGTTTAGTAAAATGGAAGTAACTTTTGCATACGGTGTCTATTTTTGATGTTCTTGTACTCATTGAAAAGCTAACGATGAGCCCGATCCAAAAATATGACCCGCTTGTGCCAGTCGCCCTCTAAGACCCCCCAAAATTGGCCATCTTTAGCCTTAAATTTACTTCACAAGTTTTTAGTTTCTATTTTTGCCACAATTTTCAATCTTCCGTTTGGAATTTGGGGTTCGCCTCAACTACAAAGTTGTAGATCTTATCGAAACCTTTCAATTGAGCATATATAAGACATATAGAATTTTGCTATTTTATCTTTTGAGACTATTTGTTTACATTGCACTTGCATATACATACATTGTCTTCGATAATTATGTATCATAGACGGTTTGTGGTTCAAATCGTCTGTGATAATTATGTAAACATACAATTTGTGGTTCAAACTGTCTGTGATAATTATGTATCCCTGATTGCTGGGCCAATCGTTCCTCCCAACCCAATCCCAGCCAATAGAAACCCACCAACCCCTACCTACGGATTGTAGCTCCACCTCTTCGTCGCTGCGCCCATTCTGCCAAAAAATTTTCTCACTCTCGCCTCTCCCACCCCTATACATACTCACCCAAACCCATCCTCTACCACGCTCAAAATGTCTCCAGCCTCCTCACCGTCCTCCTCCTCGACCTCGACCGTGCTCAAAATTATAGTATAGCAACGCTTACCATCCGCAAATGGCCAGCCAGAGCGAGCGTGTTAATCAGTGCTTGGAGATGTATCTCAGGTGTGCTATGCATGATTCTCCAACTAAGTGGAAGCATTGGCTATCATTAGCATAATTTTGGTACAATACTAACTTCCATATGATGTTGGGTTCCTCACCTTTCAAGATCTTGTATGGTTGTGAACCAAATTATGGAGCCCTGCCTGATATTGCGCAAACAACATAGCAGTTAATAGAGATATGTTGAAAGAACCACAAGCTCACACCGAAGTAATTTGACAACACCTATTGACTGCACAGAATTGTATGACATTGCAGGCAGACAAACACTGCCAAGAGCAAGAATTCTAAGTCGGGGAAAAGGTATTGTTGAAACTCCAACCATTTTCTCATAGTTATTTGGTGAATTTCCTATATCCAAAACTAGCTTTCAAAGTTTATGACCTCTTCTCAATGCTTGAAAGAACTGGCTAGAATGCTTTCCGTTTGGAGTTACCAATGGAGAGTCAAATAAACCTAGTTTTTCATATTGTGGAGCTGAAGACTTTTATTCTTGATTACT
Organism: Dendrocalamus latiflorus; assembly: GCA_017311315.1. Lineage (NCBI taxonomy): Eukaryota > Viridiplantae > Streptophyta > Magnoliopsida > Poales > Poaceae > Dendrocalamus > Dendrocalamus latiflorus. Next base: position 18,334,543 of record CM029662.1, read on the forward strand.
CACTAGTGTTCAAGGAATTGCCAAAAAGTGGTTGAGTTAGATGTATCATCTCCAGAACCCAAAGAAATTTTGGAACATCGCCTAGTCAAGAAAGGCAATGTCGCCATTCCTCAAGGGTTGATCAAATGGTGATGTATTCCTATTAAAGCAGCTGCTTAGGAAGATCTCATTGTCTTGTGCAAACGTTTTCCTAAAGCAATTGCTGCTGTATTTGCATGTTTTCAAAGAGCATAGCTAACATTTCTTGAGGCTAGCCAAAAACCAGAAAAAAAATTAGGTATAGAATAAACTATCACAGATGGTTTTATGGTATAAACTGTCTATGAAGGACTATCACAAACAGCTCAAATCAAAAACCGTCTGTGATACTCACACATCCTAGACGGTTATATCTACCAACTATCTGTGATGCGAGACCATCACAGACGGTTGGTAGCTAGAACCGTCTGTGATAGTGTTCTTTACAGACGGTTCTAGTTACAAACCGTTTGTATTGTATTTATCACAGACGGCTCATAAACCGTCTGTGATAACCTACTATTATCACTAACCCATAAATTCAGACGGTTTAGAAAACCGTCTGTGATGACAGTTCTGAACCGTCTGTGATTCCCCTTTTGTAGTAGTGTTATGAGATGATATCCCTGATTACATGTTGATTATATCATGATGAGTGATGCTTATGGTTAAATAGTAATGCTGGAGGAATGTTGCATCATGTATTATACTCATACATAGGACCTACCTCTCGAATAGGCATCGCACGAGAATGGGAAGAGAAAGACATACTTCGGTAGACTCTACACAGGAGTGGAGGTTAAGGCCCCATATGAAAGTGGACGGGGTAAGAATGGTTCATCGATAGGTGAACACTCCGCTATACCAGAATGAGCTACAGATACAGACACATCTGCATTGCATTGCATGGAAAGAGAAAGTGACAGAGAAAGAGAAAGAGGAGGATATAGTTTATAGAATTTATAGTTACAGTTATGAAATCATTGAATATGATATGTTGATGTCATTGTTTTATTATGTACTTACTTGGTCTCGGAACCCACCCTTACTTTATTGTTGTTTTTAGATAGATGTTGAAGGCGACATGCATTGGCAGGAGTAGCATATTCATTTCACGCATAATCAGTAATTTATATAACACTTTTAAATGTTATATGCAGACTTTAATGATATGCTTAGCTAGTTAGTCTTAAAAATGGACCGTAATGGTAATATTTAGTCATGTGCGGATAAAGCAGTTAATAGATGTTGATAAAGCGATTGTTTATCTTTATGTTGATGCTAGTTGTTTATGCTAGGTAATGCTCCTAGGCACATGCTTGCAGGCGTTCTTAGGTAGGAGGTCCCAAGCGTTTTAAGGCACGAGAACCCAAGCTTTTATATGTGTTGCTTGATTCCATTCTTGGCATGAATCTTTTATAATGTATACCGTTAACACCACGTGGATTATTTTTTGTGAGTATTAGATCGAGGAAATGTATTTTTGAAATTTGTACTAGTGATTTAAATTTAGAGTGAAAGTGAATAGTAGTAGCATTTCAGGCTCAATATTGAGCAAGGGTGTTAGAATAACACCTGACTATTATGAGGGCATGTTTTTTTAGATTACGACTTATTAATTTAATAAATAATTATTACTAAGAAAAGTCATAAACTAAAAGCTGTTAAAAAAAACTAGAAAGAGTAGAGCCTAAGCTTGTAGGCTAGCGTCATGACAATACACTAGCTGTGATGTTTGTACTTGAAGAATTCAAGATAAATATACTTTTTGGACAGTGAATTCTCCTACTGGTAATAGAATGTTTTCACTCCATGAAACAAACATCTCCGTTAAATTTTCAAAGTAGGACGCAGTCGTACATGGCGCAAATTTACTGCAGAAAAATGACCATGCATGCTCTGATGGCACGATGATATGGTTCCACATGCAAAAATGGACCGTACGGGCAGGTATGCGACACATCAAGAATTAATGCTGCGACAAATTAAATGAAACTCCAAAGTCTCAAACATCCTCAAGAAAAGTCACAAATATAATATATCTAGATTGGGCCCCACTTAGAATGCAGCAAATTTATGTGAAATAATATGAATCCCCATTCCGAACAAGGCCTAAAATTGTACGAATTCTTCGTACCAGTAGTATGCAGTTGTATGCCCTTGAGTCGAAATAAAAGTAGTACGTCCATATGAAAACATATATATGTCCTTTGCTTAGGAACTGCTATAAAACCTGGCACAATGAGTTTTTGGTAGTAAGCTAAGAGCAATCGCATTTCTTATTCTCTTTTCCCTAACAAATTGGCCATATACAGGCCTTAGGAAAAAATAACATTTTTGTACCTAAGTTAGTTATTAGCTACTTGCATAACATTCACCACACGAAACAGATCCATATTAAAAAAATCAGAAGTGGTTGAGGGCTTCAGCTTAAAAAAACCAAAGTTTGTTGACTTGGTGCATGCACTCTACCCACACTCTTAAGCCACAGATAGGACAACCCCTAATCATGATCACACACTAAGCTTACATTAAAATCAATGCTACTAACACAATATTATTTTAAAAAATGTAGTGAGTGTTGACAATGAGAGGCACTAAAAAACTCAGGGCATCTTACAGCATTTTTAGTAGTGCAATTTTAGCTGTGTATTGGCTATATTAAATAAGTATCCTATGTGGAGAGAGAGAACGTGAGGAGAAATAATATGTTGTCTTTTATGCAAAAGACAACTTAAACCTGTAAACTAACGTAAATAGTGAGAGATTGTAAGGCAGGAAGTTACGGTGTAAATAGTATAAAATAGCTAGAGCAATGATTTACTATTAGAGATATAGTCTCTAGTTTTGTTTTAGGTGAAGTGAAAGTTTTAGAGATAATTTTAAGAGACAAACTATAATACATATCTTTGCTGGCATCACGACCAAAACTTGGGGTGCAATCAGAGCGGATACAGACGGATATCGCTCATCATGTATTCTATTTCGTTTTTTTTCTCGAAGTCGGATACGGATAATGTCGGATACCCATTTCTCCGTTCTGTATTCATTCTATAAGCCTTAAACGGTTGGTCGGACGAAAATTATCCATTTCTTTTGTATCCCTACATAAGACATTGGACAGTAGAGCGCAACCTGAGCGAGCACAGAGAGACTAATTACCGAGGTGTAGAAGGAAAAGCACTCAGTATTTTCCTCATGTTTATATGTAATAATCCACCTATATGTTATCTTGTTTTTAAGTGAAACCACAACAAACTTTTTTATATCACTTGATATACGGATGCATATAGACGGATATCACTTATCCCATATCCTATTCTATATTTTTCCCACAGAGTCAGAGTCGGATATGGATAGTATTAGATACCCATTTGTCCTTTTTCATATTCGCTCTACAAATCTTCAGTCGAACGATCAGATAAAAATTATCTGCTCTGTTTGCACCCCTAACCAACACTACGCGTATGCGTCCCCGTTCATAATGTCTGTTTTGATACTCCTATAATCTTTAAGAGGAGCCAGAATGATTAATCCCCCACTAATTAAAGATTTGCTTTAAGGTAGCCTAACGATGCTACATCGTACGGATCCATGCATCACCGTCTTTACTTTTATTGTAAATAAATGAAAAGTAGATCAAGGATCGATTCTGACATGTGGATCCCATCAGCCAGTTTGGTCAATTTGCACACCCACTCTCCATGTGCACGTACGTGCCTGACCATCGGATCAAGAAAAAATAGGCTAGATTGAGCGTGGTGAAAAAAAATAAATAAATTAAGACGGTATACATTGCATATTTTCCCTACGTTGCAAACGTGTCCGTTGATTGCATGATCAGATAAATGGATCAAACTCGTGCACATCAACATTCGTCGGATAATTCAATAATCTCTTGAGACAAGAGACATCAATTTCAGTAGCCAACAAAGACGATCTAACATAAAGAATCATAGAAATAGTCATGGCTGCAATGAATACCCCCACTAGCTGAACACAAGATCCGAAAACTGTATTCCTCATCACTATTTAGCAGCATATTATTGGAACAAGCAAAGACTTTGTCCCATACCATTAAAAGATCATTTAGGCAGAATTCTCGAATAGAAAACAGTTATCTTCATTGGCACATATCATCTTTGAGAGTAATCACCGTAAAATCAACATTTATTTGGCTCAAGTACTGTCAGGCACATTAGATCAGTGGACTGACAGTAAAATTGACTCCATGATAGAAGCTGGTGGAAGCTGTTAGCCTGTTACGATAATGTGATCTATGAGGCCTTTCTAACAGAGGGCTACTACAAGCCACATCCAGATTCTACCTACGAAGAGTGAGAGAATTTCATTAGCTATTTGCTTCCTAGGTAAGTTTTTTTTGTAATGCACAAGCTAAATACTCACTTTGTTTCAAATCATGCCAGCAGCGTTGTGACAATAACTGACACACAAAGATTAAAACAACGTACAGTATGAGTTGTTATCAATACAAAGCAGTATGTAAATACATAATCTATTACACATAAGGTAAATGTTCATGAGACGCTAGCAATAGGATAATAAGATTTATGCCTTCTTTAGCTGAACACAGTAAAAGAGCATATGCCTAAGATGAAACAAAAGTCCTATATATGAGTAAATTCAGTATATTATAGAAAGCAGAAAAGTATCTGAGTATATTATAGAGAGCAGAAAAGTATCTGCACTGAAGAAAAGGAAGAACTTCATTATAGACAATATTTTTGTTGGAGGAAGAGAATTGTATACAGAGGACAATGTATTATCCTGATGTTCATTAAGTATGAACATGGTAGGAATTTTTTGTACGGATAATTCATTTTTTATTCAAAATTACATAAATATACCCGCGGGAAATTTTTTTACAAAAATAGGCTCCAATCGCCTAATGGTTGGGCGACTGGAGCCTTTTGCCCAACCAGACCGCGACATTTAAGATATCTACCAACCGTTCAGCGATTTATTATACTCGCTGAACCGTTGGGCTACTGACATTCAGTCGCCAAACGGTTCGGCGACTGGACGTGCTATAAAGCCCGTCGCTCGGCCGCCGGCTGCATACGTTACTGTTTTCATTCGTTCGGCCGCGCGAGAGGAAGGAGAGGAGAAGAAGAGAGGAAGAAGGGGAAGAAGGGAAAGAAGAGAAGGGAGAGGAGAAGGAAAGCGTGATTTTCAGGTATTGTTTTAGTGTTAGAAATTTAGTTTGTAAAATTTATTTAGAAATTTAGTTTATTAGTTTAGAAAATTTAGTTTAGAAAATTAGGTTAGAAAATTTAGTTTAGAAAATTAGTTTAGAAAATTTAGTTAAGAAAATTAGTTTAGAAATTTTAGTTTAGAAATTTAGTTTGGAAATTTATTTAGAAAATTTAGTTTATTAGTTTAGAAAATTTAGTTTAGAAAATTAGTTTAGAAATTTAGTTTAGAAATTTAGTTTGGAAAATTTAGTTTAGAAATGAAGTTTAGAAATTTAGAAAATGTAGTGTACAAATTTAGATGTAGAAAATTTAGTTTAGAAATTAAGTTTCCAAAATTCAGTTTAGAAATTAAATTTAGAAATTTAGTTTAGAAATTAAGTTTCTAAAATTTACTTTAGAAATTTAGATGTACAAAATTTAGTGTAGAAATTAAGTTTGTAAAATTTAGTTTAGAAAATAAGTTTAGAAAATTTAGTTTAGAAAATTTAGTTTAGAAATTTTGAAAATGTAGTGTACAAATTTAGATATAGAAAATGTAGGGTACAAATTTAGATGTAGAAAATTTAGTGTAAAAAATTTAATGTTGAAATTATTGTACAAATTTTGCAGGTATGACTCGTGCTGGACGTGACTCCGAGTGGCGGTACGCGCTGTTGGATGAGCACGTGGACCGCTCTCATCGCGCTTCCCGTCGTGTGCCGCCACCGGGGAGCACGGAGCCGACTGAGCTGGGAGTGGTCCGGACACGCACACCTCACGTGGCCTGGAGACTCGACCCTCGTTGGACTGCCAGGTTTGCACTACGCCAGCGTTTACTGCGACCGTAAGAACGTTCCGTGCTGATCTTCACTTTGTTTGCAGGCTGCGGGTACCAGGCGCTGGTACCAGGCGCGGACCCGTACGACAGCAGCGAGTACGCGGAGTACCTGCGCTGGTACCAGGCGCGGACCCGTACCAGGTTGGTATATGTCGTAAACCCCCCTGCCACACACGTCTCCGCTCCGACGGACACGTACCCCGCGCACTTCGCGCGCGACGCTCACATCGCGGTACGTTACATGTCATTTCAAAGATTCCCAAATGGTAATGCCGTTTCGATGATCGACCATTTCATGTCTTTGTGTCCAGGCTGACGTCGGTGCTGCCCTATGGGCCGACTCCGCCACACTACTGGAGAGGGTCGCTAGTGGTGCGCAGCTGACCCATGAGGAGGGCATCAGCTTTGCGCGTCGGATGCACGAGGGGTGTAGACGTATTGTTAGCCTACTGTCCTGCACGAGGCTACCGACGGTCTCCACGCCCACCGCTCCGACTACTCGTCCACCAGTGCCACCCCGACCAGCGTGGCACTACTCCGGAGGTAGTACGTGGACACGTCCTCCACCACCTCACCCGGAGCAGGCAGGGGGTTCAGCCTGGGCACAGCCTCCTACACCACCTCACTTCACGCATCCTCCGCACATCCCCTTCCACACGCAGGGGGTGCGCGCCCCTCCTCCTACCTCGATGGCGCCAGCTACGGGTACGCATCGTCTGATCTCGTTTTGATCCCAAGACGACATGCAACGAACTAACGATATTAGTATTGCAGGTACTTACCAGCAGCTAGGCGTCTCCTTGGCCTAGGACGATGTGGACCAGTTTTTCGCGGAGTGGCCTGGGCAGTTCTCCGACGCAGCACCAGAGGTTCTCTCTGGCAGTGCCCTCCCCAGTGCACCGGAGGGCACACAGCCAGAGGTGCAGCTGACTCCACCAGCGCAGGGGCGGGATAGACACCCTCTTGCTCGTTTTACTTTTTCGGAGCCCCGTAACCCGTTGCACCGGAGGAGGGCTAAGCGGGGCCGTATGGGAGGACGCGGACGCGGTGACGGGGCACACCAGGGTGGCGAGTGTGGCGTGCTGCAGATGCTATATATGTTATGTATGTAATGAAAAAATATGCGACATGTTACTCACAGTTATATTATAAAGTTTATTTAAATTTACATAAGTATATCATCTCTTCTCCGCACATAAACTATCTCACTTAACAGTGTATGTATCGATCGTTCTCTACTCAATCTTTCATAAAAAAAAGTTTCTAAAACTTTTTACGCACCTACAATATATAATGAACATAAACTTTTATTACAACTTCACCATATTTTTTACCGGTTGAACATTACAAAATTCACAAAATCTAAAACAATCACGGGGGCTACATGCAGTCGCCTAACGGGATGGCGACTGCATGCTAGTCGCCTAACGAAACGGCGACAACGAGTAAGTCGCCGTACGGAAGAGCGACTAGATACAGTCGCTCCACTGTGCAGCGACAGATATTGTGTCGCGGTCTGGTTGGGCGAAAGGCTCCAGTCGCCCAACCATTAGGCGACTGGAGCCTATTTTTGTAAAAAAATTTCCCGCAGGTATATTTATGTAATTTCGAATAAAAAATGGATTATCCGTACAAAAAATTCAACATGGTAGTATATAACTGAGCAGCCGAACGGTTCATGTGATCTAGGCATTCGTTGGCTCATCGAACGTTTTATTTCTATTTCTATATTCATTGTACCAAAATAGTTGTCATAAAGATAGTTAGGCATGTTTTAGAACACTACAGACTTCAGATAGGTTTGTATATCCAAGTAATTTTGATCGGCACCCATATATAGGATCAAAGAAACTAAGAAGCAAACCTCATGAGGATCCATACATAAACAAGAGGTCGTACCCATATAGATAGCTGAAATACGTATTGCATATTCAATAGAACATGAAAAAAAGAAAGTAATAACTTTTATATTGCAAACAATTCAGAAAAGACATGGAAAAAATGAAATAAACACACTAAGGAAACAGACAAATCTGAACTAAACGATTGATCTGATTAGCTATCATGACAGCAGTGAGAAGGACAGACTGAATGGGCACATTCAACTAATGTATTTAGGTGAACTTTAATTCCTTGAAATTGACCCCTTACGTAAACATTGATATCGAGTACTGTAATGAGATTAGAATATGAAGAAAATATTACTCCCTATTTTCAGACCTTTGGACGAAACTCAGCACTGGCCGAAACTGAACAAAGCCTTGCATTCATTAGTTTGAACCATCTCTTTTCTGTATGGAAAGCGCAATCCTGTATCAAACATGTACCAAACAATGATGGTCAAAGATAAATGACTGCCAAGCTAACTATATATGTAGAACCGAATAGGCAACAGAGGGGGGTAATGGTGCCTTCAAACCTTCCCAAGTATTCACACGATTCTTCTTCTCCAATAGCTACAGAGCTATGAAGTTAAGGATTGAAAACTCACTGGAAACCAATGGCTACAAGTAAGATTTCCCAACACCCCGCAAGTCAAATCACCGCAGAGTAACTGAAAACAAAGACTTAAGCCAGGAAGCCAAAAGAGCAAAGAGATGAACAGAGAAAGAACGCTCAAGATATGCAAGAATCAATATGACAAAATAACTCAAATAAAGGCACATAGATGAATGATTTCATTCATAGAGGTTTCTACAGCCACTCCATCCAGGAGATTCAGGAGCACACATGCTCCACCCCAGAGAACAACTCACGCAAGAACAAAATGAAAACCCAAAGCTTCTCGGGAACAACCTCATCGAGCACTGGTGATCTATACTATATTTGTAGCCTTCAGTAGCGGAGGGTAATCCGTTAACCCCAACTAACACCGAGTTTTACACATGCTTTACCCGTTAACACCAACAGACTCCAGTGCTTTAACCGTGACTTTACCAGAGAGTAGTTTCCTTTGCAGGCTTTGAGCATTTCTCCAAAATGCCCCTCTTGCACCTTCCCAAAAACTTCTCGTTTCCTTGTTGTCCAAGCCGTGCAGCCACCTTGCAAGCCTAGTCATCTTCGGCACCTCCCAAACCATTATGGACCTCAACACCTCCTGTGCCTAGTCCCGGCTCATCCATGCCTCGTAATGACTTAGCTCCAATGTCCTGCAACCATCACAGACAAGAAAATATCACATAGCACCGCTCTAGAATCTGAGATCATAAATCTGCATCAGAATAATGTGCTCGAAAATCACCCCAGCTAGTCGTAAACCACCTATGCCCAATCGAATGCACAAAACAAGAAAGGCTCATAGCCTACGACCACAAGGCAAGTCGACACGACCACCCAGAAGACGGTACGACCACAAGAACAGAGGCTACAACCATCACTAGCTCAAACTACGACCTCTCCGAGCTGATCGCAACCTCTTCCGACCGCTAAGACAGTCCCTACGATTTGCCAGAGCTGATCGCAACCGCTTCCGACCATGTTCAACGCTTTTCATTGTGGTCGAAGCACCTTCCAACCATGTACAACGTTATCGAAGCCGTACAGCATGGTCGAACCCTCTTCCGACCATGTACAACGTGGTTGAAGCCATACAGCGTGGTCGAAGCGCCAACATGGTCGAAACCCGCTTTTGACCGCAGACAGCGTGGTCGAAACTTGCTTTCGACCGCAGACAACGTAGTCGAACGACAACGTGGTCGAAACCCACTTTCGACTTCTGACCACGCCTTTTGACCGCATTTCCCATCAATCATGGTCGAAACCCGTATTCGATTACCGACCGTGCCTTCCTACCGCGTTTCCCATCAATGTGGTCGAAAGCTGCTTTTGACTACCTACCACGCCTTCTGACCGCGTTTCCCATCAACGTGGTCAAAGTCTACCGACTTCCAATTGCGAACAACGTGGTCGAAATGTGCCGACTTCCGAACGTGGTCGAAGACCTGACTGCCGACTTCCGACCACGGCTAGCCGAAGCTTCCGACTTCTGACAACGTGGTCATAAATCCATTTGCTGGCTTCCAACCGCTGACAACGTGGTCGTAAATTCGTCTGCCGGCTTCTGACCGCTAACAACATGGTCATAAATCCGTCTGCTGGCTTTCGACCATGGATAACGTGGTCGTAAACCCTTCCGACCACATTCAAATTGTACTGCAGTGGTCGTAAGAGGTACAACGTGGTCGTAAATTTCCAGCCGACCACGACGACACACAATGTGGTTGTAAACAGTCTTCTGACCACTCGCTAGGGCGTACGATTTTGCAAAAACAACACAAACTTCAAAAACTAAACTCAATTTTTCTAAAACAAGGGTCAATTACTCATCATAAATATGGGGTCACCTCCACATGGTCTCTCAATATAAATTCCGTATAAGAAATAAAGTAGCATACTTGACCTCTTGACTTAGACTGTTGGTACAGCAGTATCCAATCTGATGCACATGTACCACAACATAGAACATCGGTCACAAATAGCTAAAACAAAATGGCTGCTAAGGTAAATCAGATGCACATGTATTACATGAAACTGAATCATTCAAAAATTGGAGCTAAAATTCACCTCTAAATTGCCTTCTGAATATGGTTCATTTTGTTTACCTGGAATACAATATATTGAATCCCAACTATCTTCAATTGACTTCGCCTATTTGCTTTAGAAATGATGTAATTCTGCAATGTTTACCTTTGCTATTGGATTCTGGGATAGCTAAGAGGCATTCTATTGACCACCTTACATGCTCAAGCATTGGCAATGCCTGTGCTCCGATGCTTATGTAACAAAAACAGAAAATCTATGATTAATCATCATCTTATCTAGCGTAGAGCAGAGAATTCTAAAGATGCTTACTAAAATAAAAGTAAATATTAGGGAAACCTGCAGATACTATACGCCATCAGTGCCAAGAATCTAATTAGCACTCTTTAACTCTCCATAGCAACACTCCAGACTACGGCAATTGTGGGGTCTTTACCATTCAGTATTGCCAGCCAGATTAGTGCTTAGGATTCACAGTCAAAACCCAAGCACTCAAGTGCTTTAACGGTAACATAACTGTTATCTAAATGGCAAGGTAATTACCTTTAACTGAAATTCCATGACCAAACACCTCAAAGCAAAGCTATTCAGCTATAACTCCCACTCAATATGGCAAGCTAGGCATTCAGCAAGCCATTAGCAACTGCATATTGTTCTACACACAAGACAAAGGGCAAGGGCACTTAGCACAACATACAACAATGGTCACAAATAGTGAAAATAAAATGGCTGCTAAAGTAAATCAGATGCACATCTATTGCATGAAACTGAATCATTAAAAAATGGGAACTAAAATTCACCTTTAAATCACCACCCATCCAGGCTGATTGCATCCATGGAAGCCCATCTGCTCATGTCAAATTAGTGCAAGAATAGGTTTGGATCTAGGAGCTATATAGCAATGGTTATTAAGGTGTCAAGATATTGGTGATATCTCATCATCATATCACTGTGGCCGACTGGAGGTCCATGCTATCTGGATGGCATGGAGGTGCGCTGTATCCTGTCCGCCATGGCGGCGATATAGCGGTATGGTGTCCTCGTGGTGGTGTTATGGCGGTAAGCCGTCACTCGGCGGACGCCATAGGGGTGGGGGTATTAAAAAGTCAAGAGTACTACTTGAGAAGTCACAGAGACATACCTCACGGTTGGGGTTTTGGGAAGTCTCTGTGGCTAGCTGAAAAAGCGATGAGAGAGTTAGCACCGCCGCCAGATCCATAGTCACTGCAGCCGGATCTGTTGTTGCAGCTGCCAAATCCACAGGATCCATTGCAACCGCGGGATTTGTCGTCGCCATTGGCTCTAGTCTCCACTCCACGTTGGCTCCTACTTCACCGTCAGTGGCTCTAGCCTCCAGTCCGCCACAGCCTCCTGCTTTGCCATTGCCGCCACTAGATCGGGCCTCCTTTGCTTCATCGAGTGTGAGTTCTACGCTACCTCCTTCGATTTGTCACCTCCTCCTCCTCCTCCAGTCCGCTGTCGCCTCCTACTTCGCTAGTTGGCTCTCCGCTGCCTCCTCCTGTCTGTCCGCTGCCACCACTTCTGCGCCTCCTCTGTCGCCACTCGCTAGTTAGTCTCCTCTCCACTAAACCTAGTGTCCTCTCCACTAAACTTCTACTACTGTCTACTATCTCCAGTGAGTATATACTACTGTCTACTGCTAAACTACTTTACTACTGTCTACTACTAAACCGTCCAAACTGCTTTGCACAGGGGGCTCTAATGCTGCCTCATATGATCCCATGACCGATCCTAAAAGGCGGGCAAAGTCAAATGACTCGGAATGAAAGTATGGGTTTTGGCCAATAATTGGCAACTGAGATTCGATGCAATGTTCACTTTGTGGCAAAATTGTACATGGAGGAATAACGAGGTTCAAGGAGCATCTTGTGGGTGGGTTGGAGATATTCAAAAGTGTGCCAAAACAATCACAACAATCACACGAGAGATGTATGATGCTTTGATGTAAAAGAAGAGGGAGGAGAGGCTAATCTTCCTAGGAGAACAACAAGATGGATAGCATGTGATAGAGGAGTCCCAAATGCTGTTAGGAGTGTTATGCAGCCAAGTTCACGGACAGCTACCAAAAGAAAGCAATCTGCTTGAACTACAACTACCAAAAGAAAGCAATCTGCTTTGAAGTTCAAAGGTCCAACACCAAAGATTGCAAAGGAGACCAAGAAGTCTATTGGTGCAATGCTTCGACGTACACCCACAGAGGTTGTAGAGCAAAGACATGCTAAATGGGCCTCTCAAAGTCGCATTTTGTCTAGTATGAGGACCAAGAAAGAAAGGCATGCTGTCAACATGGAGATAGCCAAGTTCTTTTATGAGTGTGGCATACCATTTAATGCCGTAAATTCAAGACAATTCGAGATTGCTATGGAGGCCATTGCATAGTATGGTTTTGGGTACAAACCTCCTAGCTACTATGAGCTAAGGGAGCCATTGCTTAAGGAGGTGGTTAAGGAGATAGATAATTCAAGGGTGAAGCATAAGGAGATGTGGAAGCAATATGGTTGCACACTCATGTCGGATGGTTAGACAGATAGGAGAGGGCGACATTTACTTAACTTTCTTATCAATAGTCCAGAGGGGACTTTCTTCTTAGAGTCTGTTGATGCATCAAGTGAAGTGCATGATGCAATGATGTTAGCTGATTTGCTAGAGAAGCGGATCATGAACATTAAAAAAAAGATAAAGTTGTTTAAGTTGTCACCGATAATAGTGCTAATTACAAGGCAGCGGGTAAGCTTCTCATGGAGAGGATCCCTGCACTTTTTTGGACTCCGTGTGCTACACATTACTTAGACCTTATGTTGGAAGACATAGGTAAGTTGAAGGAATTTAAGAAGCCCATTGCATGTGCCCGGCATGTCACCATTTTTATTTATAGGCATGGGAGTCTTCTTAGGGCAATGAGGGAGAAGACAGGTGGGATGGGTCTTGTGAGACCCATAGCTACTAAGTTTGCCACAACATTCCTTACTTTGTGGAGTTTGCACAAGCACAAAGATGCTTTGAGGTATCTATTTGCTGATAATAATTGGACTATGACCAAATTGGCAAAGACGAAGGCTGGAAAAAAGCATACGCCATTGTGCTTTCTAGAGAGTTTTGGAATTCAGTTGAGAATTACCTTAGAGCTACACAACCACTTCTTGTTGTATTAAGGATGGTTGATGGTGATGAGAGGCCTGCCATGCCAGAGGTTGTGGCATTCATGGCTCAAGCAAAAGAAAAGATCAAGGCAACATTCCCTACCCAGAACAAGAAAGGTTTGCTCTAGAGCATCATGAAAATTGTAGAACAGTGTTGGGAGAAGCAAATGGACACCTCACTATATGGGACTACCCTCTATTTGAACCCGGGGAAATTCTTTGCCATCCAGAAGAAGGGTGATGATGCATATGTTGGAGAGTTAAGGGGTTGTTTTACTGATGTGCTTGCAAGAATAATAGAAGATAAGGATATTAGAAACAAGATCGATCAACAAAGCATTCTCTATGAGAACCAATGCGGAGATGTCTTTTCAAATAAAATGGCAATCCAAAACATCAACTCAAGGAGCCCACATAAGTGTTTCAAATTTTAACTATTAAATTTCAGCATGTATGTTATTTTTAGTCCTAAGTCATAATATTAATACATACATGTATTTTGTTATTTTAGTTTATTGGTGGCATTCATATGGAGGTAGAGCCATTTGAGCTACAAAGATTTGCAAAGTGTATTATTAGTCTTTGTGCTTCATCATCCGGTTGTGAGCGAAATTGGAGTACATTTGAATTTGTAAGTCAAGTTGATTAATTTTGTTAGCAAAATTTCAGCAAACCTATTATTAATTTTTGCTTGCTTTGATCATAAGTGGATCCATACAAGAAAAAGAATCAATTAGAGCACAAGAAATTGAATGATTTGGTCTATGTTGCATACAACCGAAAGATGACAAGTAGGTATCAAAAGCGGCGTGAGGAAGGTGACAAAAGTCATGACCCTTTGGTCATAGCAGAGTTTGATTGGAGCAATGAATGGGTTGAACCAATGGCCGAACCACCTCAAGTTGCTTGTGGGTGTGAGTGTGACCTCACGTGGGACCATATTGATGAAGCCATTGGTGCATCACACAAACTTCAAGGTAGTAATGTTCCTAGGAGGGCTCATGGTGAGCCTTTGATCTACACTCGACGTGTGAGATGTACATCAAGAGTGGTTGAAGAAGATGAGCCACACTCAGGTAATGAAGAAGAAGACAAAGAAGAGATCATGTTGATGATGATGATATGGATGATTCTAGTGAAGATCCAATCGATGCTATCCAAGATGGTGATGGGAACAAAATGGTAGCATCTACCAATTTAGATGAGTTCGAAGTGGATTACTTTTGAGAGATGAGCGAGTTTGACATGGATAACTCTTGCGAGATGAGAGAGTTGGATTTATGTTATTGCTGTGGACTTATGACTCTATATTTGTGGAGTGTGGACTTATGTTGGTTATGTTATGCTTGTCATGTTGCTCATTGTTCATGTAATTGTATATTTTAATTCTTAGTTATTTACTTCATATTAACCCGTTTCATGTAGCTTGTGGGTTACGAGAAGATATGGCATATTATCAAGTATGAACAAGGTATGTCATTCAATCCATATTTACTCAATTAAATGTAATATCCAATATGCATTACTGTAATATATTGTAACAAGCTACATGTTGCAACTTGCAGGTTACAAGGAGATAGATGCTATATGGAAGAAGGTACATTGGTAGATGATGGTGCTACGTGGGCAGGGCCGGTCCTGGAGAGGGGCGGCCGCCCCGGGCCTCCAAAATCCAGGGCCCCCTCCATATATTATGTAGAGTATATACATGTTTTGAAGATTTATCTTAGTCCTTTTAGCCACCGCAGTTGGCTCACATACGAATTATTATTTTTTTGTTATGGTTGATATGACAATCAATTAATTGAAAAGTAGATTTCAAGAACTCCAAACATTCGGAAGTATATTTGGATTTTTAATGAGTTCAACAACATTGAAGTCATTGGATCGAACTGAATTAAAAGAATGTTGTACAAAATTTGCAGAAACTTTCTCTCTAGATGGTTCATCTGATGTTGAGTTAAATGATCTAATTTCTGAGTTAAGTGTTATGCAATTGACTTTATCAGATAAACCAATGTCTGCTATGGAGATCTTTGAGTTTGTCAGAGAAGCGGATTGTTATCCTAATATTTCTATTGCTTATCGGATTTTATTTACTATGCCTGTGACTGTGGCAACAGCTGAAAGAAGCTTTTCAAAGTTGAAATTGTTGAAGAATCATTTAATGTCAACAATGTCTCAAGAGAGGTTTAAACGGTTTGACAACTTTATGTATTGAGAAGAAATTATTGGATGAGATTGACATCAATACCATCATCAATGACTTCGTATCTAGAAATGTTAGTAGAAAATTTTAAGGTAATATCTATAAACTCTTTGATATGAATTTTTCTTTAATACATAACACATTTTAAGTGTTTGTTGGTAAAATTATATATATATATATATATATATATATATATATATATATATATATATATATATATATATATATATATATATATATATATATATATATATGTGTGTGTGTGTGTGTGTGTGTGTGTGTGTGTGTGTGTGTATGTAGATTTAAATTTAGATATTTATACTAGGGCTCCTATTTCTAGTTTCGCTCCGGACCCCTAAAATCCCAGGACCGGCCCTGTACGTAAATTGTCAATAGGAGCCCTATAGAAAATTAAGGTATGCATGTTCTACTATATTGTCCATTTAATTTTCTACTATATTGTCATATGGCGTCGCCACGCCACGCACTATAGGCGATATTGTTATGTAAAGGTGGTGAGTTGCCGCACCTCGCCGCACCGCCTTAATAACCATGTATATAGCTGCACACTTGCACTTCAAGCTGGTGCAGATAAACAGGTTCTTCGTTGGAGATCAACACAATAAATTACCAATACAACACCACCAACAACAGAAAGACATCCTTAAAACTACTCAAATATTCACCATACAGCGCAAATGGACTGTAGTTAGTTGATAGAAAGATTAGGCATTGCGTTAGCAATGCTCTTAAGTATTAGGATATGCAAAATGTTAGACAACAGGAGATATTACAGAAGGGAAGTTCAGAAGTGGCAACCATATCGTAGAGCAGTGGACGGCGGAGGCGCGAAGCAGCAGATGCTAGACTAGTGGAGCAGTGGCCGGAGGAGTGGAGCAATGGAGTAGCGCATGGAGGATCGGGGCAACGTGTGGAGGAGCGAAGGAGTGGAGCAGCGCCTAGAGGGGCTAATGCCTGGAGATGAGACGAGGCGATGAGTCTGGAGGAGCAGTGACTAGAGATGCGAGATCAACGGTATGGGTAGGTGGTGACACGCATGAAGAGACGGTGGTCTCTTGAGGTGGATCTGCAGGCGACAATCAAAGGATAGGCATGGTAAGTGGAAGGAGAACTTCTCATGGCAACGAACGGCGGATAGCTCTAGGCGGTCACCTGTGGGGGTGCCAAATCTGCGAAGCGGTAGGAGGGTGAGGGCGAAGAAGAATCCCTGGCCTCGGAGGATGCGGTGAGAGGATCGGGGACGAACGGACACCGACAACACTGTCCCTTGCGAGAAATTAGAGGGAAAGCTGGAGGCGGGCTGGGCGTTGTCGGTCGGCGTCAGGAGGCCGGAGGTGCTGGAGAGGTGGCCCAGTTAGGGAGCCGACCAGAGGTACGGGAGAGGCGAGCAGGTCGAGCGGGTTGAGCAGCCTGGTGTCGGTAGTCCGGTGGCAGCGCGCAAGCATATAGGAGGTCGAGCGCAGGTGGAAGCGGGAGGCCGAAGGCACGAGAGGGCCGAGTAGGTTTAGGAGTGGCGGCGAGGGGAATGGGGGCTAGGGCATGCCGTGCGGCGCGTAGATGGATGAGCAGATCTGGCCTGTGGCATGATTTGACAGGCAACATTTCATAGGGCGTCGACATGATTTCGGGAAACTCAGAGAGCCTGGCTGCAAAACGTACGATGTGGCTGGACTAGGAGGCCGCTGATTCTCCCACGCATAAGGAATTTTATTATTTAGCCGGTTTGGTTCACATCATGAATTGATCACTGCTTTACTCATTTCACTGCTTTGTAGATGGGTCGTACTCTCTTTTGTTTTCTCACAAACATAGGAAGCAAGACTGAAAACAATCCAATGCTATCACACGTCACCAACCGTCCTATCTTCTTGCTAAGGCCCGGTCTTCTTTTTTCTCTTCATTACTTCCTCCGGGGAGAAGAAAAAAAGCTGTACGTTTGATGTATGTATAGTTAACTGTGTTTTTCATTTATCTAAATGGACCCCCAAGCTTTCGGATCTAATGAATTATTTAACTCCTATGGTTTAGTTTCCTATTGATGTATTCACACTACTACAGAAAACCTAATACTAGACGGCCAATCACAGACGGTTTGACAAAACCGTCTGTGATCGACACTAACACAGACGGTTTTAATTTGGACACCGTCTGTGTTGGTGGCGTCGGAGAAAACGAGTATCACAGACGGTTCTTACCGATGAACCGTCACAGACGGTTCTTACCGATGAACCGTCACAGACGGTTTCTTATTAAAAGCCATCTGTGATAATACCAGAATTATCACAGACGGTTTTTTATAAAAAAAACTGTCTGTGATAATGACGCTAGGCATTTATTGCGCTGCTCAGAACCGCATCTGTCTTTATTTCGATTCAGATCTAGCCGGTGCTTCACTCTTTCGCTCAGGAGGCAAGCTAAGTGATTTCAGGCCAATTAATTTGGTGGGAGGAGGCAGAGATTGAGCTTTGAAGATTCATACTTTCCTGGTTGCTCTAGATATGGTTAGTAATAAAATTTATTTTTCTTTGCATTACAATTTAGATGTAAGTAATTGGTGAGTGTTATTGAAGATGGTTTGCAAAATTGTTAGTTATATAATAACTGTTGTGTTTATAATATGAATTAAGCTAGCAAAGCCTGAATGCATGTGGTATATATATATGTGTAGTAATAATTAAATAATTTAATTTTTAATACTAAGTTGTTATATATATACATAACGTAGGACCGAAGCTGGATGTATGCCGCGAGCCGTGTGAGTGAAGAGTATATTAATGGCGTGTCTGCTTTTGCATGAGCTGCCGAGCAGGATATGCTGAATAAAGGGGTGGAATATATGTACTGTCCATGCACTGACTGCGAGAATTTAAAGATGTTTAAGAACCGAGAGCAAATTGAAGCGCACTTGATTCGGAGGGGTTTTAAAAAGGGTTATACGTGTTGGACCAGTCATGGCGAAGTCAATAATCATATGCCGCCAGATGACATCGCCGGTGAAGTGAATGATATGCCGCCAGATGACATCACCGGTGAAGTGAATGACATGCCGCCGGATGATGTCGATTGTGGTTCGGATTTGGATAGGTTACACGATGATAATCTGGATCAGATGCTTCGCGATGTAGAAGAGAACTATGATAAGAGAGAGTATGTTAAATTTTGGGGCTTGATGGAGAACTCGGAGAAACCTTTGTTCACATGCTGCAGGTCAAAGTACACGAGGTTGTCAACCGTGCTTGAACTGTTGAAATTGAAGGCAAGCAACGGTTGATCCGACAAGAGTTTCATGGCGCTGGTAGGTCTTTTAGCGGACATGCTTCCGGAGGGAAATGAGTTGCCTAAAACCACGTATAAAGCCAAGAAAGTTCTTTGTCCGTTGGGAATGAAAGTAGAAAGAATACATGCATGTCCGAACGACTGTATCCTGTACCGTAAAGAGTATGCAAACATGCATGTATGTCCGGTGTGCAACGCATCTCGATACAAACGTAACAATCAATCAGATGACGGTGAGGAAACAGAGGCGAAGAAATGACCTCCTGCTAAGGTGGCATGGTATTTTCCTATAATTCCCCGTTTGAAAAGGAATATAAGGTTTGGACTGAGTACAGATGGAATGAATCCTTTCAGTAGCATGAGTAGCCGACATAGCACATGGCCCGTGACTCTCTGCATCTATAACCTTCCTCCTTGGTTATGTATGAAGCGAAAGTATATTTTGTTGTCGATACTTATCCAAGGGCCAAAACAACTAGGAATGATATCGATGTGTACCTAGCACCATTGGTGGAAGATCTAAAAGTACTATGGAACGAAGGGGTACAGGTATGGGATGCATACAAACAAGAGAACTTCACTTTGCGCTCCTTATTGTTCTGCATCATAAATTATTATCCTACCGTTGCTAACCTATCAGGCCAAAGTACAAAAGGTGCCAAAGCTTGTACCCACTGTTTAGATGGTACCGAGAGTGTGTGGTTGAAACACTCACGCAAAACTGTCTACATGTGTCACCGCCGGTTCATTCGGAGGGCTCACCCATACCGCAAGATGAAGAAACAATTTGACAGAGAGAAGGAAGATGGTTCAGCTCCAAGGCATTTAAGGGGACACGAGGTTTATGATATGGTTAAGGATTTAGATGTTGTCCTCGGAAAGGGACGTAAATTGAGGGCTCATGAGAAGAACACCTGGAAAAAAAGATCAATATTTTGGGACTTACCTTATTGGGAGTACCTAGATATTCGACACTGCATCGACATCATGCACATAGAAAAGAATGTATGTGACAGCTTGATTGGTCTCTTACTGAACATTCGTGATAAAACAAAGTGCGGCGTCAACGCACGGCTTGACTTGGCTGATATGGACATCAGGCCTGAGTTAGCACCAACAATAACAGATAATGGAAGAACGTGCCTTCCCCCTGCGTGTTACACTCTATCCAAGGCCGAGAAAATAGAACTGTGGCAGTGCTTGCATAGTGTCAAAGTTCCATCTGGTTACTCCGGCAACGTGAAGAAACTTGTTTCGATGCAAGATTTGAAGTTAAATGGCATGAAGTCTCATGATTGTCATGTGCTGATGACACAGATGCTCCCTATTATAATTAGAAATATTTTGCCGATCAAAGTCCGAGAAACAATCATGAGGCTATGTTATTTTTCTTTAACACAATTGCTCAGAAGGTTATCGATCCCGAAGGACTAGATGCTCTGCAGGACGAGGTGGTGATGACTCTATGTCATCTTGAAATGTATTTCCCTCCTTCGTTTTTCGATATCATGGTCCATCTCATTGTTCATGTTGTGTGGGAGATAAAAATGTGCGGGCCCGTATTGCTACGTAGCATGTACCCATTTGAGAGGTTCATAAGAATTCTCAAGTCATACGTACGGAATCGATCTCGGCTGGAGGGCAGCATCATCGAAGGTTATGCAAGCGAAGAGGTCATTGAGTTTTGTGTCGATTATATGGCTCAGACTCAACCGATAGGTGTACCTCAATCTCGTCATGAGGGGAGGCTGAAGGGTATCGGAACTATCGGAAGGAAAGCAATCACTGCAGATATTGACACGTATACTCATGCCCATTTCATGGTCTTGCAACACATGACTGAAGTGGCGCCTTATGTCGATCAACACAAGGATGTACTTCGGCAACAGAATCCGTAGCGGCCGGATGTTTGGATCATGAGGCAACACAATAGTCGGTTCAACCAATGGTTGAAGGAGCAAATTGCTAGGAGCTCGCCAAGTGAGACGCTGACATGGTTGGAAAAAGGGCCAACATTTACAGTTGTGACATGGCAAGGATATGACATAAATTGGAACACATTCTATACACAGTCTCAGGATGTAGAGCACTAACCAGAACAGCGGTATCCGCATAGATGCGTTCAGTACCAATGGGTCGAGAAACTCATACTATGGGTTCATAGAAGAGATTTGGGAGCTCGACTACGTGGTTTTCAAGATCCCCTTATTTCGCTGCCGTTGGGTGCATCTCCCACAGGTGAAGGTTGACAAGTACGGTGTCACTACCGTGGACCTCCAACGTGTCGGGTACAAAGACGAACCATTCGTACTCGTCAACCAAGTTGTTCAAGTTTTCTATGTAACGGACCCGGCAAATAAGAAACGCCATGTAGTTCTTCATGGAAAAAGGAGAATTGTCGGAGTAGAGAATGTAGTGGACGAGGAAGACCACAATCAATTTGACGAGTTACCTCCTTTTGGAAATGGCATAAGGGTCGACGATGAACAACGTGACGAAACTAGTTACGTATGCATTGATCATCATGAAGGGCTAATTTTTAAAGGAAATAAGCAAGTAGAATGAGAATGTGCGACATATATGTGGGCATTTGCATATATGTATATAACAATGCATGTATGTGATGTATATGTGAATTGGCATTTATGTATACAAAAATGCATGTGTGTGATGTATTTGTGAATTTGCATTTATGTATATGTGAAAATGTGTGAAGAAATACATTGTGTGAGGTTGGTGAATGTAGTGAATTTTGAGAATGAGAAAATGTGTAAAGAAATACACTGTGTGAATGCAGCTGGTTGGTGTTTGTATATAAATGCAGCTCTGGTTGGTGTTTGTATATGAATGCAGCTGGTTGGTGTTTGTCTTAATAACTACAGCCAGGGCAGAGGCTTATCACAGACGGTTCTAAACCTAGAACCGTCTGTGATAATAAATATCACAGACGGTTCTAAGTTTACAACCGTCTGTGATAGTATAAATATCATAGACGGTTCTCAGATAAGAACCGTCTGTGATAGTAGAAATATCACAGACGGTTCTAAACTTAGAACCATCTGTGATAAGCATTATATATAACCCCCGCTAGGGTTTTGTGCGTACACTGCACAGTTATTAGAGCCCGAAGTCCCGATCGAGCCCGTCGCTCTCCCGAAGTCCCGATTGAGCCCGTCGCCGCCGCCGTCCCCGAGCCCATTGCCGACCGCCTTCGTCGAGCCCCTCGCCGACCGCCTCCCCCGAGCTCCTCGCCGGCCGCCTCCGTTGAGCCCCTCGCCGGCCGCTTTCCCCGAGCCCCTCACCAGCCGCCTCCCCCAAGCCCCTCGCCGGCCGCCTCCCCTGGTTTTCTGTTCTTCACTGGTTTGAGTTCCTTTGGTCAGTTTCGATTACCGTCTGCATTGTGAGTATTGTTAACTTTTAGCAAACTTTGTCAGCAATATCTGTTCTTTAGTTCTGTTTTAGATCTAGAACTACTATATGACATGTTTGCTTGTGGGCTCGGAGTACATGCTTTGTGATGAACAAACTAATCTCTGAAGTAGGTCTGGTAATTGGACTAGGGTTTTGAGTTCTAGAGGGTTGATTTCCACTGTCAGGGCATTAGTGATCGAAAAGCTGGTTAGATTTGTTCATGTTCAGTTGACCTTGCTGTGCAGTAGTGGTTCTAGAGAAGTTTTCCTTTTGCCTGGCATCTGATACTACATATTACAGTTCTGGTTTACTCTATATGCTATAAGTTTGTCATCCAGTCTGTTTACTGCTTTAATTCTATTGTTCATGGACATTTAGACCGAAAGTGATATATTGAACTATCTCTGATTATCTAAACCTTGGTAGTAGAATCATAGTCAGAACTCAAAATCTTGGTTTTTAGTTATCAAACATTTGATGATGAATTTCAGTGATAGCATGAGAAGGCCAAGAGTTTTAATCTTGTGCAACTCTGTTCTGAGAGCAATCTTAAAGCGATTATTTTGTTTCATGCTAGATTTAATTGCTTTACTGCTCATAGTACTGGTATACATGTTATTTTCAGCAGCCTTGAGTCTATGTTCTTTGAATGTTTACTTGTATATGAATGGCAAGATGGAATTACATGTTTATATGCAATTTATGTCATTCATGTTGTGCTGGAAATATGTTGAATATATGTTTAAATTGGCTGGAATTAAATATGAATATATGCTTGTTGGACAGATTCCTTCTTACATTGGTAATCTATCCACAAACCTACAAGGTTTACTGCTTGGGGCGAACCAAATTTCAGGGAGCATGCCTTCTACACTTGGGAAATTGCTCAACCTATTTATCCTAGGCCTATCCAAGAACAAATTATCAGGTCAGATACCTTCCTCGATAGGTAACATTACTCAATTGGGCTAGCTTTATCTTGGTGACAATAATTTGAGTGGGACTGCTCATGCTAAACTTGTCTGTTAACAACCTTGTGGGATCCATACCATATGAACTCTTTGCTGGCCCTTCACTTTCCTTGGGTGTGCACTTTCTTATCTTATGGTATGGCACTTTCTTATCTTATCCTAATAGACCCACAAATTGAGCAACATGTCACCTGCGCATTCTTCAACATCATCGCCGGATGCGTCCGCTCCAAAATCACAACACCGAGGAAGAGGGCTATCGAAGAAGCCTGAGGGCCGATTTACCATCACAGAGGTCGATGGATCTGGGACCCCTCTCCTTCCTCCCAAAGCAGTAAGCGCATTCTGAAGAATGGTCGGAATAGTTGCACGAGAACGAATTGAGATCACATTCAATTCATGGAAGAGTGTGCCTGAGACTCAGAAACGTGAGCTGCTGACCGAAATTTTGGCATCGTTCGAGATCCCAGAAGAACACCAAGACGCCGTGCAATGACAAACCTTGCTAGCGGCGTGCAAAATATGGAAGAACTTCAAGAGCACTCTTGTCAAGAAATACGTGGAGATGGACGAAACGCCCTTTCATAAATACCCGGGTTGTACGAGAGGCCTTGGGCTTTACGTTCCTTGGAAACATGGTTTCCAAGATGACTCCGAAATGTATCGGCGTAGGAAGAGAACCAAAGCCGAGCATGAGGCATGGCTACGAGAAGAAATCAAGGCATCTCTTAGAGAGGAGCTGGCTGATTATGTCAGAGATGAGGTGCGGAGACATACAGAAAATCAGCAGGCCGCCGCCGCCGCCGCTCCTGTGCTAACTAGCCCACCCAACGATCTGAGTAGTTGCGCGTTCAATCCTACGACGGAGAACGCGGCCAGATTTCCTATCGACGACATCCTGGTAATAATTATTATCTCTGCAATGCTCGATCCGTTGATAGGCCTATTAATTGGAGTAGCTAATTTTGTATCGTTATGTAGGAGCCTACAAAGTGCAAGCTCCAAGTGAGATATGCCTCCTTTGCCTTGTGCGCTGCTTGGGGCATGGCATATCCGTCTGCTCAAGGAGTCATGCTGCACCGTCAAGCTTTAGCACCAGGCTTCGAAAAAGTGTCAGTAGATGGTGTACACGCCAATTTCGAGGTTGTCCCGCTACCGAAGCCCACCAACGACGAGCTCGTGACTCTAGGGCAAGCCATTGGAACCTTCATCCAGTGGCCCAAATGCGATATCTGCCTGGAGGCTTCTTCACCGGTGGCAGATCAGCTACGTGCATTGGTGCCATCTCCACAAGGGCAACCTAAACCAGATCAGCTACATGCACTGGTGCCATCTCCACCACCGCTACCTGCACCGGTGTCATGTTCACGGGCGCTATTCCCGGTGCATCAACTTCCACCAGTGCAACTTTCACCACCGGTGCTACCTTTAAAGTCGACCTATAGCCAAGGCAGCAAGGGCAGCAAGGGCAAAGAAAAGAAGACCGATGATGATATCCCGTACCTGCCATTGGCCCGCAAATTCGTGCTTGGCAAGCCGCTGTTCGAACCGGTAACGCACCTCTCGACCCTAGCAATTAGCTGTCAGCAATTGCACAAGTGGTATATGGAACAGTCCAATAAGACAGAGGGAGAACGGCGCTCAGGTATCACTGTCAAATTCGCGCCGGAGCATTTAGAGCACAGTGTTCATGAGTGTGTCTTCATGGTCACCTTTGAGGATTTATTCGATCTTTTCACGCTCAACGCTCTTGACGCCTCACTCATTGGATGCTAGACGCTGTAAGTGTGTACAATCACAGCCTCCGTTCATGTCATACCGATAAATGTCATATATAATTTGTTGCTTTCGTGTATATATATAGACACATGCTAACTAAAGCTAGAAGAATCAAAGCATCGGTTGGTTTCTTGGACCCACGCTTGGTTGCCAAGGATACCATCGATGAGGATACACCCTTCGTCGAGAGGTACATTGCATCAGCACTGCTGGCTTACTGCAATAAGGAATATATACTTATGCCCTACAATCAGAACTATCATTGGATTTTAATTGTAATTGTACCAAAATGGTACAAGGTATATTATCTTGATTCCCTAAGTAAGAATAAAATGGACTTCACAGTTGTCAGCCAAGTAATCGATAGGTAAGTATATTTTCTCCATACATACCTATATTGTACTCTTTCTTTCCTTCTGAATGACTAAGGTCAACTTTTTCAAATCACGTAGGGCGTTCGCAACGTACGTTGCAAAGGTAGGTGTCTCGACGTAAGGGGCCAAAGGCCTGACACATGATCGAAAATTTAAGGTATTCGCTATTACACATTAATTAATCCTATACAACAGTTGCCAGTAATGCCTCTTAAATTAACACATTCCATTTTTTGCAGTGCCACCAGCAGCCGCCGGGTAACACATGTGGATTCTACATTTGCCACCATATGGACCTACTCCTCGATTCCTCGAGGATCACCAATTCCAAAGTTTATCAATCTTCCCATAATTACTTCATACTTATCACGTTACATATATACGCACATTGATATTCCAATCGACAGGCTGCGTCCATCCCGTCAACTGTATTGAAACAGCCCGACCTTTCACGAATTCGAGGAGAGTTGGCGTACTTTTTTATGGCTGGAGTCATAAAGTCAGATGGAGAGTTCCACTGCGCACAATGATTTTTATTGCTCTTATCACTCCGGAATCGAGGTCTCGCGAAAGGAACGGATTCATAATCAACGAACTTGTCAGCTGCACACGCAATACTTGAATGGCAATTATGCACCATCCAAGTATAGCTTGTGCAACCTGACAAGTTCGTTGATTATGGATATGTTCCTTTCGCGAGACCTCGATTCCAGAGTGATAGAGCAATAAAAAAAATGCAATGTTACCATCTAAGTGCAAATGCAACGTACATCTTTTGTAATTGTATATTTGTTAATGGATATTTTATTTCAGTTCAATTAATTGATTTGCAAAATGGATGTTTTATGTTTGTGAAATGAAGTGCGATGTGAATTGGATGTTTTATGTTTGTGAAATGAATTGAGATGTGAATTGTGTGTATACATATACATGTTGATCTGCTTGTTTCAGAGGGCATGGCTAGCATTTCCTGAGGCTAGCCAATAAACAAAAATAGATTTAGGGGTAGAAAGGAATATCACAGACGGTTTTTATTTTAACTAAAAACCGTCTGTGATAGCTGATAATCACAGACGGTTTTTAACTAAAAACCGTCTGTGATAGCTGATAATCACTAACGGTTTTTAAACCGTCTGTGATGACGTTTTTGAACCGTCTGTAATAGGGTTTTCTGTAGTAGTGTCATTTTTGTGTGTGTTCAAACAAGCCTGCTTATTGAAATATTATTTGTTTGTGAGTTTGTCGTACTTGGTTGAGGTGGCTTAGTGTATAATTTTTTCTTGGATTAATGTGAGTTATGTTGAGTACGAACAAATTTAAGACATATGCTGAGTGCTAGCACTTGGAAATCCACCTGACCTGTGTAAATCTATTTGTAAAAAGAATTAGGAAGCCCAAATAATTGTTTGTAAGCAAAAATAGTAAACATTTGAAAAAAAACTACGGGGCTATTTGGTTAATGGCTCAAATGAGCTAAGCAAAATTATTGACATAGCCAAAACTTAGGCAAAGCCAAATATTAGCAAAAAAACATTGTTTAGATCGTGGCCAAGCAAAATTTGGTTAGCAAAATTTTGGTGAGCGATTTTCTTGCCCTTGGAAAACCCATGTGTGACATTGGATTTCATTAGTGTTACTAAATTTTCGCGGGTGTTATCAAAATTTTGGTAGCAACTCAAATAATAACCAATTTTTTTATTGGTGTTACCAATATTTGGTTTGGTTTGCATGGTTAGCAACCCTGAATGCCTTCCCAATTACATACAGTACAGCTCAGTGTAATAACTGCACCCATTTCTATCCTTTGTTTTGGGAGGGGGGGTGTCCTAGTCCCTAACACAGATCCTGCATGAAAGAAACGTATATAGAAACATATGCTATACACTTATCCTTACGGTGCACTTACCATGCACTTGAGCTAAAAAAGTTGCAAAAAATTCCAAAAGAATTTCAAGATGTACTTCTAAACTTGCTCTATCTATGTATAAAATTTGAAGTTCAAATTCATTCTATGTTAAGAGTAATAAAAAAGAGAAAATCTGACAAATGTAAATAGTTCAAGTTTCTTAGAATTTTCTCTGTTTTGGTACTCTTAACATAGAATGAATTTGAACTTCAAATTTTACATATAGGTAAAGTAAACTATGAAATACATCTAGAATTTTTTATGACTTTTTAAGTTTGAGTACACGTGAGTGCACTGCAAAGGTAAGTGCATAACATATGTTCCCTATATATATATATATATATATATATATATATATATATATATATATATATATATATATATATATATATATATATATATATATATTTTACAACCAGTTATTTTAACCATACTCAAAAGATTTCCACAATTTCATGTCCAGATCAGGTGCGATGTTCTTTTTCAAGAAAAAGTAAAAGATTTTCGCATAGTTTCTCTTGGACATATCGTATATGTTTATGCGATCCCAACGGCCATCTTTTCTCATGGAGTTTGATCGTTTTCATTTTTTGAGACGACATGCCTAGTTATTCTTTTCCTCTCCGAAATTTCAGAGTTGTTGAGATTGGCATATCTCAACATTTATTCTAGGGCAAAGCATATTTCAAGCGGTTCACTAAACCCCCAAAAAGGTCTAATAAAAAAAGACACACCCATTCCTATTTGTTAAACATATAGCACATCAATATTCACTCAAGGAATTTTCAATATATGTTGTGAACCTTGGCTCTTGGTCTCAGATTGTAGGGATGGATGGGTTGGATAGTGCTAGTTCTTTCCCAGCGAGGCACTCCTTGCCTCTCCGTGATTGAAACTCACCGTCAGAAACTAGGGTTTGGGGAGAAGAGGATCTCTTTATTTCTTGTGTACCCTTCCGCCCAAACGCAGGAAGTTATATATAGATTACAATGTCTGCCTCTCTCCGAGACCGAATCCTAAACATCATCTTATTTAAAACAGTCTGTAAAAGACTTTCCTAAAGCAGTCTGTAAGAGAACCGGACTCCTAACCCGATTCAAACTGCTAACACGGATTGGGTTTGGCTGCCAATTTGGCCCTTCTGCCGTAATGCTTTCCCCAATAAGCATCCGTAACATTTCCCCCCTCCCGAGGAAACTGCTCGTCCTCGAGCTGAAAAATTGGATATTGGCGTTTGAATTCTTCAAGCGGAACCCAAGAAGCTTCAGCTGCTGATTGGCCAACCCATTGCACAAGAACCTCCCACTTGTCCTTACGAAGGCGAGAACGAACAATCAGTGTTGGAGTGGGCAGGACCCGACCATTCAACATATCCGGTAGAGCTGGTGGAGTTGAGGGTGGTGACCCGTTGAATTGCTTCAGAAAAGCCACATGGAAAACATTGTGGATAAGCGCAGATGGAGGAAGCTGAAGTTTGTATGCCACTTGTCCCACACGGCCGATGATTGGATAAGGCCCATAGTACTTGGGTGATAACTTGGAAAATTTTGCGGTAATGCCCACTGCTTGGCGATGATGCAACTTGAGTAGAACCCACTGGCCAACTGCAAATTCCACCTCCCGATGATGCTTGTCATAGAAATCCTTCATGCGCTATTGTGCCTGTAGTAAGCAGTCCCGAATTTCAAGCAGAAATTCATCACGGGAACGAAGAAGTGCATCGACCGCTGAGAGCTGAGTTGATCCCTCTTTGTAGGGAATAAGTGCCCGAGGAGACCGCCCATAGACAACCTGAAATGGGGTGCATCGGAGGGTAGAATGATACGATGTATTATAACAGAATTCCGCCCACGGAAGCCATCGAACCGACTGTCGAGGACGATCCCCACTGAGACAACGGAGATACATCTCAATTGTCCGATTGACAACTTCACTCTGGCCATCAGCTTGCGGGTGAAAAGCGGATGTCATGTCGAGAGATACTCCTGCTAATTTAAAGAGTTCTTTCCAAAAAAATTGCTAGTGAAAATGGTATCCCGATCACTGACAATGGATTTGGGAAATCCATGAAGTCGCACAACAGCTTCAAAGAAGGCATGAGCCACAGATTGAGCCGTATAAGGATTGC
Source organism: Dendrocalamus latiflorus (assembly GCA_017311315.1). Classification (NCBI taxonomy): domain Eukaryota; kingdom Viridiplantae; phylum Streptophyta; class Magnoliopsida; order Poales; family Poaceae; genus Dendrocalamus; species Dendrocalamus latiflorus. The sequence continues at coordinate 18,364,369 of CM029662.1, forward strand.
CAATGGAACAAAATACGCATATTTTGAGAATCTGTCCACTACCGTCAATATAACTGATTTCCCATGTACGCGAGAAAACCCATCGATGAAATCCATAGAGATGTGAGACCAGATCTGATGGGGAATCGGTAGAGGTTGTAAAAGACCCGCGGGATGAAGATGATCCACCTTATTGCGTTGACAAGTAGCACAACATGTAACATGGTCACGAACCAGCCTTTTGAGTTGGGGAATATAGAAATCCTTTCGGATGCGGTGTAAAGATTTTTGGATCCCCTCATGACCAATGGCATGATATGCTGATATGATCTGCGGTATGTGGACTGAAGAAGGTGGAACAAATATCCGGCCATTGTAAAGGAAGAAGCCATCAACAAAAGACCAATGTGGAGGGAGATCTTGGGCTGCGAATTGAGAATGTAACTGCTGAATTTCCGGCAGAGAACTGACCTCTTCTTGCAGCTGTGTAAGCAATGGGAAGTTTGGCATTGAAATGGCCGACAAAGACATGTTTTCGTCCCGCCGAGACAACGCATCCGCAACTGTATTTGCTTGACCTGACTTGAATTCGATTTGGAAATCGAACCCAAAGAGTTTGCTTACCCAATGGTGTTGAGGGATGGTGTTTAAACGCTGATCTAATAGATATTTCAAGCTGTAATGATCAGTGCGAACAATGAATGACTTGCCCCAAAGGTAATGGCGCCAATGACGTACTGCTTTGACCAGACCGATGAGTTCGCGCTCATATGCCGCTAATTTGGCGTGGTGAGGAGGAATTGCTCGACTGAAGAAAGCAATAGGCTTCGATCCCTGATGTAGGACAGCACCAATCCCACTTCCAGAGGCATCACATTCAACTATAAAAGGTTTTGTGAAGTCTGGAAGAGCCAAGAAAGATGACCTGCAGAGGGCTTCTTTTAAAGCTGAGAAAGCCGCATCTGCATCTCGGGACCAACAGAATCCATCTTTGGTGAGCAATTGAGTTAAAGGAGCAGCAATAGATCCAAAGTGACGTATAAACTTACGGTAGTAACCAGCGAGGCCCAGAAATCCCCTCAGGTGGCGCGGAGATGTAGGGACGGGCCACTGTTGAATATCTTGTACTTTGGATGGGTCAATCGAGACACCCTCAGTTGATATAACATAACCCAAATAAGATACTGACATTGTGCCAAAAGAACACTTTGATTGCTTAAGGAAAAGTTGATGATGTCGAAGAAGAGCAAACACTGTTCGAGTATGGCACAAGTGTTCCGACCATGACGGACTGAAAATGAGGATATCATCAAAGAAAACCAACACGAACTTGCGAAGATACGGCTGGAGAATCGCATTCATAATAGCCTGAAAGGTTGCCGGAGCATTAGAAAGACCGAAGGGTAAGACCAAATACTCAAAGTGGCCGTGATGCGTTCTGAAAGCTGTCATATGGATGTCATCCGGATGCATTTTTATTTGGTGATAGCCGGACCGTAAATCCAGCTTGGTGAAGTACTTGGCATGTTTCAATTCGTCTAATAACTCATCAACCACCGGAATAGGAAATTTGTCCTTGATGGTTTGGGTATTAAGAGCACGATAGTCAACACAAAGACGCCATGAATTATCCTTCTTTTTGACCAAAATCACTGGTGAACTGAAAGGAGATGTGCTAGGACGGATGATCCCTTGTGATAACATTTTGGCACACTGTTTTTCAATTTCATCCTTATGGTGGTGGGGGTACCGATATGGCCGGACAGCTACTGGTTGAGCTCCTGGAGAAAGGTGAATGCGATGGTCGAAGAATCATTGAGGAGGTAATCCAGAGGGCTGTTGAAAAATGTCCTGAAAGTCCGACAACAGATCTGAAAGTAAAGCTTGAGTAGATTCAGTGATCGCAAACAGGCGAGAAGATGATCGGTGCGGTATGCCCAGGAATTTCACTTGATGTCCCTGATGCCAGAAAGACATCGACAGATTGGAAAAGTTCCATAGAATTGGTCCCAAAGTGCGAAGCCAGTGAACTCCCAGATTTAGGTCGAAGCCCTGAAGAGCTAAAGCATAGCAGCTGATAACGAACTCTTCGTGATCAATGGAGATTGGCAAGGATGGGCAAAAGCCCGGGCAAGGTAACCTATCTCCATTAGCTACCGCCACATTAATACCCGTGCGATCTTTCAAAGGAAGAGCTAACAGCTTAGCAGCCTCAATACTGATGAAGTTGTGAGTAGATCCCGAATCAACCAAGGCGCAGAATTTGTGGTTATTAATGAGGATAGTCAGCTGCATAGTATTCCCGGGAGAGATTCCTGTCAGCGCGTGTAGGGAAATCTGCGGCCTGGAATCTTCAACACCGTTGTCGGGGACATCATCTTCTTCCAAGATTTAAATCAATACAAACGCTTGCAACGATGGCCTCTTGTAAATTGTTCATCGCAATTAAAGCAAAGACCTTTTTGTCGCCGATCAGCCATCTCAGTTGGTGTGAGGCGCCTAAAAGCTCACTGAGGAGGCACTAGTGGCCCTGTTGACGGCGCGGGAAGAAGCGGGACCTCAGGCGGTTTAGACAGCAGTGGTGCCGATCTTTGCGCTGTGGGGTACTTTGTTGTCGAAGGCAGGGGATTGGAATGCTGTTGACGAAGGATCAATCCGGAATTGTATAGCAGTTTGTAATGCCTCTCAGCTGCTTTGGCTAGACTTACTGCTGTATCCAAAGAGGATGGATTCTGTAATTCCACATCTGACTTGATGAGTTCCCCAATCCGGCCAGGAACAACCCGACTTCATGTTCCAGGGAAAGATTGTCAGCGCGACAGAGTATTCTATAGAATTCCTGTGCATACTCCTCAACTGAACTCGTTTGACGAAGAAGAGCAAGTTCAGAAACTGGATTTGATCTAAAAGGAGGACCAAAGCGCAGTTTGCAAGAACTTTGAAATCTGGGCCAAGTAGGAATCCCTTCGGTGCGCTCCAATTTGTAATACCACTGTTGTGCGATACCCGTTATATGATAGGTCGTCAACCAAACTTTTTCCTCTTCGAAAGTACAGTGACCACAAAAAAACTGATCGCAACGAGCGAGCCACTCCAATGGATCGGAATTGCCATCGAACATTGGAAAATCAACTTTATAGAACCGACCTGGAGTTGGAGTTGCAGTTTGATCACCGGAAGGATGTCGTGTAGAAAGGTTTGCAGACGTGGTGATTGTAGTTGGAGAAGACATGTGACCTTCGAGAGCCAGAACGGCAGCTTCAAGATTTGCATGAGCCGTAGACTGTTCTTCTTGTCACTTCATAATTGTGCCCAGAATCTCCTTCAGCTCGCATAACTCCGTGTTGATTGTGTCAGAGGCCATGGAATCTGATACCAAACTGTTGTGAACCTTGGCTCTTGGTCTCGGATTGTAGGGATGGATGGGTTGGATAGTGCTAGTTCTTTCCCAACGAGGCACTCCTTGTCTCGCCGTGATTGAAACTCACCGTCAGAAACTAGGGTTTGGGGAGAAGAGGATCTCTTTATTTCTTGTCTACCCTTCCGCCCAAACGCAGGAAGTTATATATAGATTACAATGTCTGCCTCTCTCCGAGACCGAATCCTAAACATCCTCTTATTTAAAACAGTCTGTAAAAGACTTTCCTAAAGCAGTCTGTAAGAGAACCGGACTCCTAGCCCAATTCAAACTGCTAACATGGATTGGGTTTGGCTGCCAGTTTGGCCCTTCTGCCGTAATGCTTTCCCCAATAAGCATCCGTAACAATATATATGTTCAGTGGCCCATCACAGTCCACACCCCAGTTAATTAAGTTGATATACCCTTGTATATATAGCAGCCTGCAAAGTGTAATAGTGACACTCCCACTCCGAGAATTATTTTCACCCCTTTTTACCAAGACTCTTGATTTTCTTTCTTGCTTGATCTTTCAAGATCCTTAGTGTGACTGTCCCTACCATGCACCATTCGATTCCTTTCAATCATTCAGGGGCAGCAAAAGCTACAGGTAGGAAAAAGAGAGGGAATTCCCCATTAAGTTAGGTCATTTCTAGGGTTCACCCTTGACAAGTTTAATATTGCCAACTTGATAGCAATAAAAGAAGCAAATTAAAATAATTAAAGTTGTTTATGCACAGTGATGAATGACGACGTGGAGGTTATTGTATTGTAAAGTAATACATAATCGCCCCACAAGGATGACGTAGGAATCTAGTTGGGTGATTTGTTCTCCTAATTAACTCGCCGGCCCGTGTAGCCTCCACTTGAGATCCAACTCCTGACCTTTTTTTTTTCCTTTTTGCAAAGAACAATCTTAAGTATTTTCTTCACATGAATAATGAGAAAATCGGTTGGGAACAAAACAATTAATGTAATAAGTTCAAACTTCACATGGACCTAATTAATTAATGTTTCCGAGTGAATTATATGCATTTACAGGAGTATGAGTAATCTTCAGGAGAAAACAAGTGCAATATCAGTGATACTATCCTGTGACCACATTTGTTGACTGTCCAAGTACTCGGAGACGTCATAGTCAAATTAAGTACTTAACAAACTCTGCCAGGTGCTGTTTGTTCATTCATGGAGTCCATTTATGATATGTACTACTCTTTTTTTTTTGGTCTAAGTTCATAAGACTTGTTTTATTTTTTTATATGATCTTATCTATAAATATAAGACATACTTTATATGTCAATATAAAATTAGTGTGATATTTTCTTTATATCGTGAACAAATATATAGTTTTATTTGCTATTGTCTATATGTATGTATTAAATATAGTACTTAGAGATAATAATTATGAGTAATTCAACTATTTTCACTATCTATTTGACCTATATATCAAAAAAAATATCTTATAAAATTGGTCCGAGGGAGTAATCTACTATTGGTTATGTAAACGAGACAACGATGCCATGATGAATGTAGCGTTTTAAAGAAATTTTATAACTAAAACCATAGTAGCTTTCCCCAACCTATGTACTAAAAAGATGAAAGGTACCTATCTCACCTACTTGTTGATTGCCAAGAAAATGTCATGTAGACTTTCAGTCCAGTCAGATAATGTTTCGCTTTCACCACAATATTATCATATCATTTTAATATAATGTACTAGATTAGAGCAAACTTTATCTAGTATATACACAGTGGTTGGAACTACATTCTGGTGCAAGCCGTCGATCCACCTCTTAGACTAAGTAATAGCCTAATGCACCAGCCTATTCGAAAATAACATTGATTATGCTCTCAACAGTACGTGTCCAACGATCATATACCGACCTGCTATTGAAAAACGAGGAATTCTTTTTACGAATATTCTATTTTTTATTTGAAATTACAGAAATATAACCGCGGCAATATTTTTTTATATAAATAGGCTCCGGTCGTCCCCATTGGACGACTGGAGCTAATCGCCTAATCGCCAGGCGAAAGAGTTCCAGTCGCCCGACCATTGGGCGACTGAAACTAGTCGCCCAACCAAGGGGCGACTGCATGTGGAACGCCCACCCAGAGGGCGACTGCAAACTACTCCTGTGAATTTTGTAGATTATAACTAGAAAATAATATGCTGGATTTGTAATAAAAGTTTATGGTTGTTATATGTTGTAGGTCGTAAAACAATTTACGAAATTTTTTTAAGAACGATTAACCTTAGAACGATCGGTAAGTACGACGGTAAGTGATATTGTGATGTTACTGGGAATTCGTATACGGAGGAAACTGGTATGTTAATATTGTTAGATGACTTGCTATGTGAATAATTAAATGCAAAAAGATGAGGAAATAAGCTTTTCTAAATTTAAATAGACTTCATAATACAGTTGGGAGTACTATGCCGCGTACTTTTTGATTACATTCATAACATACATCATATGCGACGAACCCACCTAACTGGTCATAGGACCTACTGTGTGGACCGGGGCCATTTTCCCTTCCTTGCCAGCTCGGTGTTGAACTCTTCGGCGGCCTCTTTTGCCTTGGTCGCCATTTCCCTCTTCCTCTCGCGCTCCCTCTCGCGATCCACCCACTCCCTACGCGTGCACGCTTTAAGATGAGCTTTCATCTTGCGTTGTACACATAGGGTTTGCTCGTTCTTGTGGCGCACCTCCCAGATCTCCGATGACCTTGCGACATTCCACTCCTCGAAGTGGAGGGCCCACTGGTCCTCTGGGTGGATCTCAAGATCGATCCATTTGTGGTAGCCACATAGGGGTTTTGAGGACTATGAATACAGGGGAGAGGTTGTTAGTACGTACTGTGAAGGAGAAAAGGTAGGGAGAAAATGGTGCACCTGGTCCTTACTGGCTGCCGATAGGTTGTGGTGTTTAGACGGCGGTCGGGATAGTCACTAGAGTAGTTTGCGCAACCCTAGTAATGAATACCTAGGTTGAGGTGGTGCTTAGACTTGAAGAACTTGCACGTGTCCTAGCATCAACAAAGGGGGCGTCTCCCCCTCGGGTGGGAGTTGTGGCGAACGCTCCGTAGGAACTTCGGGATGGGGTTGTTGCTACGGGGCACGTCATTGCGGGGAGTTGACCTCGTAGCACGCTGGGCTTGTTTTACCCGGGCTGCAGCAGCCCTTAGTTTCTCCTCATAGGCGGCAGCGGACCGTGCTAGGTCATGGGTCTCCTCCCATTGCTTCATCATCTTGTCCCATTGCTTCTTCTGCCTTTTGCCCATCCCGGTGTGGTGAAGGAAGCGCCGGTGTAGTGTGGGGTTTGGTCGCGAAGTGTTCTCTGAGAAATCTGTTCGGCCTCTTTTTATAGGGTCCCTTGTTGCCCTGTCGATACACGAAGGTCCCTGTGTGGTCCCGTCACTGTGCAAAGCTACCAAGTGTGCAAAACTAATAAAGCTGGGTCATGTGGTCTTGTCGCTGTGGAAAGCTGGCATGTGCAGTCATGTCGCTGCGCAAAGCTGGCGTGTTCGGTCTTCTCACTACGCAAAGCTAGGCCGTGCTGTCATGGCACTGCAAAAAGCTGCACCGTCGTGTCATCTCACTGCGGAAAGCTGAGCTGTGTAGTCTTGTCGCTGCGGAAAGCTGGCACATGCGGTCATGGCGCTACGCAAAGCTGGTGCGTTCGGTCTTCTCACTGCGCAAAGCTGGGCCGTGCTATCATGTCACTACGAAAACCTGCGCTGTCATGTCATGTCACTCCGGAAATCTGGCCTGTGCAGTCATGTCACTGTGGAAAGATGGCCTGTGCGGTCATGTCGTCGTGCAAAGCTGGCCCGTGCAGTCATGTCACTGCAGAAAGCTGGCCCGTGCGGTCATATCGCTACGCAAAGCTGGCTCGTGCGTTCATGTCACTGCGCAAAGCTGGCCTGGCAGTGTACGATGCGGTCTCAGGCAGACCCCGCCGTCATGTCATGTCACTGAGGAAAGCTGGCCCATGCGGTTTTGTTGCTGCGGAAAGCTAGAATGTGCGGTCATGTCGCTGTGTAAAGCTAGCGTGCACAGTCTTCTCACTGTGCAAAGCTAGCTCGTGCTATCATGTCACTGCGAAACGCTGGGCTGTAATGTCATGTCACTGAGCAAAGCTAGCCCACAGTTACGCTGTAAAATTAAAGGCCGAGGCATTGCTGGTTGGAACAAGTAAGCCACCATGACGGACGCCGAGGGGCCAGTCGAATATGGGTCACCAAAGGAGGACCTTCCACTCGAAAGGACGGAGGACTTCGGTGCTATGTACTGCTTGTTGCCAAATAGGCGCGCCTTGCTAGTGTGGCCGAAATGCAAACACATGCAGGACGCGGTGGTGCAGGTGGCAGAAGGCCATACAGATGGCGGTCGACATTTCTTTCGATGCCCATACTCTGAGGTACAAGTTCGCACTCATCTATTTTGTTGTACTACTAATAGAGTTTCAATGTTAACGTTCGTTTGTAGCAGATGCATAAATGTGACTTTGTGCGATGGATTGATCCTCCCCATGAACAGTATATTTCGATGTACGTGCATACGTTGTGGAAGCGGATCTTTGATTGGAGGCACAGATTGATAGTATTGAAGAGCAGAACGATAACCTCCGTCAGCAGGTGGAGCGTGAGAGGGGCAACGAGGAGGTCATCAACAAGGGAGTTCGTACGACCCAAAATGCTACTGTGCGAACCCTAGTTGTATATGTGGTTGCTACTACAACGACAGCCAGCCACGTCCGAGGCGGCCCCCTTAGCAATACTCCATGTGGGTGCCATGAGGTTTGTTCCACCTATAGGAAACTATGTGTATGGTTGTACTGGTGTACTCAAGATTGTTGTGCGAAATAATTTTCAATGTTGTTAAGCATGTAATTGAATGGTTTGTACGTTGCTGCGGTCGCCATCAATGCCGTTTACTATTTGTTTGGTGTGCACGTCAAGAAGGTAAGGAGAAGTAGAAGTAAGCTCGCCACAGTATTGTTAAGTTCACTATGTAAATAACAAACGTAAACACTACATGAACAAATAGTGTACAGTCAGCACTACGGTCCCCCAACAGTATCCCCAGCACCCCCTCCGTTGCCACCGCGGCCCCCTCCGTCTCCGCGTTCATGTCCTCCCATGCATTCATGTCCCCCAACAGCATCCCTTGCACCCCCTCCGTTAACACCTGGCCCCCTCCGTCTTCGCTTGGCCGTCCTCCACTTGGCTGTCCTAATACGCCAGCTCTGTCGCCGACCCTTCCCACCCTTCAGCATGTTAACATCTGAAATCTAGGTCCTACCTGGAATGTCCAAGGTGGTGAAGTTTCCCACAACCCTGAACCCCCTGAGCTCCCCACACCATGCATGCAGTACCCTCTCCTTGAAAAGTACTCTGATATGAGTTCGAAGGATCCATGCCCATGGTCCCGCATGCAGCGAGGACATGAGAGCATGGCTTATGTAACAACTTTAGCTTGTTGCACATGCAGTTAGGTTCGTTTGCATGATCTCCAAGGCATACCTCGTGGGTAACAAGGGTACGAGCCATTCCAAATCTGGCTCTATCACAGAGTGCCACATCAAAACGATGCTCCCTATTTGCCCATGACGTGCACTGTGTGCAATTAGCCCTTCTGTGCCTTCGTCTCCATGTATGACATAATCTTCGATGAATACAATGCTCAGGGATTGGCCGCATGAAGTGCAGCATTCGCGTGCCTCTCTCTGAGAGACCATGTGGTTATGACTCCATGTTTGTGATGAGTAATTGACAAGGGTTTTTGGAAAGATTGAGTTTGGATTGTGCTTTTCGTGCCATGTTGGCATTTGGCTCAGTCGGGTTGGTTAGTCAGACTTATCGCATATTCTTCTTCTCGATTGGTCGTTTGGGCAAATTCGTGCCTGAGTTTGATTCATTGATGCTATTTATTCTTACATGTGTCGAGCGGTGCTATTTGATGTGTTTCTTGTCTATGATGGCTGCAGGACGTCGAGGTGGAGTCATGGCGAGGCACGGATGATGGGACTAGGCGCAGGCCGTGCCGAGGTCAGAACGGTCGAGGTGTACTGAAGATGGCGAGTGCTCGAGGTGGTTGCGAGGCTTGAGCGGCAAGAAAGGAGGAAGCTTCCCGGAAGGTGCACGAGGGGCATTTTGGTAAAAGCGCTAAGCTGCATAGGTGGAAGCGGTTCCGTTCGGGATTTAGCGGGCATAACGGGTTGGAGACCCGTTAGCCAAAGGCTATAAATAGGAGAAGTTTCCTGGTTGTTGGTATGTATCCCAAGGGGTTGTTAGGGTTTGCTTTAGTCAAAATGGCCTTTGGGAAGGTTGTTTTGCTTTGAGGCTTTAGTGGTTGGGAGGGGCAGAGTGTTGTTGGTTCATGTCTCCTTCGATGTCTCCCTGGGTGTGTATGTGTTTTTGAGAAGAGACATGTAGCTTGTGCTCTGAATCCAATCATGTATGGGGTTGTAGGGATGGATTGAGTTGGTACTCTATGTAATCATTCATCTCTCTTCCTCAATATCAATCTGTGATGGCTTTGTTTGAATTTGATTGAGTTCTTGAGCACCTCTGTTGGTTTTGTTCTTCGTTCTCCTCTCTGCTTGATTTCTCAGATTTGTGTTTTTGCGTTGTTTCTTGCCAAGAAGTAGCAAAATGGGTTGCTCAGTATGGTAATAAGTCTCAAGGTCATTTGATCAGTTTTTCCCAAGAGCAAATCACGTTTAATTTCAGATTCTACATCTTAGCCCCCTCTGTTCTTCATTTCGTTTCTTGGGTTTCTTGGTCCTCTTGTATTCTCTTCTTGAGATGGCCTGAGATTTGGTCTGGAGAGTCCTGTGACTATTGCTAATCTAGCTGCAAAAGCTCATGATCAAAGATTCAAGATTGGAGAGGAATTTGGATTTTGGTATTGTCTCTGTACTTTTTCAAGTTCTTGGCTCAAATCTGAAATTCATAAGTTTTTGTTGATTTCCTGTGAAGTTTGGAGCCTCTATGATGTTTAGTTTAAGTCTTTTGTGTCTTGGTCTGAAAAGAGAAAGGGCACTTCTCTCATTTTCTCGATTTCAGCAAAAACCTGAAATTTCAGAGTTACTGTCAGCCTGCTCTGCTGTCTGCTCCCGAGAAGCGGTCAGACCGGCCGGTGGTTGGCGGTCAGACCGACCGGCGGTTGGCGGTCTAACCGGCCTTGAGCCACCGGTCTGACCAGCGTTGCAAGAGCGGTCTGACCGCCCAGTCCATTGCGGTCGGACCGCCCCTGCTGCATTTTTCTTCTTTGGCGTTTGTTATTTGATCCACCTTCTTCGGTGTGTTGAAGTTTTCCAGAGACCCAAATTTCATGAGTTTCCAATGGGCATGATCATTTCCTTCATAGCTCCTCATAGCTATCGGAGAAAATAGTCTTTTAGTAGATACTATTGGGGGCAAGTTTTAAAAGTCGACATTCACCCCCCCTCTATCGCCAATTTCGATCCAACAATTGGTATCAAGGACGGTTAGCTCTTCCTCATAGATCTTAACCGGTCACTAGAGCCATGGCGACAAACAAGTACTCAACCAAGCCCCCGGTCTTCGATGTGATCGATTATCCCTTCTGGAAGTGCCGGATGGAGACCTACATCCAGGCTCAGGGCTACGCCATCTGGCGTAAGGTCAAGGTACGATATGTTGTTCCTACCGATAAGAACTTCAACGCTGGAAACATGCTTGATGTTGAGGCGAATGCGAAGGCAAAGAACATCATAATCCAGGGGTTGAGCAGAAGCGAGTTCGATCGCATCTCTTATCTGTCGTCGGCCTTCGACATCTGGGAGACCCTCGATGCATACCATGAGGGCACCACCCAGATTAAGACGGTTCGACATGACCAGTTCAAGCGAGATTACAACAAGTTTGAAATGCTCGCTGGCGAGTCCCTCGATGAGTGTTTTACGCGATTTCACAAAATGTTGAGCAACCTTCAAGCGGTCGGTCTCACATACCCCGACTCGAACAACGCTCGTTAAATACTTTATGCTCTTGATTTGTGTGTTTGGGAAATTAAGGTGACTACGATTAAAGACACGACCGACCTCTCGACCCTGACTCTTGACGCGCTGTACTCACGCCTCAAGACTCACGAGATTGACATAGTCTCTTGTAGGTCGAAGTCGCAGTCGATGGCCTTAGTCACCGATCCCAGTTCAGCTTCTGGCTCTTCTTCTGACTTGATTGGTGGTTTCTCCGTAGCTGCTCTCTGTGACATAACTGATGATCAGTTAGAGCAGCTTCCCGAAAACCAACTCGCTCTCTAAGCCAGAAAGTTTTCCCACGCATACAAGAGAGTGAGAGATCGGAAGAGGAGTGGTCCGATCATTTGCTTCGAGTGTGGTGGCCCTAACCACATTCAGGCAAATTGCCCCAAATTGGAGAAGGGCAAGGGAGACTACGACGGTGTGAGCAAGAACGACTACATCGACAAGAACCGCAACAAGAAGCCCTCAGCTCATGCCCAAGGCAAGAAGAAGTTCCGCGACCTTGGCAAAGCCAAGAAGCTCTTCCACCGCGTCCTCACCGTCTTCGATGACCTCGACCTCAGCGAGGTGGAGGGGTGGAGCGACGACGATGGGACGGACGAGTAAGATCCCAAGGGTGGCGACGACTTCTCCGGCATGTGCTTCATGGCCCTTGAGGGTGAGGTCAGTGACAGCGAGCTCTATTCCGACTCCGATGAGGTATACCCTTCCTACGACCAGCTTAATGATGCTTTTCTTAAGCTAGGTAAATTCCATGCTAGATCTAGAACTAGGGTTAGCGAGTTGGAGAAGGAAGTAGAGAGCTTGTCACGGGAGCTTACTTCACTTAGATCTGCTCCCTCCCGTGACGATTGTGATGTATGTACTACTGTTGGTGATATGCCCTAGAGGCAACATGGAGATGTTGAATATATCACATACTATGTTTATGATACATTGCTTTGTTCCTTGAAATAGACATTGTCATTATTGATCAATGAGTGTGTGACTTATTCATGAGACTCTTAATACCAAAATGTTGCTATTTCTAAATGATCCCTGATCATATATCATATGAGGAACAAATATGATTCAAAGATCAGCATATGTATTGATTGATGATCATGTCTCATGGATCATGGTATGGAGATACCAAATCAATAATATGGACATGTGTTAGTGAATATATGTTGGATAGACCCGCCATGAGACACTGCAGAGATTCCATGTGTCATTAGTTGGTCTCAAGTAGTGTTTATGTAGAATCCTTAGACTTGAGATCATCATGGTTCCCAACATGCGTAGTAGCCTATTTTGGGACTACTAACCACTACTCCGTAACTGGGTAGTCATAAAAGTAGTCTTCGGGTTTGCTATGAAACATGTAGTGGGATGTGAATGATCAAGATAGAATTTGCCCCTCCTTATGGGAGAGATATCTCTGGGCCCCTCGATGTAATGGATTATGAAAGTGCATGACCATGCCAATGTGATTGAGGAGTCAATCACAAGTTTATAATCCATCACGGAATCGAGAGAGTGATTGAGCTATTAAGAGGATGACACAGGTCTCGCCTTGAGCTTAATCTATATCGTGAGGCAAAGGGATTCGTACATGAGAACATTACAGGTTCAACCGATATGATCTTTACGTATACTTTGGGGTTAATATGTCTTGCTAGAGGCTGCTATTAACAGGGTGACTCCTATTGGGCCTCGGTCCACGAGGCCCAAGTGAGGAGGTCTATATATTTGGAGGCGGGGGGGGGGGGGGGGGCTGAGGGATGTACGCTTTTGTTCCTCCCGAGCAAAACCCTAGCCGCCACCTCCCGAGCCAAACCCTAGCCGCTCGCGAGTGCTGGTACACTCGCGATCGGCGTTCCAGCCCCGGACGTGTGGATACCGGTGGAGGCGCTGCTCGTTGCGGCGTTGATCGGCAACAACAAACTACAGATTGGATCTGCTCGTGGTGTGGTTGATCGCGTGGAGGAGACGATCTGTTCGGGACGATCGGCTACTTCCACTACTACCTCGACGCGCGTGGTTGGATCGGCTTCTCCAACTCTTCTTCCGCTGCGCTGCGCGTCTAGTGGTAACGATCTATGATCCCTCCTTAGCATGATGTCCTGGTGTGCGCGGTAGAAATTTTTTATTTTCTGCTATCGTAGCCTACGCGCGTTCCTTCAGTGGTATCAGAGCCATCTTGCTTAGTTTGCGATCTGGATCAGCGCATATGTTGATATGCGGTTGTAGTAGATTGGATGTATTACAGTCTAGATCAATCTGTTCATATGATGAATCGATGGTAGCACGGGTTGATGAGATCAATCGGTGAATCGGGGTTAGATGAGGCGCAGATTGTATTACTACTAGTGCCCTAGAGATTGTCTCGGATCGGCACGGAGAGCTTATGAGAAGCAAACGAATGATTACCTTGATGTGAGCTGTCTCATGCTTGCCACAATGTCCTCTGAGCTTCAGAAGCAATATGAGAACACAGATGCCTACAATATCATTGTGGGGTTGCGTGGTATGTTTGAGAACCAAGCAAGGGCTGAGAGGCTCAACACTTCAAAGTCCTTGTTTGCGTGCAGGCTTGCAGAAGGGAATCCCGTCAGCCCTCATGTGATTAAGATGATTGGCTACATTGAGAGTCTAGAAAAGCTTGGTTTTCCCCTTAGCCAAGAGTTGGCTACTGATGTGATTCTCCAGTCGCTCCCCCCGAGCTTTGAGCCATTCATACTGAACTATCACATGAACAACATGGATAAGACCTTGGCAGAGTTGCATGGGATGCTAAAAGCTGCCGAGGAAAGCATTAAGAAAAGCAGCAATCATGTGATGATGATGCAGAAAGGCAAGGGCAAGCCCAATGTCAAGAAAGGCACGGTCAAAAGAAAGTTAGCTCCCGATGAGATCGCGAGCAGTTCTAAGGCCAAGCAAGTCAAGAAGGGCGCTGCTCCTAATGCAGATTGTTACTACTGTAAGCAATCAGGTCATTGGAAAAGGAACTGCCCAAAGTACTTGGAGGATCTTGAGAAGAAGAAGGGAAGTACGACTTCCTCTCCAGGTATAAATGTTATAGAGATCAATCTTGCTACTTCATCCACTGATTCTTGGGTATTTGATACCGGATCGGTTGCTCACCTTTGCAAATCGTTGCAGGGGCTAAGAAGAAGTAGAAGTTTGAGGAGGAGCGAAGTGGATCTTCGCGTTGGCAATGGAGCAAAAGTTGCTGCGGTCGCTGTTGGCACCATGCCATTGTCTTTACCTTCAGGATTAGTTTTGGAATTGAATAATTGTTATTGTGTTCCATCTCTTTCCAAGAACATTATTTCTGCTTCATGTTTGCAAGCAGAAGGTTATGACTTTAGATCTGTGAACAATGGTTGTTCTCTTTATTTCAAAGATATGTTCTATTGTCATACTCCATTGGTGAATGGGTTATATGTTCTTACTCTTGAAGAGTCACCGGTCTATAATATTAATGCAAAGAGGCAACGTTCGAATGATTTGAATCCTACGTTTATTTGGCACTGTCGCTTAGGTCACATAAATGAGAAACGCATGGAGAAGCTCCATAGAGATGGTATTCTGCACTCATTTGATTTTGAATCATTTGAGACATGCGAATCTTGTTTACTTGGCAAGATGACAAAGGCACCTTTCACCGGTCAAGGTGAACGGGCAAGTGACTTATTGGCACTCGTACATTCTGATGTATGTGGACCAATGAGCTCAATAGCCAGAGGGGGTTTTCAGTACTTCATAACTTTTACTGATGACTTTAGTAGATATGGGTATATCTACCTGATGAAGCATAAGTGATGAGGGCATCCCAAACACATATACATCTTCTCCTATTGGTGGGCATGCACATACTGATGAGGACATCCCCATTACATATACATCTTCCATTCCAAGCATGCATGAGAATAACCAAGAACCAGAGGGCCCAATGACGAGGGCAAGAGCCAAGCGTTTAAACAAACAGGTGCTTTTGTTTCTTAAGGAGTTTCCTTTAATTGATGATGAACTTGGAATACTACCTCATTCCAGTGTTTTATGTATTCTTAGGTATGACTCATGTGAAGACTTGGGAGAGCAAAAGGGAAGAGCCCAAGGACTTAAACCACAAGTTTTGGATAAGATTTTCAAGCCAAATTCAGACTTCCCACGTGCTCAACCCAATTCAAACTCGGATTCAACTCAGGATTCAACTCGGATTCGGTTCGGGACAGCCTGACAGGCAGTTACTAAAAAGGCCATAACTTTCACAAACGGAGTCCGATTCAGGTGTTCTTGCACTCGTTGGAAAGATAATTTCAAGGGCTACGCAATGGATCTGGTTCCACCTTCAAATTCGTCACGGATAAAAAGTTATGACCGAAACAATATGACGGCTGAAAACTGCAGTTTCCTTTTTGTGAGAGTTCGTATCTAAAACCATATAGGGTTGAGTTGTAATTGGTTTGGGGACCATATGGACGTCCCAAGGGGCTATATAAGCCTTGTAATGGCAGCCTTTAGGGTTAGACCAACTTTATGCATAAGATTGAAACATAGCTATTGCTTGTTCTTTCAACACCAGAGTTCATGCGAGGACTTTGAGAGAGAATTAGGCGATCCATTGTTCGTTCTGCAATTCAAGGTCAAGCCGTCGTTCCATTGGGAATTGGGGACTTGGCGTTCGTCGTTTGTGGTCTCGCGACGAACAATTATCCGGTGTGTTTTGGGCGTATTCCAAAGAGTTGAGGGTTCGTGCATTGGCGCGAGTGTTCAACTAGCGACATCGTCTACTTCGCATCAACTATCCACGGTTCCTCACTGAGAAGATCGGGACCCCTCCCCGTATCATGTGGTATCAGATTCTAGGTTTACTCGGTGAGAACTTCTTTACCCGTAGTTAGTAGATTGGTTTTTCTTTCCTATAGCCCAGAAAAAAAAAATTGCCCCACAAAAAGAGTTAATCTCCGCTGTCCAAACCCCGTTGTGCCTTTCAATCTGTTAGTTTTGGTTTGCTAAATTGAATTTGTGTCCGTCTTAGCATTGTCTAGTTGCTGGTCATATCTTTGTTCCATTAAAAATCCAAACAAAAAAAAATTCCCCACCCCAAACCCTAATTCCAATTCGGCTGATTTGTCCTTTCTCTGCAGCCGCCACCAAAAACGCCATAACTTTTGATTCCGAGATTATTTTTGAGTGAGACAACCGCCATAAGATTCAAAACTTCATTTTCCATCTATCTGTAAAATTTCACGTCATTCCAGGAAGCCAGTTAAGAGATATATGCGGTGAAAGTTGACCCAAATTTCTGAATTGAATCTGCAACAGTCGGCACTTGTAAATTTTGTGCGAATTTTTCGGTCGGTTCCGTGAACTTGGCCCCAAAAGAAAAGTTGTAGAAAAAGCCGTCAGGAAACAGAGAAAAAAAAATCATTGAAAAAAAGGCATCTGACAAAAAGTTACGGCCAAAATACCGACGTGCTGTCCAGTAGACAGAAATCCTCAGTTTTCATGTTTTGGGTCAACCATTGTGTTCTTCAATTCCAGATTGCATTCGATTGAATTATCTTGTATTTACCACTCCCATACATTGCCATACACTTGTTTTAGCCTTCATCCATCCTTGGTTGATCAGCAATATAGGCTAAGTGCTTGATACGAACTATAATTCAATTCTGTGCAATTTCTGAAATTAATTGATTGTTTTCCCTTGCTACAAAATACATTACTGTCCAAGCTCCACCTACACCCGTTTGTGTACTCCCTTGCTCTTGGTTACGCTCATACATTACTGGGTTGAGGTCGTTCGCTGTCACAATTGTCGATTTGCCGTCCTTGATTCACTTTGGAACGGTAAGCTTGTCTTGTTTTCAGGACAGTGAGTTGCAAACTTAGAGAGAGCTTTTATTTTACTAACCCGGATATAACCTCGTTTCTTGTTTGTGAGTCGTTCCCATGTCAGGTCACGAGGAGGATCCACCTCATCCGGAGGCGCCGGTTACGTGGACCGAGTACACTCGGTTGCGCGAGATGCTACAGAAACAACTTCAAGATGGTGACAATGGCGTGCGCGATGAGCTCGGGGAAGTTCAGACTGGACTGAACACCCTCGGGGAGGAGGTCACACAATTGTGTACGACCGTCAACAATAACTTTCTGGAGCTGCGTGCCATGTTCGCACACCACAATCTACGTGGGGGTGCACCAGCTGATGACACAAGTGTGGACGGCCCTCCGGTCGTTCTGCACAATGAGACCGAGGAGGAGCGTGCTATTCGTCTAGATGAGGAGCGACGTCAGCGACAGGCGCGTCGCATGGCAGTGCCGCCAAACGTCGGGATGGCAGCCGCGGCACGCCCTCAGGCACATGGGCCTGGCCGAGGCAACGGCGGCCAGGGTGGAGGTGCGCCACAAGGTGGCCTCGGAGGAGGTGTGCATCGTGCACCTCGTAGCTGGGCTGATGCGGATGAGCGCTGGGATGACGCTATCCCCATTGACAACTACGATGATCGACAGCGCCACCACCGCAACAACGTGCAGCGTCCTCGCAACGACGACGCCGAGGATTGTGTTGCTAAGCCCAAATTTAATCTTCCTATATTTTCAGGTGGTACAGATGTGGAACAATACCTCACTTGGGAGTTGAAAGTTGATAAGTTGTTTCGGATGAACAACTATTCCAATGAGAAGAAGCTATTGCTTGCGTCCAATGGTTTGGATGATTATGCCACACATTGGTGGGAGCAGTTCATCCGTAAGCGCATGGAGCGCCATGAGTTGCCGATAAACACCTGGGAGCAGATGAAGCAGCATTTGCGGGCACGCTTTGTACCTCGCCACTACAAGCGCTCACTATTTGAGAAGTTGACAGGGCTGCGACAAGGTATGAAATCAATTGATGAATATCATAAAGAAATGGAGACTATCATGATACATGCAGATGTCCGCGAGAATGAAGAACAGACCATGGCGAGATTTCTAGCTGGCATGAATCATGCTGTCAAGCGCATTGTCAATCACCATCCCTATAATGATATGATTGAGTTGCTGCACCAAGCACGTGAAGCCGAGAGACAAGTGATTGAAGATGCACGGTTCGCTGCCTGGTCACGTTCTTCAGCCAGTCCGGGACAACCATATAACAACAGCCAACAAAACAGGAGCACTTCGGCTGCAAGCAATTCGGCGACGCGCAGTTCAGCAAATAAGAAGCCGGAGAGTACACCAGCACCGGTGCGTCGACCTGTGGCGCCCGCTGCTAGTGCAACCTCGTCTATGGGGTCCACAAGCCGTTCACGTGACATTATTTGCCACAAGTGCAAGGGTGTTGGCCATTTTCAGAGGGACTGCCCAAATGTCAGAACTATGCTTATCACAGAGGATGGCGGTTATGTTTCAGCTAGTGATGATGAGTCACCTGATGCACAGGCAGTCTTGCACACTGACGACATAGAACAATGTGAGTGCAATCCTGAGTTCCCTAACACTGAGCAGTACTCCATTGTTTGCACGCCCAAGGTACTTAGTGTGATGCCATCGCCGTCACTCGAACAGCGGTGCAACTTGTTTCAGACTTGGGCAAAGCTTGATAAGGGTAAGGTGTGCAAAGTGATCATTGATGGCGGGAGTTGTCACAATCTGGCTAGCAAGGATATGTGTCATAAGATGGGTTTGAAGTATTTGCCGCATCCGCGTCCTTATCATGTACAATGGTTAAGCGACAAAGAGGAAGTGAAGGTGAACTATATGGTGCGTGTGACGTTTTCTATTGGGAAGTACACCGATACTGTGGACTGCGATGTTGTGCCTATGACGGTGTGTCACTTGCTCTTGGGACGGCCATGGCAATATGACCGTTCCGCTGTTCACGATGGGCGTACAAATCGCTACACATTTCGATGGAACAATTTGGATGTCATCTTGAAGCCACTTACACCACAACAGATTGTCAGTTCCTCCATGCAGAAAATTGAGACGCACGTTGAGAGTGCACAAGAGCAAGAGAACCATCGGAGTAGTAACAAGAAACAAGAGGGAGAGAAGAATTTCGTAATGTTAGCCACCAAATCAGAGATGAGAGAATTCAGCGAGGATCCTAATTTGGTGCATGTTGTGCTGCTATACAAAGACGCATTACTTTCAACTAACGACATAACTTCTCTTCCTAGTGGTGTTGTTTCTATTTTGCAGGATTTCAGCGACGTGTTTCCAGAGGAGGTACCAGCTGGGCTACCACCAATACGCGGGATAGAACACAAGATCGACTTGATTCCAGGAGCGTCGCTGCCGAATCGACCACCGTACCGCACCAATCCCGAGGAGACAAAGGAAATTCAGAAACAAGTACAAGAGCTTCTCTCCAAAGGGTATGTCCGTGAAAGCCTAAGCCCTTGTGCTGTTCCTGTTATTTTAGTTCCTAAGAAAGATGGTTCATGGCGTATGTGCGTAGATTGTCGAGCGATCAATAATATCACAATTCGATATCGTCATCCTATACCTCGCTTAGATGATATGCTAGACGAATTGAGTGGTGCTGTTATTTTCTCTAAGATAGATTTGCGCAGTGGTTACCATCAAATTAGAATGCATGAAGGGGATGAGTGGAAAACAGCCTTTAAAACGAAATTTGGGTTGTACGAGTGGTTAGTCATGCCTTTTGGTTTAACTAATGCACCTAGTACATTCATGCGCTTAATGAATCATGTTTTAAGGCATTTTATTGGTAAATTTGTGGTTGTGTACTTTGATGATATTCTGATTTACAGTCGCACTGAATCTGAACACATAGACCATCTTAGACAAGTTCTACACGTTTTGCGTGAGAATATGTTATTTGGTAACTTAGAGAAGTGCACTTTTTGCAAAGATCGTGTCATCTTTTTGGGCTATGTTGTTTCTGCACAGGGAGTTGAAGTAGATGAGTCTAAAATTGAAGCGATTAAAACTTGGCCAACTCCTGTGAACGTCAGTCAGATTAGGAGCTTTCATGGTCTCGCTGGTTTTTATCGGCGTTTTGTGAAGGATTTTAGCACCGTCGCTGCCCCTTTGAATGAACTAACTAAAAAGGGTGTTGAATTTGTGTGGGGGGTGGCGCAAGAGAATGCTTTTGCTGAACTTAAGAGACGCTTGACTGAAGCACCATTGCTTGTTTTACCTGATTTCACTAAAAATTTTGAAATTGAGTGTGATGCTAGTGGATTGGGTATTGGCGGTGTTTTAATGCAAGAGGGTAGACCGGTAGCTTATTTTAGTGAGAAACTGAATGGTGCTCAATTGAATTATCCAGTCTATGACAAAGAGCTTTATGCGTTAGTGCGTGCGTTAGAAACTTGGCAACACTATTTATGGCCTAAAGAGTTCATTATTCATTCTGATCATGAGGCTTTGAAGTATTTAAAGGGCCAAGCAAACCTGAACCGTAGACATGCCAAATGGGTCGAATTCATTGAGTCGTTTCCTTACTTTGTGAAATATAAGAAGGGAAAGGAAAATGTGGTAGCTGATGCTCTTTCTAGGAAAAGTGTGCTTTTAACTCAATTAGGAGTGCACGTTCCTGGTTTAGCGAGTGTGCGTGATTTATATGCTCATGACCATGATTTTTCTGTCCCTTATGCACGTTGCAAAGAGGGAAAAGGCTGGGATAAATTTCACATCCATGATGGGTTTTTGTTTCGCACTAACAAATTATGCGTTCCAGAATCCTCCGTGCGTTTGCTATTGCTGCAGGAATCACATGCAGGTGGATTGATGGGACATTTTGGACGTGAGAAGACGTTGTCTATGCTGAGCGATCACTTTTATTGGCCTAAGATGAGGCGAGATGTGGAGAGGCATGTGCAGCGATGCATTACTTGCCACAAAGCGAAATCGAAGTTGCATCCACACGGTTTGTATACTCCTTTACCTGTTCCCAATGCCCCATGGGAGGATATTAGTATGGATTTTGTTTTAGGACTGCCTAGAACTAAGAGGGGGAGTGATTCTGTTTTTGTCGTTGTGGATCGTTTTTCGAAGATGGCACACTTTATTCCGTGCCACAAGAGCGACAATGCGTCGCATATTGCTGACTTGTTTTTCAGGGAGATCGTGAGGCTACATGGCGTGCCACGTACTATTGTGTCGGATCGCGACGTAAAGTTCATGAGCTACTTCTGGAAGACGCTTTGGGGTAAACTGGGGACGAAGTTGTTATTCAGCACAACTTGTCATCCCCAAACTGATGGTCAAACCGAGGTGGTGAACCGCACACTTTCGATGCTACTCCGGACCATGATCAAGAAAAATCTACGTGAGTGGGAGGATTGTTTGCCGCACGTGGAATTCGCTTATAATCGGGCCGTGCATTCCACTACGCAGATGTGCCCATTTGAGGTAGTTTATGGTTTCAAGCCCTTTACGCCGCTTGATTTGTTGCCGCTTCCTAGTCAACACCATACCCATATGGAGGCGTCCAAGCGAGCTGAATATGTGAAGAAATTGCATCTCAAGACAAAAGAAGCGATAGAGCGCAAGGTCAAGTACTATGCTGAAAAGGCGAACAACAAAAGGAAGAAGTTAGTTTTTCAACCAGGTGATTTGGTTTGGGTACACTACCGGAAGGATCGTTTTCCAGAACGTCGCAAGTCTAAGTTACTACCGCGTGGTGATGGGCCTTTCAAGGTGCTTGCGAAGATCAACGACAATGCCTACAAGATAGAGCTTTCCGGCGATGACTATGGCGTGAGCTCTACGTTCAATGTTGCTGATTTATCACCTTTCTTTGGTGGTGACGATCCAGCGTCGAGGACGACGCCTTTTCAAGAGGGGGAGGATGATGAGGGCATCCCAAACACATATACATCTTCTCCTATTGGTGGGCATGCACATACTGATGAGGACATCCCCATTACATATACATCTTCCATTCCAAGCATGCATGAGAATAACCAAGAACCAGAGGGCCCAATGACGAGGGCAAGAGCCAAGCGTTTAAACAAACAGGTGCTTTTGTTTCTTAAGGAGTTTCCTTTAATTGATGATGAACTTGGAATACTACCTCATTCCAGTGTTTTATGTATTCTTAGGTATGACTCATGTGAAGACTTGGGAGAGCAAAAGGGAAGAGCCCAAGGACTTAAACCACAAGTTTTGGATAAGATTTTCAAGCCAAATTCAGACTTCCCACGTGCTCAACCCAATTCAAACTCGGATTCAACTCAGGATTCAACTCGGATTCGGTTCGGGACAGCCTGACAGGCAGTTACTAAAAAGGCCATAACTTTCACAAACGGAGTCCGATTCAGGTGTTCTTGCACTCGTTGGAAAGATAATTTCAAGGGCTACGCAATGGATCTGGTTCCACCTTCAAATTCGTCACGGATAAAAAGTTATGACCGAAACAATATGACGGCTGAAAACTGCAGTTTCCTTTTTGTGAGAGTTCGTATCTAAAACCATATAGGGTTGAGTTGTAATTGGTTTGGGGACCATATGGACGTCCCAAGGGGCTATATAAGCCTTGTAATGGCAGCCTTTAGGGTTAGACCAACTTTATGCATAAGATTGAAACATAGCTATTGCTTGTTCTTTCAACACCAGAGTTCATGCGAGGACTTTGAGAGAGAATTAGGCGATCCATTGTTCGTTCTGCAATTCAAGGTCAAGCCGTCGTTCCATTGGGAATTGGGGACTTGGCGTTCGTCGTTTGTGGTCTCGCGACGAACAATTATCCGGTGTGTTTTGGGCGTATTCCAAAGAGTTGAGGGTTCGTGCATTGGCGCGAGTGTTCAACTAGCGACATCGTCTACTTCGCATCAACTATCCACGGTTCCTCACTGAGAAGATCGGGACCCCTCCCCGTATCAATAAGTCTGAATCCTTTGAAAAGTTCAAAGAATTCCAAAATGAAGTGCAAAATCATTTAGGCAAGACAATCAAGTTTCTACGATCTGATCGTGGAGGCGAGTATTTGAGCCATGAGTTTGGCAATCATCTGAAGGATTGTGGAATTGTTCCACAATTGACTCCGCCAGGAACACCTCAATGGAATGGGGTATCTGAACGGAGAAATCGCACCTTATTAGATATGGTGCGCTCCATGATGAGCCAAAGTGATCTTCCGTTGTCTTTTTGGGGGTACGCTCTTGAAACAGCCGCTTTCACACTAAACAGGGTTCCATCAAAATCAGTAGAAAAGACACCATATGAGATGTGGACAGGACAACGTCCTAGCTTGTCTTTTCTTAAGATTTGGGGATGTGAGGCTTATGTAAAACGTTTACAATCTGATAAGCTCAGTCCTAAATCTGATAAATGCTTCTTTATCGGGTATCCTAAGGAAACAAAAGGATATTACTTCTATAATCAAGGAGAAGGCAAAGTGTCTGTCGCCCGGCATGGTGTCTTCTTAGAGAAAGAGTTTCTCTCAAGAAGGGATAGTGGGAGCATGGTGCAACTTGAAGAAATTCGGGAAACACCTGAAAATGTTTCAGCTCCTACAGAACCACAACAGGATGAACAAACTGTTGAAGAATCTGTTGTGGACACACCGGCACCACGTAGGTCAGAGAGGTCACGTCGTGCACCTGAGAGGTACATGTTCTTGACTACTCAACAACGGGACATATTGTTGTTAGACAACGATGAGCCTAAGACCTATGAAGAAGCGATGGTGGGACCAGACTCTAAGAAATGGCTTGAAGCCATGAGATCCGAAATTGAATCTATGCACAGTAATCAAGTTTGGAACTTGGTTGATCCACCTGATCGTGTTAAAACCATTGAGTGCAAATGGATTTTCAAGAAAAAGATAGACATAGATGGAAATGTTCACATCTATAAAGCGCGATTGGTGGCCAAAGGTTTCAAACAAATTCAAGGTGTTGATTATGATGAAACTTTTTCGCCCGTCGCAATGCTAAAGTCTATTCGGATCATTCTAGCGATTGCTGCATATTTCGACTATGAAATATGGCAAATGGATGTCAAAACAGCTTTCCTTAATGGAAATCTGAGTGAGGATGTGTACATGACACAGCCCACGGGTTTTGTCGATCCGCAATCAGCTGGAAAGATATGCAAGCTGCAAAGATCCATTTATGGATTAAAGCAGGCATCTCGGAGTTGGAACATTCGTTTTGATGAAGTAATCAAAGGGTTTGGTTTCATCAAGAATGAAGAAGAGCCTTGTGTTTACAAAAAGGCTAGTGGGAGCGCACTTGTGTTTCTGGTCTTATATGTGGATGACATATTACTGATCGGAAATGACATTCCTATGCTCGAATCTGTTAAGTCTTCATTGAAAAATAGTTTCTCTATGAAAGACTTAGGAGAGGCGGCATATATTCTGGGCATCAAGATCTATATGGATATATCAAGAAGGCTAATTGGATTAAGCCAAGATACGTACATTGACAAGGTGTTGAAAAGGTTCAACATGCAGGATTCCAAGAAAGGCTTCCTACCTATGTCACATGGTATAAATCTTAGCAAGAGTCAGTGTCCTAGTACACCTGATGAGCGGGATAAAATGAATGCGATTCCATATGCTTCGGCTATGGGATCCATTATGTATGCCATGCTTTGTACACGTCCAGATGTCTCGTATGCTTTAAGTGCTACAAGTAGATACCAGTCAGATCCAGGTGAAAGTCACTGGATTGCCGTAAAGAACATCTTGAAGTACTTGAGAAGAACTAAAGATGTGTTCCTCGTCTATGGGGGTGAGGAAGAGCTCGTTGTAAATGGTTACACCGATGCTAGCTTCCAAACTGACAAAGATGATTTTAGATCGTAATCTGGATTTGTGTTCTGCCTGAATGGCGGTGCGGTGAGCTGGAAGAGTTCCAAGCAGGAGACGGTTGCTGATTCTACAACAGAAGCCGAGTACATAGCAGCTTCTGAAGCTGCTAAAGAGGTTGTTTGGATCAAGAAATTTGTTTCTGAGCTTGGTGTGGTGGCTAGTGCCTCCAGCCCAATGGACCTCTACTGTGACAATAGTGGGGCCATTGCGCAAGCCAAGGAGCCTAGATCGCACCAGAAGTCCAAGCACATTCTACGGCGATTTCATCTCATCCGCGAGATTGTGGAGAGAGGCGATGTGAAGATATGCAAAGTACAAACGGATTTGAACATTGCAGATCCGTTGCCAAAGCCGCTTCCCCAGCCAAAGCATGAGGCTCACACTAGGGCAATGGGTATTAGATACCTACATGGTTGACTCTAGTGCAAGTGGGAGACTGTTGGTGATATGCCCTAGAGGCAACATGGAGATGTTGAATATATCACATACTATGTTTATGATACATTGCTTTGTTCCTTGAAATAGACATTATCATTATTGATCAATGAGTGTGTGACTTATTCATGAGACTCTTAATGCCAAAATGTTGCTATTTCTAAATGATCCCTGATCATATATCATATGAGGAACAAATATGATTCAAAGATCAGCATATGTATTGATTGATGATCATGTCTCATGGATCATGGTATGGAGATATCAAATCAATAATATGGACATGTGTTAGTGAACATATGTTGGATAGACCCGCCATGAGACACTGCAGAGATTCCATGTGTCATTAGTTGGTCTCAAGTAGTGTTTATGTAGAATCCTTAGACTTGAGATCATCATGGTTCCCAACATGCGTAGTAGCCTATTTTGGGACTACTAACCACTACTCCGTAACTGGGTAGTCATAAAAGTAGTCTTCGGGTTTGCTATGAAACATGTAGTGGGATGTGAATGATCAAGATAGAATTTGCCCCTCCTTATGGGAGAGATATCTCTGGGCCCCTCGATGTAATGGATTATGAAAGTGCATGGCCATGCCAATGTGATTGAGGAGTCAATCACAAGTTTATAATCCATCACGGAATCGAGAGAGTGATTGAGCTATTAAGAGGATGACACAGGTCTCGGCTTGAGCTTAATCTATATCGTGAGGCAAAGGGATTCGTACATGAGACATTACAGGTTCAGCCGATATGATCTTTACGTATACTTTGGGGTTAATATGTCTTGCTAGAGGCCGCTATTAACAGGGTGACCGGAAAGGTGTTTCCGGGTCGCGACCAAGTATACGTGAACCTACAGGGTCGCACACTTAACGGGTTGGAACACTAATTCGAATGTGATTCGGATGTGGGCTCAATTCGGATAGAGATCCGGATAGACTCCTATTGGGCCTCGGTCCACGAGGCCCAAGTGAGGAGGTCTATATATTTGGAGGTGGGGGGCTGAGGGATGTACGCTTCTGTTCCTCCCGAGCAAAAACCCTAGCCGCCACCTCCCGAGCCAAACCCTAGCCGCTCGCGAGTGCTGGTACACTCGCGATCGGCGTTCCAGCCCCGGACGTGTGGATACCGGTGGAGGCGCTGCTCGTTGCGGCGTTGATCGGCATCAACAAACTACAGATTGGATCTGCTCGTGGTGTGGTTGATCGCGTGGAGGAGATGATCTGTTCGGGACGATCGGCTACTTCCACTACTACCTCGACGCGCGTGGTTGGATCGGCTTCTCCAACTCTTCTTCCGCTGCGCTGCGCGTCTAGTGGTAACGATCTATGATCCCTCCTTAGCATGATGTCCTGGTGTGCGCGGTAGAAATTTTTTGTTTTCTGCTATCGTAGCCTACGCGCGTTCCTTTAACAGCTGCTTGGTGACATGGAGAAATTAAGGATCTCTCATGATAGTTTGTCTTCTGAGCTTGACATGCTTAAGGTGGAGAATGTTAGTCTTTTGGCTGAACTAGAGATGAGTAGGATTGTTACTCCTGCATCTACTATTGTTGAGACTACATCTTGCACCTCATGTGAGGATAAGGACAATGCGTTTAGAGGTCTTTATACCATGTTGCTCGATCTGCCCGAGACTTGTAAAAGTTGTAATAATTTGAAGATGAAATTAAAATGGGCAGATCATAAAATTGCTGAATTACAAGCTTTTCTACTTGAGCCTATTGCTTCATGTGTGAATTGTCTCAAGCTTACTGCTGAACTTGAATCTGTCTCCAAACAGTTTCAAGAATTAGTTGATGATAACAACAAATTGGCTCAATATGCTTCTAAGGACCCTGTTAGCTCACCATGCTTTAATTGCAACAAACTAAAATCTGACTTGATTGCATTGGATGAGAAATGTGTGAAGCTAACTAAGAACCTTCTAGAGAAGCCACCATCAGTTGCTTGTAATATATGTACCGATGTGGGGGAGAAGCCCAAGGGTAAGGTAGAGATGCTTAGCGACGTGAACCAACTGGCTAGCAGTAGGACTGTCCCTTCTGAGTCGGCTGTGCATGCACAAGCCATTCGCTCTTCTGCTACTGGTTCTTCTTCTACTCCCTTACCTGCTGCTGTCTCTTCTTCCCCTGCTCTTCTTGCACCTCTCTCTTTCGGGAGTGTCAGTATCTTATGAACACTCTCGAGAGATTTGTAGGAGGCAAGAAGAAGCTAAATCTTATCCTGGACCAATCTAAGATTTGCAAATTCAATCAGAGTCTAGGATATGATTTTTATGAGGACATGAGGAAGCATCCACCTGCCGTGCTCAGACCCATAGCCGCAGGTGATGTGACGATGGCCCGATCTTCCGAGAGGTATTGATAAGTCGATTGTGGAGATCTCGACGTTGATGATCCAAAGGCTCCGACCAAAACAGATCGAACCCCTTGCAATCACTACACCACTGCTCCGTTGGTTATCAACCGTGCCGAACACGATTGACCTCGCCAAGAAGGCTATCTCCTGCAAGCGAATCGAGAACACAAGCAAGAGAGTACAAGATGCAATCTGAAATTGCGAATGAATATTAAGTTCACAAGTTGGGGTCTTACAAACCGATGAACGGCGAAACTGTTCAAAGACAGATTAATCTAAGCAAAACCCAAGGAAAACTAAAGGGGTGCAGCCTCCTTAAATAGGGGAGGGGAAAGCCGCACTTATCTAATGACAAGGGATATGGTACTATTCGCGGTTACTGTTCACGCGGCCGTGCTACTGTTCACGTGAACAGTACCGGCCCAAATAGCCCAAATTACAAGGCCCTCGGCCCACTTTGACTCGGACTGGAAAAGTGACGTGACTTGTTTTCGCAGTTTCTGATCTGCTCGGATGGAGTTTGGACGTGAGACCAGATCCATCTGAAAGTAGACTCCAAGAGCTTTCCAACGAGTACTCACGGGCCCTGAGAAGCCTTCTGGATCAAAAGTTATGGCCATTTGAAATTGACCTGTCAAGCTGAATCCGAATTGATCTGGAGGCCGAATTGGATTCCAAAACCTGTCCAACTTGAACCCTTGCTTCAATTGGTTCCAAAGTGATGTGATGCTACAAATAGATATATTTTCATCATTAGGTAGCATCATATTCTCATTTAAAATATGTTGAAGTTGAAGAAACGAATTCACCTTTAGTTCATTCTTGATATTGGCCGCTATGGTTGTACGTGTTGGTGGCGTGGTTACATCATCCTCCCCTTCTTGATGGAAAACCGTCCTCGGTTTTAACATATGTGTAGTGTCACGTATTGCATGATCTTGATCATAAATCTTGGTGTATGATAACAAACGCAACAAACTCTCATTATGTAATATCATAAGTTCCTTTATCAAATAAAGTAAAATCTCTTTGAAACGAGCTCACCTCATAATTTAAGTGATGTGTAGGAGCTCTTGTAATTGTAACAACAAGTAGAGAAAATATGGTTGTATCCATAGGGTTCATGTTCTTATCATCCTCCCCTTCTTTCAAACAAAGCCGTCCTCGGCTTTTGATAAGCTGAAAATATGGTAACAAAGAAGCCAAGGTGTATGCATGGTATATGTATATGTCATCCGTTTTAACAGTTCTTCGTTGTTTGCACAATTAATGTTATAAAACAGCAGCGATCATAAAAGCTCATGTATTATTAACCCAAGAGTAATCATATATGTTAATGAGCAATTCAAAATTTCTCACACAATAATTATTGCAACTTGTTTTGCAAATGTAAGTGAAGCATTTATGCAATTCAAATCTTTGAATTTGTAAACTTGTAGTGGTGGCACATATGGGCAAAACTACAACTTTTGGAATCAAGCAAAGTTCATCTATATAATCATATCTCAATCGAACAATAGCAAATTCATCTAGTAAGAGTGAAGAGCTTTGTATGTTCGGCCATAATTCATCATCTTTATTCAGATTGTCTATACTAGATGGTGCAAAAAGAGATGAACACATAGGCATTGAATGAGTACTAAATTTTGCTTCCCTCGCACATTCAACATGATTCAGCATACAAGAATTGTTGTCCCAAACAACAAGTTTCAATTCATCCATGTGATCGCAAGTTATGCATATTCGATATACAAGAAATTGATTTTCCACACCATAATCTCCAATCAAATTAAACTTATATCCAGGGGTGTAGGTACTAAATAATAATTTCGAACATGCAAGTTCAGAAACTTTCTCCATAGCATGTGACAATTTCATAGGTAGATCCAACATGATGTAACACAATGAATTAGCAGGAGAAATTCTAGTCAAAACTTCCTTATGTGTTATTAATTCAACATGTGCAAAATTATGAGAATTTAGATCAGCACATGGTTCGTTTAAGTCAACACAAGGAACATCAAAAGATTGCACTATAGTAGGTATATACTCACAAGGTTGCTCTATGTCTTGTTGTAGCACCAAATCAGTACCGTGAGCGATGATAGCACCATGTTCATTACCTTTTTGGCTCTCCTCAGATGATGTAAGTGCATCCATCTCCTTATCTTCATTCTCAACCAATGGGGTCAGTGATTCAATCAACTTATGCTCCTCTTTGGCATGGTTCTCAATTACATAACCACCATCTTCTGTCGCAATGTACGCCCGCTGACTTGTGCAATCTCTCATGACATGGCCCATCCCTTTACAACGGTGGCACACAATGCCCGTCGTACGGCCCGTGGAAGCAACCGATGAAGAGCTCTGTGCTGGTGCTTGCACACTAGTAGATTCGCTCGGCTCGGGTGCGCGTGATGGTGGCGGCGGTGCTGCTGAACGCGCCCTACTCACAGAGGTGGCAGCAGCTCGACAAATAGGAGGTGGGGCTATCTTGGCTTGCCCAGGCATTGATCTCGATGTAGACGTACCTTCAAAGTTGCTCCTTGTCCTTTGTTGCCTACCCTGTAATTCTTTTTCTGCCAAACAAGCAAGCTGGAACAACTGGTTGATAGTAGTAAAATCTTTATAATAAACAATGTCCTGAATTTCACGCTGTAACCCCCCGTAAAAACGACAAATCTTATCCACCTCATCTTCTACAACATTACAACGCAACATGCCTATTTGTAGTTCTTGATAATATTCCTCGACAGATTTATTACCTTGGTCTAAGCACTGCAATTTCTTATGCATTTCATGTTTTAAAAGCAGGAGGAACAAATCTAGCACGCATATCTTCTTTTAACCGCTCCCATTTATCAGGTTGTAAGCGCATGGTACCCATGTCATTCCACCAGATAATAGCAAAGTCCTTAAACTCACTAGTAGCTTGTCTAACTCTATGTTGCTCAGGAACCAAGTGAGAATTAAACTTCTGCTCTACCGTCATCTCCCAATCAAGATATATTTCAGCATCATAAAGACCAGAAAAGATGGAATGGTAAACTTGACTTTAGCAAATGGGTCATGATTAGAACGATCATTGTGGTGCTGAAAATTATTACTCCCCATACCGTGACGGTTTTGATGTAGGCGGTGTCGTGGGCGTGCATCTTGGACAGCAAATGAAGCACTGGCGTCGCAGTTTTGTCTCTCATTATCATCTCCCTTTAAAACACACACTTTATCATCAGACGACCCACCTGTCATGGTTAGTAGAAAACAAAAGATAACACAAAGGTATTATCCCTATCAACTACTAGGTGGTGAAGGTGGAATCACACATTTCTCAAGCGTCTTACCACACCCTTACAAGTGTTCTTACCAATGCAGCAGGTGGTACAACCGGTGGCTGGTTCGTGACACCGTGTCGAGCGTGGGTACGATTGCAAGAGGGGACCTGTTCTGATCAAGAGTATGTGGAGCTTGGAAGGCACAATATGGTAGCAATGGAGAACAATCAGTTAATTTTAGAATTGCATAGAATTGAATTATAGTTCGTATCTAGCACTTAGCCTATGTTGCTGATCAACCAAGGATGGAAGAAGGCTAAAAACAAGTGTATAGCAATGTGTAGGAGTGGTAAATAGAAGATAATTCAATCCAATGCAATCTGGAATTGAAGAACAACAAGGATTGACCCAAAACTGAAAACTGAAGATTTCTGTCCACTGGATAGTACGTCGGTATTTTGGCCCGTAACTTTTGTCAGTTGCCTTTTTTTCAATGATTCTTTTTTTCTCTGTTTTCTGACGGCTTTTTCTACAACTCTTTGTTTTGGGGCCAAGTTACGGAAACCGACCGAAAAATCCGCACAAAATTCACAAGTGCCGACTGTTGCAGATTCAATCTGGAATTTTAGGTCAACTTCCACCGCAGATATCTCTTAACTGGCTTTGCTGGAATGACGTGAAATTTTACAGATAGATGGATAAGAGATTTTTGAATCTAATGGCGGTGGTCCCACTCAAAAATAATCTCGGAATTCAAAAGATATGGCGTTTTTGGTGGCGGCTGCAGAGAAAGGAAGAAGCAGCCGAATTTGGGAAATTAGGGTTTGGGGTGGGAATTGTTCTTTGTTTGGATTTTAATGGAACAAGGATATGACCAGCAACTAGAAAATGCTAATATGGACACAAATTTCAATTTAGCAAACCAAAACTAACAGATTGAAAGGCACAACGGGGTTTGGACAGCGGAATTAATTCTTTTTGTGGGGCAATTTTTTTTTTCTGGACTATAGGAAATAAAACCCAATCTACTAACTTAGGGATTACAAGAATTACCTTCACGGGCAACCGTTGCTCTGATACCAACTGATGTGACGATGGCCCGATTCTTCCGAGAGGTATTGATAAGTCGATTGTGGAGATCTCGACGTTGATGATCCAAAGGCTCCGACCAAAACAGATCGAACCCCTTGCAATCACTACACCACTGCTCCGTTGGTTATCAACCGTGCCGAAACACGATTGACCTCGCCAAGAAGGCTATCTCCTGCAAGCGAATCGAGAACACAAGCAAGAGAGTACAAGATGCAATCTGAAATTGCGAATGAATATTAAGTTCACAAGTTGGGGTCTTACAAACCTCGATGAACGGCGAAACTGTTCAAAGACAGATTAATCTAAGCAAAACCCAAGGAAAACTAAAGGGGTGCAGCCTCCTTAAATAGGGGAGGGGAAAGCCGCACTTATCTAATGACAAGGGATATGGTACTATTCGCGGTTACTGTTCACGCGGCCGTGCTACTGTTCACGTGAACAGTACCGGCCCAAATAGCCCAATTACAAGGCCCTCGGCCCACTTTGACTCGGACTGGAAAAGTGACGTGACTTGTTTCGCAGTTTCTGATCTGCTCGGATGGAGTTTTGGACGTGAGACCAGATCCATCTGAAAGTAGACTCCAAGAGCTTTCCAACGAGTACTCACGGGCCCTGAGAAGCCTTCTGGATCAAAAGTTATGGCCATTTGAAATTGACCTGTCAAGCTGAATCCGAATTGATCTGGAGGCCGAATTGGATTCCAAAACCTGTCCAACTTGAACCCTTGCTTCAATTGGTTCCAAAGTGATGTGATGCTACAAATAGATATATTTTCATCATTAGGTAGCATCATATTCTCATTTAAAATATGTTGAAGTTGAAGAAACGAATTCACCTTTAGTTCATTCTTGATATTGGCCGCTTATGGTTGTACGTGTTGGTGGCGTGGTTACATCAGCAGGTTTGATCGAGGTCGAGCCCAGAACTGAGAAAGTTCAATTTCAAGCCAGCGGGTTTTGTCCAAGGGATTTTTGACAGCAAGGTGAGTTCACCTGTTGCTTCGGCCTCTCAGAAGGCGAAGCCTCTTTGGACACTTGATCGAGCGATGCTTCAGGCGCGCCAAGATCGCATGTAGAGACTGTGTTGCAGCTCTTAGGCGTATTCAGGGTCAGCCCCAGACCTTGAGTGCACCTAAGACCAACACGAGGTCTAGGTCTGCTTCAGGTGTTTTCTGATGGGTTTTAGGCAGCATCGAGGACTTGGTTTTTCTGAGTTTCTGGTTTTCGTCCTATGCTCCCTTTGGTCGTGACTTCCGCCGTTCTGAGGGTAGATCCTCGTTTCCCCCGTCGAGATGGCTACCCGCGGTGTTGATCAGCATGTTGCTGGTGCTCCGACTCAGCCTTCTGTAGCAGTCGGACCCAATAACAGCTTCAGGTCTGCTCGTAGACCTTCAGACTTGTTGAGCGACAGAGAGCGTAGGGTAGATAGAGATCAGTCGTGTGTGGCTACTTCTTCTACTCGACGTGTTACTCAGTATTGGGTGCCAAAATCACTCTTGATTTTACTCCCAGTACTGAGACTTTACTCTCTCGTTGACTCAGGTTCGCCGGGCAGGGAAGAGAGAGGTTTGGCTCGTTGACTCCGGGTGTTCTCGACATATGACCGGAGACTCTCGTTGGTTCTCTTCCTAGCCCGTGCTCCAGGTGATGAGACGATCACCTTCGGAGACGCTTCGTCTGGGCGCGTCATCGCTAAAGGTACAGTGCGCGTTAATGAGTCTTTTATTTTTAAAAGATGTTGCCTTGGTTAGTAAGCTGCAGTATAATTTGCTTTTCTGTTTCTAGCTTACCGATGACAGCTTTGAGGTGAGCTTTAAGAAAAACGCTTGCAAAATCTTGATTCTTCGGATAGTCTGGTTTGCGGGATTTTCTCGTTATGGGAGGATCTTTTCGTGCTGATTTTTCTGAGTTTTCTAGTTATCCTCTCCGGTGTTTTAGTTGCTTCTGAGGTCCCGTGACCTTACCTTCTGGCATAGGAGACTTGGTCATATTGGATTGACCATTTGACCGAGTTAGCGGCCGCGATCTCATTCGTGGTCTGCCGAAACTCAAGATGGTCAAAGATATTGTTTGTGTTCCTTGCCGGCACGACAAGATGGTTTGCCGCTTCTTACCCTCCGGTCACAGGACTATGACCGATGCACGGGACAGCTGATCCATATGGGACACAGTTGGACCAGCTCGAGTGCAGTCAGCAGGAGGGATGTGGTATGTTCTTGTCGTGGTCGATGACTTCTCGAGGTTTTCTTGGGCGTTTTTCCTAGCCTCAAAGGATGAGACGTTTACATATTTTCGAGGTCTTTTCAATAGGCTTTCGTTGAGCTCCCAGGTGCCTTACGAGCGATCCACAGTGATAATGGCACGGAGTTCAAGAATTTCTACTTTGAGAGGTTTTGCGATGAGACTGGTGTAGAGCACCAGTTCGCTTCTCCGCACGTCCCACAGCAAAATGGCGTCGTGGAGAGGAAGAACCGTACCTTGGTTGAGATGGCCAGGACGATGCTTGATGAGTATTCTACACCTAGGAAGTTTTGGCTGAGGCCTATTGCGACCGCGTGCCATGTTTCGAACAGAGTTTTTTCTTCGGGCACACTTGCATCGCACTTCTTATGAGTTGAGATATGGGCGAAAGCCCAATGTCTCGCATTTCGTGTATTTGGTTACAAGTGTTTCATTCTGAAGTCTGGGAACCTAGATAAGTTTGGAGTCACGTTCTTGTGATGGTATCTTTCTAGGTTACTCGGCTTCTTCGCAGGCGTATAGGGTCTGGAACTGCGAGTCTCGTAAATTGGTAGAAACCTGTGAGGTGACCTTGACGAGGCCTAGTCCGGAGACTAGGCCCGATATCTCAGGCTATTTAGAGCAGCTTCCGAGCTCATCTTTGTGGATGATGAGGATGATGGAGATGAGGGTTGTCTACCCGAATCCAGTTCCTCATCCTCCCCTTGAGGTTGCCTTCCTCACTGCACCTCCAGGTGATCAGCCCATGCCTTCTGCTTCCTCTAGAGCTAGTGGCTCTGTTCCTACTTCTTCAGCTCATGAGATAGAGGCCACTTCTTCATCTCATCTAGGACCTCCCCGACATATCCAGAAAGACCATCCTTCTGAGCAGATGATTGGAGACCACTTTGAGCGAGTCACATGCTCGAAGTCTGGCATGTCACATTTCTGTCTCCATTCTACCTTTGTTGCCACCTTTGAGCCCAAGGATGTTAGTCACGCACTATCTGATGAATCTTGGGTCAATGCCATGCAGGAGGAGTTGGAAAATTTCGAGAGAAAACAAGGTCTGGTTGCTTATTGAGCCCCCTCGAGGTCACAATGTCATTGGGACTAAGTGGGTGTTTAAGAACAAGCAGAGTGAGGATGGGGTAATCATTCGAAACAAGGCTAGACTAGTAGCTCAGGGCTTCTCCCAGGTTGAGGGTCTAGATTTCGAGGAGACCTTTGCCCCTGTAGCCAGACTTGAGGGCCATTAGAATCTTGCTTGCTTTTGCTGCTTCTAAAGGTTTCAAGCTTTACCGGATGGATGTCAAGAGTGCCTTCCTCAATGGTTTTTATTGAGGAAGAGGTCTATGTGAGACAGCCTCCAGGTTTCGAGAACCCCAAATACCCAACCATGTCTACAAGCTTTCCAAAGCCTTGTATAGACTTAAGCAGGCCCCTAGAGCTTGCTATGAGAGGCTTAAGTCCTACTTGTTGAGTCATGGTTTTGAGATAGGTAAGGTGGATAAGACCTTGTCATTCGCCGGCGTGGCACTGACTCTTCTGCTCGTCCAGATTTATGTGGATGACATCATCTTTGGCGGCTCTTCTCATACTCTTGTTTCACAGTTCTCGGATGTCATGAGTACCGAGTTTGAGATGAGTATGATGGGTGAGTTGACTTTCTTCCTTGGCTTCCAGATCAAGCAGACTCGGGAGGGTACCTTCTTGCATCAAGGCAAGTACACTCGTGACCTCCTGAAACGGTTTGACATGAGTAATGGCAAGCTAGTGTCAACTCCCATGGCGTCCACAGCTTCTCTTGACCCAGATGAGGACAGCGAGCCAGTCGATCAGAAGGAGTATCGCAGCATGATTGGCTCTCTCTTGTACCTCACTGCCTCGAGACCGGACATACACTTCACTGTGTGTCTTTGTGCTCGGTTTCTGGCTTCTCCTCGCGTATCTCACCGCTAAGTGGTGAAACGCATCCTTCGGTACCTTCGAGCTACCATTGACTATGGTATCTGGTACTCTTCCTCGTCCTGTCTTTCCTTGAGAGCCTATTTGGATGCAGACTTTGCTGGCTGTAGGATAGATAGGAAGAGCACTTCTGGCACCTGCCAATTCATTGGAAATTCTCTTGTTTCGTGGCCTTCTAGGAAGCAGTCCGGTGTTGCACAGTCCACCGCAGAGGCCGAGTACGTTGCTGCCGCCAGTTGTTGCAGGCAGGTACTTTGGATGGTCTCGACCCTGCGGGACTTTGGGTTAGTTATCGATAGTGTTCCACTCTTTTATGATAACACTTCAACGATTAACATTGCTAAGAACCCAGTGCAGCACTCTCGGAGCAAGCACATTGATATTAGATATCATTTCCTTCGAGACCATGTGGGGAAGGGTGACATAGTGCTCCAGTTTGTGGAGAGTGACCACC
Organism: Dendrocalamus latiflorus; assembly: GCA_017311315.1. Lineage (NCBI taxonomy): Eukaryota > Viridiplantae > Streptophyta > Magnoliopsida > Poales > Poaceae > Dendrocalamus > Dendrocalamus latiflorus. Next base: position 18,401,333 of record CM029662.1, read on the forward strand.
AGTTGGCTGATATCTTTTCCAAGCCTTTGGATAGCTCTAGGTTTTCAGCCTTGCAGGGAGAGCTTGGGGTGGTTTGTCCTTATGGACTGTTGTGAGCGGGAGTTTTGTGCTTCATGGCTTTATTATGTTTTTATGCTCTTACTCCTTTCTGTTGCATTGCATTTGGATACATATGGGTTAGTCCTCCTAGCATATATTAGAGTGCTTCTATCGTCTAGTTGTTCAGATCTCTTTCTCTAATCTTGTGATTCTAGGATGCTGCTTATTAGCTGTTTCTCTCCTCACTAGGTTGAGCTCACTCACTTCTTATAGGTTCTAGCGAGGGTTGGGCCACTCTCGGGTAGACGGGGTATGTGTTTGCTCCCTAGTGTGTTAGTTGATCAGCTAATAGTCCTAGAGTCATATGGGGTAGATGAGAGTTAGTCTGAGCTATAGTATTCTATATATCTTATCTATGCTTTAAGGACTGCCTTTTTCTGTTTTTTTTCTTGCCAGCTTCTCGATCTTATTGTTTTGGTTCAGGGGGGAGTTCATTTGGGAGCTTGTAGATCTTAATGTTGACATAACTCTACTTGAACTAAAAATTTGCATCTCATGTTGAGGGGGAGCTGGATTTTCTGCATTTCATTCTACATTGTAATATAACTACATGGAGCCTCGATTATTATCCTGTTATGACATATTTACAATGCATTACATCTTGCCATGACTTGAGCTTACTTGCTAGATATATTATGACTTTATATGTGTAGTCAAGTCTTTGCTATGATAGGCTGATTAAAATGCTCAACTTGAACTAATTCATGTCATGTTAGCTTTTGAACTAGTCTTTCTTTAGTTATCTTTTTATGATTCATGCCATGTCAAATGAGCTGAGTTGAGCCTTGAATCTATATTGAGATTTAGATTGAGCTATGTTAGTTCCTTGATGAAACATGAGTTAGTATAACCTTTTAAGAAAGCAAAAAGATCTCTTTTGTGCGAAACAACTGATCTCACCAATTCTTTCTCATGAGACGGCTTGCCATTGCACTAGGCATGAACTCAGGGGGGGTTTTGGATGACCAAGACTATTTTCTTAAGCTTCTCGCTTGAAGTAGTTGCATAAGGCTTGAGATCTAGTACATAGCTAAAAATGTTGGTTGGAGACAATCATGAGCTCTAAAAGGAAAATTTATGACAAATGTGCTTCATTTGCTTAATTATACAAAAAGATCAAGTACTTGAACAATTGTTTCTCTCTTGAACTAATAGCACTCTAAAATGATTCAATACTAGCTTCTTGGTTCCACTTCGCTATTGACATGGCCTGCATCATCTATGGATACCTCTAGTTAGACTAGAATCATGATTGACTTGACATGCTAAGGAATTCTACTAAATTTTCAGATTGTGACTTATTTGGCTTAGCTTGCTTATACATGTTTTGTCATGATCTTCTTAGCGTTCTTATTGATTATGGCTTGATGTAATAATCCACGATCATTTTGGATAATCTTCATGGCTCTAAATGTTTAGAATAAACCAACTTCAGCCATTTCATCCATTTTGGTGACCTTATTCTCTCTTTTGCATCCTTGATGTGTTTATTGCCAAAAGGGGAGAATAGCAGAAAAAAGCCATTTGGGATCCTTCTAGAGCTTTGGAGAACAATTTGCTCTTTCTTTTGTAGCTCTAGTGTTCCTTTGTCGACAAGGTCATAGCTTCCTTGATTTATCTTGGACCATGTTTGGCTCTTTTTCATTTTCTCTTTCAAACTCAACTTTATGCTTTTTCTGGGTTTGTCAATATACTCATCAAGGGGGAGATTGAGAGACCATGTGGTTATGACCCCATGTTTGTGATGAGTAATTGACAAGGGTTTTGGAAAGATTGAGTTTGGATTCTGCTTTTCGTGCCATGTTGGCATTTGGCTCAGTCGGGTTGGTTAGTTGGACTTATCGCATATTCTTCTTCCCGATTGGTCGTTTGGGCAAATTCGTGCTTGAGTTTGATTCATTGATGCTATTTATGCTTACATGTGTCGAGCGGTGCTATTTGATGTGTTTCTTGTCTGTGATGGCTGCAGGACGTCGAGATGGAGTCGTGGCGAGGCACAGATGACCAGACTAGGCGCAGGCGGTGCCGAGGTCAGAACGATCGAGGTGTGCTGAAGATGGCGAGTGCTCGAGGTGGTTGCGAGGCTTGAGCGGCAAGAAAAGAGGAAGCTTTTCGGAAGGTGCACAAGGGGCGTTTTTGTAAAAGGGCAAAGCTGCACAGGTGGAAGCAGTTCCGTTCGGGATTTTGCGGACATAACTGGTTGGAGACCCGTTAGCCAAAGGCTATAAATAGGAGAAGTTTCCTGGTTGTTGAGAGACCATGTGGAGGTCATCCCGTGTGTATGATGAGTAATTGACATCGGTTTAGATAAGTCGAGTTTGGTTTGGGTGGTTCGGACCTTGACGTTGCATGGTGCAATCGGGCTTGGTCGGACTTGGTCAAACTTGGTCGTACGGGATTAGGATGCCTATTCCGATGATTCGACAGGTTTGGACTTCATCATGGGTAAGCATGATGTGTTTATGCTATTTACGCTTTCATGTGTCGAGCGGTGCTATTTGACGTGTTTCTTGTCTGTGTGACTGCAGGACATCGAGGAGGAGTCGTGGTGAGACACGAGGTGACTGGACTAGACACAAGCGGTGTCGAGGTCAGAATGGTCGGATGTGTCGAAGACGGCGGAGATTCGATGTGGTTGCGAGTCGTGGACGACAAGGAGCGCGGAAGCTTCCCGGAAGGTGCAGGAGGGGCGAATCGGTAAATTTGCAAGGCTGCACAAGCGGGAGCGGGCTCCGTTGGATTTAGCGGGCGTAACGGGGTGGAGACCCGTTAGCCAAAGGCTATAAATAGAGGTTGGTGGCTGCATGCCTCTTCATGGATTGGGAAGAGAGCTAGGGTTTGGTGAGTCAAAAGAGTCTTTAGGAGTTGGTTTTGCTTTGGGCTTTAGTTGGTAGAAGAGGCAGGGTTCTGTTGAGAGCTTGTCCCCTTCGTGTCTTCTGTGTGTTCTTGTGAGACAGAGAGAGGAGTCCTTGAGTAGAGGGTGAAATGGCATGAGTTGAGCAAACATGTAATCATTCCTCTAGATGTAATCTTGTATTGGGACTCCTTTGTGATTCCTGTTGTTGTGAGAATGATTGGTTTCAAGAAATCCCTTGAGTTCTTGCTTCTCTAGTTGTTTTCCCTTCGATATTCCTTTCTGTGTGATTCTTGAGCTTTTTGATTTCTTGTTGTTTGCTGCTGAGAAGGACCAAAATTGGTTGCTATGACATGGGAGATGTTCAAAGGCCATTTGGCTAGTTGATCCTTAGAGCAAACCAAGTTTTTAATTTCAGTTTTTGCATTTGGGCTTCCTCTGTTCATCCTTTGCCTTCTAGGGTTTTGGAGAAATTCTTTATCCCTTTGCTAGATGGCTTGAAATTTGGCATGGAGAGTCCAGTGGCTATTTATTAGCTTTTCCCAAAGAGGAGATGGCAATTTGAAGATTTCAGTTTTGGGTTTTCATAGTGCTCAGTGTCTAGGGTTTGATGAAAATCTTGTTTTCCTTCGTGAGTTGGCCTAAGATTTGGTCTGAAGGATCCTGTAGCTATTGCTAATATATCCTCAAAGTTTCGTGGCCAGAGATCAGTGGTTAGATGGGAATTCGAGTTCTGGTCAGCTCTCTGTATTTTTCAAATTATGACCTAAATCTGAAATTCTAGGGCTATTGTTGATCTCTCTTGTTCTCTAAGGTCCCAGTGTTATTTGGATCAATTTCTAGCCCCTTTGGCCTAAAAAGAACAACTTCTCTTCATCAAATTTCGCTGGAATCCTCAATTTCAGTTTTTGCTGCTTGCTGTTTTTCAGCAGCAATTTCAGCAAGACTGCAGTGCAGGTTTCAGCATATTTGCAGTGCTGATTTCAGCCAAACTGCAGTTCTGATTTCAGCCTATTTGCAGTGCAGATTTCAGCCAAAAATTGCTGTTGTTTACTGCTGTTTTCAGCACTTCTTTACTGCAGTTTTCAACCACAAGTTGCTACAATTTCTAGCTAAAAATTACTGCAGTTTTCAGCCAAAAGTTGCTGCAGTTTTCAACCAAAAATTACTGCAATCTTCAGCCAAAAGTTGCAGCAGTTTTCAACCAAAAATTGTTGTTGTTTTCTGTCCTGCTTTCAGTTTGCTTTCTTTGCTTTCTCAAATGAAGCTCATTTTCAGTCTGTTCTTTCGAGAAGAATTTTTATCAAGCTGCCGCTCCGGTTTATGAAGTGATTTTACTCGTTCGTCGGTCTGGTTTTTAGTAAGCGAAACTCTTCTTCTTTATAGCTTCAATAGCTATCGGAGAGTAGAGAATATTGTGGATACTTTTGACGGGTCGTTTTTATTTGAGCGCCATTCACCCCCCCCTCTGTCACCATTTCGGTCCAACAATTGGTATCAGAGCCGGTTAGCTCTTTTCAATAGATCTTAACTGGTCTCCAGAGCCATGGCGACAGACAAGTACTCGACCAAGCCTCCGATCTTCAATGGCATTGATTTTCCGTTCTGGAAAAGCCGGATGGAGACATACATCCAGGCTTAAGGATATGCCATCTGGAGGAAGGTCAAGGTTCGCTATCTTGTTCCTGCTGATGAGAACATCAATGTGGAAATATGCCCGATGTTGAGGCGAATGCAAAGGCAAGGAACCTAATCATCCAGGTTTGAGTCGTAGCGAGTTTGACCGCATTTCGCACTCGTCGCCTTCGATTTGGGAGACCCTCGATGCTTACCATGAGGGCACCACCCAAATAAAGACGGTCGACAGGACCAGTTCAAGCGAGATTACAACAAGTTTGAAATGCTCGCTGGTGAGTCCCTTGATGAGTGTTTGCGCGTTTTCACAAGATTCTGAGCAACCTCCGAGCGGTCGGTCTCACATACCCCGACTCGGATAAACGCTCGACAGATGCTCGCTGCACTCGACCTTCGTGTTTGGGAGATGAAGGTGACTACCATCAAGGACACCACGGACCTCTCGACTTTGACTCTTGATGCGCTGTACTCGCGTCCTCAAGACTCACGAGATTGACATTGTCTCTCGCAAGTCGAAGTCACAGTCGATGGCCCTAGTCACCGATCCAGTTCGCTGTGTGGTTTCTCCCTTGCTGCTCTCTGTGACGTAACTGATGATCAGTTAGAGCAGCTCGAGGATGAGCAACTGGCCCTCCTAGCTCGAAGTTTTATGCTTACAAGAGGAGGGGACAGAAAGAGGGGACCCGTGATTTGCTTCGAGTGTGGTGGCCCCAACCACATTCGGGCAAACTGCCCCAAGCTGGAGAAGGGCAAGAACGACTACGGCGGTTCGGGCAAGAACGACTACACCGACAAGAACCGCAACAAGAAGCCTCCAGTCCACGCAAGAAGAAGTTCCGCGACTTCGGGAAGGCCAAGAAGCTCTTCCACCGCGTCCTCACCGCCTTCGACGACCTCGACCTCAGCGAGGTGGAGGGATGGAGCGACGACGACGGGACGGGTGACCAAGACCCAAGGCGGCGACGACTTCTCCGGCATGTGCTTCATGGCCCTCGAGGGCGAACTGAGCGACAGCGAGCTGTACTCCGACTCCGAGGTATGCCCACCTACGACCAGCTCAATCATGCTTTTCTTAAGCTAGGTGGTTTCATGCTAGAGCTAGGGCTAGGTGTACTGAGTTAGAGAAGGAAGTAGATAGACTATCACGGAGCTTACTTCACTTACATCTGCTCCCTCCCGTGATGATTGTGATACATGCTTGCTTGTTGGGTGACATGGAGAAATAAGGACCTCGCATGATAGTTGTCCTCTGAGCTTGATATTGTTAAGGTGGAGAATGTTAGTCTTTGCTGAGTTAGAGTGAGTAGGTGCTTATTTCATCTACTACTGTGAGACTACTTCTACCTCATGTGAGGATAAGGACATTGCTGTAGAGGACTTATACCATGCTCCTTGATCTGCCCGAGTCTTGTGAAAATTGCAATAATTTGAAGATGAACCTAAAACGGGCAGATCATAAAATTGCTGAACTACAAGCTTCTTCTTGAGCCATTGCTGTTGAACTGTCCTAATTAACTGCTGAACTTGAATCTGTCTCCAAAAGTTTCAAGAATGATTGATAATAACAAAGGCTCAATGCTTCTAAGGACCCTGTTAGCTCACCATGCATTAATTGTAACAAACTAAAATCTGACTTGATTGCATTGGATGAGAAATGTGTGAAGCTAACTAAGGACCTACTAGAGAAGCCACATCTGCTTGTATGTGATGTGCTGAGGGGGAGAAGCCCCAGGGTAAGGTGAGACGCCTAGCGACGTGAACCAACTGCTAGTAGGACTGTCCCTTCAGAGTCGGCTGTGCGTGCACAAGCCATTCTTCCTCTACTGTTGGTTCTTCTTCTGCTCCCTTACCCTGCTGTTCCTTCTTCCCCCTGCTCTTCTTGCACCTCTCTCTTTCGGGAGTGTCAGTACTTATGAACACTCTCGAGAGATTTGTAGGGCAAGAAGAAGCTTAATCTTATTCTAGACCAATCCAAGATTTGCAAGTTTAATCAGGTCTAGGATATGATTTCTATGAGGATATGAGGAAGCATCCACCTGCTATTCTCAGACCCATAGTAGGAGGTGTGATCGAGGTGAGCCCAGATCTGATGAGTCAAATTCAAGTCAGCGGGCTTTGTCCAAGGGATTTCTGACAGCAAGGTGATCCACCTGCTGCTTCGGCCTCTCAGAAGGCGAAGCCTCTGCTACTTCTACCTCTCAGAAGGTGAAGTATCACTGCACCTTCTGTCAGAAGGATGGACACGATCGATCGATGCTTCAGGCGCGCCAGATCGCGCGTAGAGACCGTGTTGAGCTCTTAGGCGTATTCAGGGTCAGCCCCAGATCCTGAGTGCACCTAAGACCAACACGAGGTCTAGGTTTGCTTCTGTTGTTTGGGCAGCATCGAGGACTTGGTTTTTCTGAGTTTCTGGTTTTCGTCCTCATGCTCCTGGTCGTGACTTCCGCCGTCCTGAGGGTAGATCTCGTTTCCCCCGTCGAGATAGCTACCCGCGGCGTGATCAGCGTGTTGCCGGTGTCCGACTCGCTCTCTAGCAGTCGGACCCCAACAGCTTCAGGTCTGCTCACAGACCTTCTGCTTCTTTGAGTCACAGAGAGCGTAGGGTAGATAGAGGTCAGTCGTGCTTGACTACTTCATCTGCTCGACGTGTTACTCAGTATTGGGTGCCAAAATCACTCTTGATTTACCCCAGTACTGAGACTTTACTCTCTGTTTGACTCAGGTTCGCCGGGCAGGGAAGGGAAAGGTTTGGCTTGTAGACTCCGGGTTCACGACACATGACCGGAGACTCCCGTTGGTTTTCTTCCCTTGCCCGTGCTCCAGGTGATGAGACGATCACCTTCGGAGATGCTTCATCTGGGCGCGTCATCGCCAAAGGTACTGTGCGCATTAATGATTCTTTCATTTTGAAAGATGTTGCCTTGGTTAGTAAGCTGCAGTACAATTTGCTTTCAGTTTCTCAGCTTACCGATGACGGTTTCGAGGTGAGCTTTAAGAAAAACAATTGCAAAATTCTTGATTCTTCGGGTAGTCTGGTTTGCGGGATTTCTCGTTTTGGGAGGATCTTTCGTGCTGATTTTTCTGAGTCTTCTGGTGATCCTCTCAGGTGTTTAGTTGCTTCTGAGTCCCGCGACCTTTCTTTCTGGCATAGGAGACTTGGTCATATTGGATTTGACCATTTGACCCGAGTTAGCGGCCACGATCTCATTCGTGGTCTGCCGAAACTCAAGATGGTCAAAGATCTTGTTTGCTCCATGCCGGCACGGCAAGATGGTTGCCGCTTCTCACCCTCCGGTCACAGTTACTATGACCGATGCACCGGACAGCTGCTCCACATGGACACAGTTGGACCAGCTCGAGTGCAGTCAGCAGGAGGGAAGTGGTATGTTCTTGTCGTGGTCGATGACTTCTCGAGGTATTCTTGGGTGTTTTTCTTAGCCTCGAAGGATGAGACGTTTTCACATTTCCGAGGTCTTTTCAGTAGGCTTTCTGTTGAGCTCCCGGGTGCCTTACGAGCGATCCGCAGTGACAATGGCACGGAGTTCAAGAATTCCTACTTTGAGAGTTTCTGTGGTGAGACAGGTGTAGAGCACCAGTTCTCTTCTCCGCACGTCCCACAGCAAAATGGCGTTGTGGAGAGGAAGAACCGTACCTTGGTCGAGATGGCCAGGACGATGCTTGATGAGTACTCTACACCGCGGAAGTTTTGGGCTGAGGCTATAGCCACCGCGTGCCATGTCTCAAATCGAGTTTTTTTCGAGGACACTTGCACCGCACTTCTTATGAGTTGAGATATGGGCGAAAGCCCAGCGTCTCTCATTTTCGTGTGTTTGGTTGCAAGTGCTTTATTTGAAGTCCGGGAACCTAGATAAGTTCGAGTCACGTTCTTGTGATGGGATCTTTCTAGGTTACTCGCCTTCTTCGCGGGCTTATAGGGTTGGAACTGCGAGTCTAGCAAAATGGTAGAGACCTGTGAGGTGACCTTTGACGAGGCCAGTCCGGGGACTAGGCCCGATATCTCAGGTTCTTTAGAGCAGTCCGAGCCATCTTTGTGGATGATGAGGACGATGGAGATGAGGGTTGTCTACCCGATCCAGTCCCTCATCCACCCCTTGAGGTGCCTTCTTCCACCGCACCTCGAGGATCAGCCCATGCCTTCTGCTTCTTCTGGAGCTAGTGGCTCTGTTCCTACCTCGTCAGCTCACGAGGTAGAGGCCACTTCTTCATCTCATCCTGGACCTCCTAGACATATCCAGAAAGCTCATCCTTCTGAGCAGATTATTGGAGACCTTTTGAGCGTGTTACTCAAAATCTGGCTTATCTCAATTCTGTCTCCATTCTGCTTTCATTGCCTCCTTTGAGCCCAAGATGTTTTCATGCTCTTCTGATGAGTCTTGGGTCAATGCCATGCATGAGGAGCTAGAAAATTTCGAGAGAACAAGGTCTGGTCGCTTGTCGAGCCCCCGCGAGGTCACAATATTATTGGGACTAAGTGGGTGTTCAAGAACAAGCAGAGCGAGGATGGAGTGGTTATTCGAAACAAGGCTAGACTGGTAGCTCAGGGGTTCTCCCAGGTTGAGGGTCTAGATTTCGAGGAGACCTTTGCCCCTGTAGCTAGACTTGAGGCCATTAGAATCCTGCTTGCCTTTGCAGCTTCTAAGGGTTTCAAGCTTTACCAGATGGACGTCAAGAGTGCCTTCCTTAATGGCTTATTGAGGAAGAAGTCTACGTCAGACAGCCTCCTGGTTTCGAAAACCCCAAATACCCACCATGTCTTCAAGCTTTCCAAAGCGTTGTATGGACTTAAGCAGGCCCCTAGAGCTTGGTATGAGAGGCTTAAGTCCTACTTGTTGAGTCATGGTTTGAGATGGGTAAAGTAGACAAGACCTTGTTCATCCGCCGGCATGGCACTGACCTTCTGCTCGTCCAGATCTATGTCGATGACATCATCTTTGGCGGCTCTTCCATGCTCTGGTTTCCAGTTCTCGGATGTCATGAGCACCGAGTTTGAGATGAGCATGATGGGTGAGTTGACCTTCTTCCTTGGCTTCCAAATCAAGCAGACTCGGGAGGGTACATTTCTTCATCAGGCAAGTACACTCGTGACCTCCTGAACGCTTCGATATGAGTGATGGTAAGCCGGTCACTCCCATGGCTTCTCAGCCTATCTTGACCCAGATGAGGATGGCGAGCCAGTTGATCAGAAGAATACAGAAGTATGATCGGCTCCCTTCTTTACCTCACTGCCTCGAGACCAGACATACACTTCTCGTGTGTCTGTGTGCTCGTTTTCAGGCTTCTCCTCGCGTATCTCACCGCCAGGCGGTGAAGCGCATCTTTCGGTACCTTCGAGCTACCATTGACTATGGTATCTGGTACTCTTCCTCATCCTGTCTTTCCTTGAGAGCCTTCTCGGATGCAGACTTTGCTGGCTGTAGGATAGATAGGAAGAGCACTTCTGGCACCTGCCAATTCATTGGCACTTCTCTCGTTTCCTGGTCTTCGAGGAAGCAGTCCGGTGTTGCACAGTCCACCGCAGAGGCCGAGTACGTTGCTGCAGCCAGTTGCTGTAGCCAGGTACTTTGGATGGCTTCGACCCTGCGGGACTTTGGGTTAGTCATAGACAGTGTTCCACTCTTTTGTGATAACACTTCTGCGATTAACATTGCTAAGAACCCAGTGCAGCACTCTCGGACCAAGCATTGATATCGCTATCACTTCCTTAGAGACCATGTAGAGAAGGGTGATATAGTGCTCCAGTTTGTGGAGAGTGACCACCAGTTGGCTGACATCTTCACCAAGCCTTGGATAGTTCGAGGTTTTCAGCTCTGCGGGGAGAGCTTGGGGTGGTTTGTCCTTATGGACTGTAGTGAGGGGGAGCTTTGGGCTTTACTGCTTTACTATATTGATTATGCTTCTGTCTCATTTCTGTTGCATTGCACTCGGGTGCATTGGGTTTAGTCCTTCTAGCATAGGTTAGAGTGCTTTCTCTGTCTTAGACTTCTACTCTTATCTTGTGCTTCCAGGATGCTGCTTATTAGCTGTTTCTCACTAGGTTGAGCTCACTCACTTCTTAGGTTCTAGCGAGGGTTGGGCCACCCTCGGGTAGACAGGGTACGTGTTTGCTCTCTAGTGTGTGATACAGCTATAGTCCTGGAGTCATATGGGGTAGATGAGAGTCAGTCTGAGCCATAGTTCCTATATCTTTCTATGCTTTAAGGACTGCCTGTTTTGTTTTCTTTGCCAGCTTCTCGATTTATTGCTTTGGTTCAGGGGGTTCATTTGGGAGCTTCTGGAGCTTAATTGACATAACTCAACTTGAACTAAAAGTTGCATCTCATGTTGAGGGGGAGCTGGATTTTCTTGCATTTTAGCATTTCGCATTGTAATATAACTACATTGAGCCTTGATTATTATCCTGTTATGACATGTTTACAATGCTTTACACCTTGCCATGACTTGTGCTTATTGCTAGATTTATCATGACTTCATATGTGTAGACTAGCTTTTGCCATGATAAGTTAAAATTGCTCAACTTGAATTAAAACTTGTCATGCTAGCATTTGAGTCTTCTTGAGCTATCCTTTTATGATTCATGCCATGTCAAATAGGCTGAGTTGAGCGTTGAATCTATTGAGCCTTAGATTGAGCTATTTAGTCTCTTGATGAGCATGTTTAGTACAACTGTTTAAAAAGCAAAAGATCTCTTTTGTGCGAAAAAACTGATTTCACCAATTCTTTCTCATGAGACGGCTTGCCATTGCACTAGGCATGAACTCAGGGGGAGTTTTGGATGACCTAGACTATCTTCTTAAGCTTCTTGCTTGGAGTAGTCGCATAAGGCTTGAGATCTAGCACATGATAAAAAAATTGGTTGGAAACCCATGAGCTTTCAAAAGAAAATATGTCATTTGTGCTCAATTTGCTTAAGCTACAAAAGAACCAAGTACTTAACCAATGTTTCATCTTGAGCTATAGCACTCTATTTGGACTCAATATTAGCTTCTTGTTCCGCTTAGCTTATTGACATGGCCTGCATCATCCTTGGATATCTCTAGTTAGACTTTGCTTTTGATGACTTGACATGCTCACAAAATGCACTTACATTTCAGATTGTCATCTATGTGTTAGCTGGCTTATATATATCTTGTCATGATCTAGATAGCTTTTATTGAGTTATGGCTTGGTGTAACATTATGGTCATATGGATAATTCTCATGGCTCTAAATGCTTAAATAATAAACTTCAGCCATATTCATCCATTGACATGTCATATTCTCTCTTTGCATCTTGATGTGTTTATTGCCAAAAGGGGGAGAATAGAGAGAAAAAGTCTTTGGGAACATTTTAGAGCTTTGGAGAACAATTTGCTCTTTCAGTTGTTGCTCTAGTGTTCCTTCTGTCGACATGGTCATTAGCTTACTTTCTTTCTTTGGACCATGTTGGACTTCAAACTCAAACTCAACTTCATGTTTTTTTAGGTTTATCAATATACTCATCAAGGGGGAGATTGAGAGACCATGTGGAGGTCATCCCGTGTGTATGATGAGTAATTGACATCGGTTTAGGTAAGTCGAGTTTGGTTTGGGTGGTTCGGACCTTGACGTTGCATGGTGCAATCGGGCTTGTCGACTTGGTCAAACTTGGTCGTACGG